>JAVJAQ010004077.1:0-40201 GCA_032362365.1 Zygogramma bicolorata | reverse complement strand
GGAGCGAAAGCTAAAATGACTCTGACAGAATCGAATTTGACAACTAGACTGAGAGTTCCGCTATAGCTAACTACATATTCTTAGGCATATCCTTTCACAACAAGCCTTGCCTTGAAAATATCGTTTCTTTTTAATTCATAGACCCATTTGTTGCGAATGACTTTTCGGTTTGGAGGTAGTTTTATGAGGCTCCACGTTACATTTTTCTTCAAAGATTCCGATTCCTTCAACATTGCATTACTCCATCTGTAAAAATAGTCTGACACAATGGCTTCTTCGAATGTATTGGGTTTGTTATCGGAAAAACTAATGGCTGCTCGTATTATGTTTCCATATCTATCTGGTGCATGTATTTTGCTTATTTCCTTGAGATTTTTCTTGAAATGCTCGGTTTGGATTCATTTTCGGTTTCGAAATCAATCTCAGATGTCCTAGTGACTTGTGCATCCGAAGGTTCATCTTTATTTTCGATATCTTTCTGAGGCTCGAGATGAATAAGAGGCAATACAGCTTCATTCCTCTGAGATATCTCGGGTTGAGTTTCTTTTTCGACTCCCACTATCTCGTGGAAGATTACATCTCGGCAAATTTCGACAATTTTGTTCCCAAACCAGCTTCTGTATCCTTTCGTTGTTACAGAATATCCAACTAGTACTCCTTTCCTACTTTTCAGATCCAACTTCCGTCATTTTTCTTTGGGGACGTGAACGAAAACCTCCGATCCGAATATTTTGAGGTCATTCACATCGAAAGATTTATATATTATAATTCATAGAGAGTTTTGTTGGGGACAGTACTTGTGCCGGTTCTGTTCAGCAAGAAAACTGGTCCCCACTTCCTTGTTACAATATTCTCTGCCGTTATCTGTTCGAAACGTTTTGACACTACAATTTCAATTTCGAAACTGAATGACACATTAATACCTGATATGTCCCAAAACTTTTCAACGTAATTCATATTTTGATGTCCAAATCGTTCATGCCATATTTCGACTGAAACATTGGCTACACTTGCTGAGTGAACTTCTGGATAAAAAAACTTCAAAATTCATTCGAAAAAGTCTTTTTTTCTTCGAAGCTTCTGCAATTATTACTCCGTTACTGAAAAATTGGCATCTTTTGGAATCGGATTGCAATGTGAGTCCTTTCTCTGATGCCCAACTAACAGAAAATGAATTCATGGACATATCTGGAACATATAACAAGTTGACAAGTTCTTTTCGTGAACTACGTCTGTCGACGTATGCTTTGATGGAAATTTGTTCTATTCCAAGTGCCTCAATCATCGAACCATGTTATTATTGTCAGTAGAATAATAAAAAAATTATAGATGTTCGCCAAAACTCTTCCATACTTAGTCATATATATTGGTTTGTCGGTATTGACTTTCGACGTTTCGCCAACATCTCAGTTGGCATTTTCAAGAGTGTTACTGCTCTTACTTGGTGCTAGCAAGTGTTGTTTGAAAAACTTCTGGCAACAGTTCCAAAATACGCCTAACACTCGTTCTACCATTGTTTCTGGATTGTTACCAATATTTTCATCGCATTTAGCTCTCAAATTGAAATCCATATCTTCTAAAAGTTGTTCCGAGTTATACATCCTGTTACAAATGATGAATCCTCCTTTTGAATGTACATCATCAATGAGTTTTTTACCTTCACTTATTGAATCGAAATCACCCAAATAATCGTCCATATAATGTTCTTCTATGATGGCTTTGGCAGCTTCTCGAAAATTGTTTTCATGATACTTGGCATTCCGATTTTTTGCGCGAGACAAGGTCCATTTGTGGATCCGAAAAAGACAACTCCGATTTCGTACATATCTGGATTTCTATTCCTTTCCATATCACGGCTTGATATTCTCTGAGCTGCACGATCTTCTTTGTGAACCTTCACTTGCAAGAACATTTCTTTGATGTCAGCGACAAATGCGTATTTTTTTATTCTGAAATTTATAAGAATAGTGAACAAAGAGTTGTAATGATCTGGGCCTGTCAATAGACAATCATTCAAGCTAAATTCATTGGATTTGGAAGAGGCATCAAATACTATCCGCAATTTTTCAGGTTTATTGGGATTAGTTATACCGAAATGTGGAAGATACCAAGTTTTGGGGTTATATTCTAGAATTCCACTACCAGAAGTTTTTTTTATATATTCTTTATCAAAAAGAACTTTCATTTTCTTACAGTTGGCCTCACCATAAATGGGATTTTTGTCGATTTTCCTTTCTGTGCACATAAGTCTCTTCATTGCATTATATTTACTTTCTGGGAGTACCATATCCTTTTCTTTCCATAATACTCCGGTTTCGTAGCGATCCCCAATCCTCTTCATCGTCCCATTTAATATTTCTTGTGCCCTAATATCTTCCTGGCATTGGCTTTTCCAGTTTTACTAGTCCAAAATTGTCTACTATCCACTGTTCTTTCACTAGATTATGTAAAATATCCAGGTCATCTTTACTATATGATTAGAATAACATACAAATGTTTCGCACATTTTACACTAAAGATTAATGTTACCATGGATGACCCAGCCTAAGAGAGTCTTACTGATAACAGGACCTTGCCAAGGTCAAGTAATTATTTTTCTATTCACCAATAGAGGCCAGTTGTCTTGAACAATCAAGATCTGTGGCTTTGCATTTTTCATAGAAATACCGTTGTTGCCAATACATGGATAATGTTTAGTTAGCTCACCTATATCTACAGTTTGTGTTGGTAATGATAACCCTTTTATTGTTCTCATCTGTGTTAGCTGAAACTTGTGATTTTCATCTTCTGATACCATCGTGAAACTTAAATCCTTGAATCGTCCTGTTGTTTTATTTGGCTATTCGTCCAACAGCAGACAAAGTGGCTGTTGGGGTCCATCTATATTCATCATATGTGCTAACTCTATCGATAAGCGTAACGGTGGAAGCATCATCTAGAAGAGCTTACGTTTTTTTATTTGTTGCTAACATTCAAATTTCACTCCGATTTATTATGTAAGAGTATATGATGCATCTTTTTACAATTATTTACCCCAAATATTTTCTTTTTCCTACAGATATTGGCACCATGATACTTAAACTCCTTTGTTTTAACGAACTTCCATCTTTCATCAACCGTGAAAGTATTGAATTTGGAGCAACTAGACAAAGAATGTAGATCAACAAGACAACACATGAATTTTTTTGTTACGTTTGACGTTGATAAGGTGATGTCCTTTTTTGGCATTTGAATTTTTTACCGTTGTCAAATGAAGTGTCTTCACAATATTTCGGCATCTGAACTTCACAAGCTGCTTTCCTATTAATCCAGTCTGTGAATTCTACCAGTTTTCGTGTTTGAAGGGTTTTGCTGGACATTTGTTCAATCCCCATGATTTTGTAGGAATTTGGAAGCTTTTTCAAAAGTTCTTGTAACAGAATAGGATTTTCTAAGTGTTCATTCGATCCAAAGACTGTATAGGTCCTACCAAATGTTTTACTTTATCCGAGAAGGTAATTGAGCTTTCAAGTTCCTCTTCAACTATAGGAAATGATTTGAATTTATCCAGAAGCATAAAAATTATCTGCTCTGGTTGTCCGAACCTATTTTCTCGAATGTTGATAATTGTTTCCACATTCTGTGGATGATCAATAAACTTTGGACTATCTTCCTAGCATTACCTACCCTTCAAACATTTTTCAGCCCAGAATGATTTTTTTCTTGCGAATAGCCACAAGTAGTTGTCGAGTCACGATATTGATATACAAAGTTTGGCCACTCGATTGGATTACCATTAAAACTGGGCATATCTTTGGGCATCGACTGTCTAGTCATATATTTTGTGAATTGTGAAGTAAATCATCATTTTGGGAATGCTTGGTAAACGTTTGAATTGATGGAAAATAAGGATATTGTTACGTCCTAGCGCCGGTCCTGACCATATCGTAAACGCAGATGGGGAATCGCGTACTAGCGGACGTCATTTTCCTAGAAACCGTAATGCCGCCTAGAAAATTCGAGACGCGTCATCGGGGCTTCTCTCGACGATTCTCGATTGGCACGCAGATATATATACGGGACAGGTTTTGCTGCGAGAAGAAGAATTTGTATTACAGAGAAGTTTTCATTCGGAGCTAATTGGAGCGAGTTTAGTAGAGCTAAGTGGCGAGAGTTATTGAGATCTAAGTGGAAAGGGCTTTTATTTGTTATTGCTAAGTGCAAGAAGTGTGTAAGATTGTTAGTACAGAGAGTTTTAGTAGCGAACGAGCATTGGACAGTTATCGGAGCGATTTAAGTGATTGTGTTGTATTGTATTGTGAAAGAGAACTGTAATAAAAGTAGTTCAGTGTTGTTTGGTGTTTTAATCGACGAACCCAGAGGGATAAATCGTAACAATATCTTACCTGTTCACTTTCCCTTTCAATTTCTGGCGAATGCCAGTTTGGTGAACTCCTTGGTGGAATAATGTTATTTTTCCAAGGATATCCATCGCTTACCCAATTTTCGACGTCGGGGCCATAATTAGACTTATTCGCCTCACTCGAATCTGATTTTTATTTTCCTCCTCATCGATTTCGGCTAATCGAAGAGCCAATTCCAAGTACAACATTTCTTGTTTTTGCTTGAAATCCATCTCTAGCTTGTCTCGTTTTAGGGCAACCTTTCTCATTGCTATCTCCAGTTCAGTTCGAAGTTTTTTAGAATCAGAAAGCTTGCTTTTCGAAGTTTTGGAGCTTGATTCAGCTATACTTTTGTAACTACTTTGTGAACCACAAGACTTTAAGCAGAAAATGATTCGAAAAATACGCTTGATCTGCTTCTTCCCTTCCAGTGCTGTTTTTATTCGTTCTTGCTTGCAAGCGTTTGCTTTTTCTTACTTGAGAAGTAGACATTTCAACCTCAGAGCTGTTGAATTTAAGCTTCGAAGGAACATTTGTTAAAATTTACCTAGAAGTAATTCTCCTAACAAATAAATACGGTTCAAAGGACCAGTTGTTAGAGTTTACCTCGAAGTAATTCTCCTAATAAATATATTCTCTCGAAAGACGAGTTTGAACTTTTGTAAGGAAAGACTTTTGTCAACTTGAAGTATATATTTTTTTTCATTAACAACAACCACCTTTTGTTCAGCAATAGACAAAAGAATAAAACTGTTTTGGATATACAGTATGTCATTTAGAAGTATATAAATAATCTAATGAGAATCTGCAAAATCCACAACAGCCATTGAAACATATCTGGGGTGGACAGTGAAGAGGCACCATAATTATACTAATAATTTCAATGTTTTCTCTGGATTGGATGCAATTTCTATTCCTGACTTTTGGAGTTAAGATTCTCTTGGCATCAAGGAAAATGCTGAAGCTGAAGAAAACGATTTACTCGAAGAAGAAAAACCTAATTTTTTTCAATAAGACAGTTACAAAAAATAAAGGATATCGTTATGAATTATGTTTTCCTTGAATTGACGGTCATACCATTTTTTTGAATAGGTATAAATGAAGAACTACATGAAAATAGAAGTAGTGTTATCTGCCATATCACACTGTTCTCAGAAAATCTAGTAATAGTACTAAAGTTAGATCAGTATTCGATGGTTCGCTGAAGACCTTCAAGGAAATTCGCTGAAAAACTGCCCAAAAAATAGACCAAATTTGATAGAACTCATATTCCATTTGCTTTCAATGTTCAGGATTGGTGAAGTAGGGGTAACAGCAGATATAGAGAAGGCTTTCCTGCAGATTAGTGTTTCGCGAAACGATAGGGACTGCTCGAAATTCTTATGGTGGAAAGATGTTGATAAAGATCAAATAAGAGCCTACAGACATGGTGTTTGGTCTTAGGCCTAGTATATTCATCAATATCTAAAGATTTCTAGATCACCTCAAACCAAATGCAGACAGGCTCAAATTATCTGTTTATGGTGATAACTGTATTACGAGTGTAAGCAGTTTGGAAGGGTTAGAAAATTTCATGAGAGAGTCGAAATATTTCATGAAAACTGTATATTACAATTTGAGAGTTTGGGTGTACAGTGGCATGAATTCAGAGAGTACAGAGCATTTAAACAACATTCATGACAGATTAATTTCAGTATTAGGTGTTTCGTGGAATTATGAGGAAGATGTGCCATTTATTGACATAAGGGAAAATAAATCAGCGGGAGCCCCATTCATAAAACGTGGTTTACTTTTTATTTTACAAAAAATATTCGATACAATTGATATTGTTAGCCCAGTCACATTGATCCCTAAATTTTCACTTCATGAAACCTACCAATTGAATTTAGGTTGAAACGATGAATTGTCCTAGGTGGAATTTAAATCCACCAAACGCTGCTTGCTGGGGTGGTTGGTGGGAACATATTGTAAGGCTTATAAAAGAACTTCTACGCCGGAAATTGGGAAAAGCTTATGTGACTCATGAAGAATTACTCGCGCTTTTGTGAGATTGTGAACGAATCATTAATTAGCGACCATTGACATATATTTACGGAGATTCTGATGATCTAACTCCATCAACTCTTTCATTATTCATGACAATTATTTCCAATGGCGAAATATCTGATTCAGATCATATCGACAGAAATCACTTGATGAAACGATTCAGATATATGCAAAAACTCCTCAAAAATATACGTGATCGATTTAGAAAGAAATATTTGGCGGAATTCGTTAATTCTGGTCAAACACGTAAAAATGGTAGTTTGAGTGTTAGTGATGTAATTTACGTCAAGTCAGATAACGAGAAAAGACTTGACTGGCCTCCAGTGGAAAGGAAGATACATCTCAACTAAGAAATGCGAACAAAAATAGAAGGCCTCCAGGATAAGTAGATGTTGAGCAGAATTATATGAGAAAAAAAGGCGGAATCGAAAATAACTAAGAAGAAGAGAAGTTGACTGAAAGACGTTACGGGCGAACTGTGAGAAGTCCTGCTCGCTATGGAATGCGCTGAATCTTCATCTTTTTTGTCGGGGAGGATATATTTAAATACTGATGATACACACTATATTTTTATTTGAAGTTTTGTCTTCCGAAATACTCATGAATGGACATGTAGCTGGAGAGACATGATATAAGCAATAATTTTTGTAGACAAAACAAACCTGGTTGGAAACTGGCGCGCGAGTCAGCACGGTCGAAAGACGACCATTGCTGGGAATGGATTTTGGGAGGAGGTTTGGGGAAGTCACTCTCGAGATGCGCAACAAACAAACAATAGGGATTGGCGCGACAAGCACTCACGAAGGCAAAGGGTGCCTGTCGCAGAAACAAGTGGGCGCCAGGACTGAACCCTGTGAAACATTTATTGGGAGAACATCAGACGATACTCCATCAATAATCACATACAGATGACAAGAAAGACAACAAAAAACTCTTCAACAAAGCAGACAACTGAGGAGGCAAGCCATAAGACGGCAGGTTAGAAAGGAGACCTCAATGCAAAACTCGATCGAACGCTTTCGAAATGTCGAGTGCAACAGCTAACTTTTTTCAGCCGGGGGGCGGGGGGGGGCCCCGGGGGCCGCGGGGGGGGCGCGGGCGCGCGGGGCCCCGGACCGGCGGGGGGGGGGGGGCGGGGCGCGGGGCGCCCGGCAGGGGGAGGGCTACGGGGGGTAAGGGGGAGGGGGGGGGCGGGGCGGCCGCCGTGGGGACGGCGCGGACCCCGGCAGGGGGGGGGGCCGAGAAAAACGCCCCCGGGGGGGGGGCGCCCCCGCGGGCCCGAGAGGAGGGGGGGGGGGGGGGGGAGCGCGGGGGGAGGGGCGCCCCGGAAAGCGCCCCCGGGGGGACAGGGGGGGGGAAGGAAACCGAGGGGGGGGGGGGGGGGGGGGCCGCCGGGGGGGGGGGGGGGGGGGGGGGGGGGGGCGGGGGGGGGGGGGCCCCAAGGGCCCCGCGCCGGGGGGGGGGGGGGGGGGGGGGGGGGGGGGGGGGGGGGGGGGGCGGGGGGGGGGGTCCTCTTCTTCCGTAGCAAATGTTTGTGAGTATGAGAGTATTATCAATACAGAATAAAAATGTTACGCCAGTTAACTGAAGATGACCCTGATCAAGGAACAGAATGCAGTGAAATTATGATGGAAACCATTGCAAGGCATCCTTCCGATCCCCACAATATTCGTTTTAGTGACGAATGTACATTTTCCCCAACGGCAATATTCATAGAAGAAATTGCCCTCACGTTCTCTAGGAAACTCACACTCAATATCCAGGAAATATCATCGTTTGGGCAGGTATGTTGGGAAACCATATCGTAGGACCTCTATCCATTGAACAAATTTTGAACTATATTTGAATATGCTGGAAACCTTCAATCACCGAAATGGTCGAATCGGATCCTAATGAATCTGATATGGTTATTGTATTCCAGCACAAAGTTATTTGAATATCGTTCAGTTAGACTTGTACTCGTTGAATCAAAGTCTGCCAACAATTGAAGTTGTGGGTGGCAAATTAACTGTAAGTCAGTTAATTATGAACGTATTTGTTGTATATATACCTCCTTAAACTAATGCTGAAACCTGGTCGAATATTTCGAATCTCTTGATTATATCTTAGACTCAAAAATCCTTATCATTGGCGATTTCAATGTTACTAAGTTTAACATCGATCTTGAGGATGGTCGATACAAATTGATTTCAAATATGATGGATACTATTGGTTGTTCACAGTTCAATATGTTTGTAATGTAAACGATCGTACTCTAGATTTAATAATATCTAATATAGATGAACTTGCTGTCATGGAAAATGAACTGCCATTTGTCAAAGTTGATCTCCATCATCCTCCATTGCTAATTGAATTTAGCTGTCATGCGTACTCCATGAATCAGTTTAAACCTAACAGCGAGGGAAATAAATACTATAACTTCAGAAAAGCCAACTTTCCGACACTATACAACTCTATCAGGTGTGCTAATTGGAATAATGTTTATACTTGCACAGATTCTGAATCTGCCTGCGAAGGATTTTATAGCTCATTGTATAGGATGTTCGATGATTCTGTTCCTCGCAAAATCAATAGAAAGAGAAGCTTTCCACCTTGGTTCAACAGCAATATAATAAAAAACATCAGAATCAAAGAGAAGTTATACAAGAAATATGAAAACTGTAGAACAAATTATAACTATAAAAAATTCATAGAAATATGATCGCATATTAAAAATCAAATAAACATTGCCTTTCAAAATCTGGTTCAGTCGGCGGAAAGTCGTATCGTTTCTGACCCGTCCAACTTCTGGTCCTTTGTTGATAGCAGAAGAGGCTGCTCTCGAATTCCGGGCATAATGAAAGATGTTATCTATGATAAGCCATCTGATATAGTAAATACATTTGGATCATTTTTTCGTAGTGTGTACATTGAATCAAATCCAGTAGTCAACGCAACACCTGACAACTCAGATAATATAGAAAATATGTCAGTGTACCCAATAACCGAAGACGATATACTCAAAACATCGAAAAACCTGAAGAATAAAGTAACGTCCGGTGTCGACATGATCCCTAGTTTTGTTGTCAAGGATTGTATTAATGTATTAGCTGAACCGCTGGCTGGTATTTATTTTCAATATGATTGTCATCTTCAAAGTTTTCTCTTAGGTGGAAAGTTGCCAGGGTATGTCCAATTTTTGAAAAAGGGGATACGAGCACTATTCAATATTATAGAGCAGTTTCAATTCTGAGCAATTTCTCTAAATAATTGAAAATTATCATATATAATCAAATTTATATTAATGTTAAATTGAATATTTCCATCGTATATTAAAAATCCCATATGAAGCGGGACATTTTCCATCAATTACAGCGATAAATTCCCGGCGGGACATTTTCGAGCTGGTAAATACCCGGTAGGTATCGAATAATACCCGCTCGGTCCGTGTGTCTGTAGTAACGATTGTTAAAATGTACATTTGTCATCTTGACAGGCATAAATACTGAATTTTAAACGTCGTTGTTTTAACTCCGAAAATATGTTACCAAATTACATTCTTGCATCAGAATAAACCTGATAATTTTCCATTCAAGCATGTTGTCAGTAAAAAAACTGTATTCGGTTATTTTCATATTTTGCTAAAAGAGCCCTCCTCCTTCGGAGTCGGGCTCTTTCGACAAAATATGAAAATAAACTCATGCAGTTTTTAGACAACATGCTTTCATAGAAAATTATCGGTAATTTTGAAGCACTTATGTAATTACTCCCGATTATTTTTTTCACTTGTCAAAATGTGACGTTTTTGGCATTTCAACCTATAGTAGCGGGTTATTCTATGGTTATTCTAGCCAATCATTGTGTATTATACTGATAAAACTAGCTGATCCTTTCGATTGTTTCGATAAAACGTTGTTTACCTTTGAACTGTCAAAACTATACGGTTTACCGCGTCGATTCTATTGAACTGGCTCATATTTATATAAATTATCATGAATGAACAGTTACCTCATTATTAATAGTCATTCACTTTTCACTTTTTCAGCATAATAATAACATAACACATTTCAATGAACACTTAAACACGTAAATAACTCATAACCTCAACTTTATGACAGATATAGCGATTCAAATATTTAAGGTTTCCTTCAAATGAAGATGGCGTACAATTAGTTTTCATTAAATACAATTCATTTTTTGTTGTATGAGAAGAAACCGTTGTATGCAGATTTTGATACAACGACATAACGAATGATTTTATGTTCCTTCTGGCGCGATTTTCATGTCATAAGAAATTTTCAATTATCAACCTTGTACAATGAGAGGTGTGACGCCATCTCTTGGTATCGTCATATCATATTCAATGCGTAAGCATTATATCTCTTCTGGATCATAGAGGGCCTACATCGTTGTTTGACATTTCAAATCAGTTAAATTTTCACCTTTTCTCGTTTACTTCTTATGTAAATGAAATAATGATCAATTAAATTGTTCCTCCTCCTATTTGTTCAAAAAATAATCTTTCCAAATACAACTCGTTCTTCAAATTTAATAAGATAAATTTTCATTTTCGAAACACTCAAACTTTTTTATTTTGAGGCAAAAGCATTCAAACAAACCGAATTAGATAAAATCACTCGTCCTACGGACTCGTGATTTTATCAATCGGTTTGTTTTCATACTTTTGCCAAATAAAAAAGTTTTTGTGGAAAATGAAAATTTATCGATTAAATTTGAAGGACTCGTGGTATTACCTTTGATAATATCACCAAATCAAGCACGGATTCTTAAGTAGAAAAGCGTGTATAAGCAATTTAGCATGTCTCAATGAATATATCTGTGAACAACTGGACAACAGAGGCCAAGTTGACGTTATTTATTTTGATTTTCAGAAAGCATTCGATCAGTTGGATCATTTTGTATTGCTGAAAAAGTTAGAATATCGGATTTTCTGACGGATTATTGCATCTTTTCAAAAACTATCTTTCTGGTAGACAACAGTTTGTTGAATATATGGGTTATAAAACATATATATATATATATATATATATATATATATATATATATATATAGTCTCGTCTGGGGTTCCAAAAGGATCGAACTTGGGCCCTCTTCTCTTTCTGATATTTATAAACGATTTGGCAACGTCAATTAAATGTCCCAGCTTATTTTTCGCAGATGATCTGAAATCATTCAATTCTATAGAGGATATACCCACTATCATGGCGAGCGGTTCGGACGTGTGCTCGCCAGCTCCCACATGTAAACGCTGTAAATCAAAAGTAGTAAACGGAATAAAGTGTAGAAATTGTGCAAATGTTTTCCATATAAGTTGCTCCAACTATGCGAAAGTGAAGTTCACCAAAGATAAATCAGAAGTGATATGTTGTGAAAAGGCCACAAGCAGCAATGAAGATTCCGACGATTTCTATGACGCCATTCAAGATTCCAACGACACTGAAACAAATTTAAAAATTTATATGATTTACATCCTCAAACAAAAAGACATAATAATTCAAGAGCTTCGCGAAAAGATAGACTTGCTCTTGCAACAAATTAACTTATTGCAAAGGATATCAAACGATCATTCATCAAGAGATATTCCGAAAAAAGCAGCTAATATGAATTCAGGGTCAACAGAAAAGACGGCTGTCACAAAAAAGCATAACAATGAAAAACAAGCGAAAAGGCCAAACCCCTCTTGCCCCCCCACCCCGCCGCCCCCCCGCCCACCCTCCCCTCGCCCGCCGCCCTTCCCTGCCCGGCCGGCCGGAGCGCCCCTTCACCGACACAGCCAACAACCACATCCTCCCATCCAACTCTTTCGCTCCAAACAACTCGTGAGAATTTTTCATCTTTTTTTCTCTTTTTAAAAACATAAAAGAATAATTTTTATTTTGGTTTAATTTTTACTAACACCTCCTTTTTAATTTATTAAAATATTTTTTACCCGGAATCTCATCAGGATTTCTCGAGATTACTTGGTCACGGTGTGGAAGGGGGTTTTTACAAACCTCCAAACACTTTACAACAGATTTTCTAAAAACAACTCTTACTCTTAAAACTTTAAACATTTAAAAAAAAAAACTAAATAAAAAAAAAACAAAAATTCACCAACCAAATAAATTAACATAACAGAAGAAAAAATATTAGAATATGGAAATGGATATTTTTTCACTGTAGGTTTTTTTTTACACTCTTCTCTTTTTTCTTCTTTTTTTTTTTCCGATATATACATCAACCTAATTATAACCCTACATCACCAGGGAACTAAAACTTAGGGGGTAAACTCTCCCATTGATTATCCGACCCACCTAACAATTGGGCTTGTTTTTTACAATAAAAACTTTTTTTTCAAATTTATGATTTACCATTTTTTTTCCCGATCGTGAACAAAACAATTTCTCTTCGAACAAAACTTCTTTTTTCATTCAAAAAAAAAAACTTTTTTATTTTCCTTTCCTTTTCTTTCTTCTAAACAACAAAGACAAGTTTGGTTCCACCTCCTCCATCTTTTTATTGTTCATCACATCACAATTTTTGCCATCAATATACTACAAAAATTCAACAATCACCACCCCTCTCCGAAGAATGTACGCGCAAAATTTTTATTTTCCACCTTTTTTTTTTTTTTTTTCTTACCACAACATTTTGTACCCCCAGGAGGATTTTTAAACGAAAAAACGTAAAAATTTTAGTGTTTTTAGTTCTACCACCCACAACAACCCCCCCCCGAAAAACAAGAGGAAAAAAAAAGACTCTTTTTCATTTCATTTTATAATTTTTTTCTTTTGTTTTTTTTTTTTCATCAAGAAAATTTCTTTCCTTTTTTCAAATTCCATTTTTTAATTAATCCAACTCTTGTAACAAAATATTTTCTTTAAAATACTCACAACGGGGAATTTTTCATTAAATTCTTACACAATCTGTATCCAGCACTAATAAAAATCAGAAATAAATCCCAAAAAAAAATATTCTCCACTACAGTCTTTCCACTTATAAAAACTCTCAGATAACATCTTATACCTTCATTTTTCCTGGGTAGTTTCGGGGACGGTATTTATAAGAGAAAAGACCGATACTTGAAAAACTTTCCCTTTCGAATTTTTTTTCTACTCATATCACTACAAACTTTTTTTAAAAATTTTTGAAAAATCCAATCAAGAATCAACCTTCCCAAATACCATTTCACTATTAACCATTACCTCATCGATTCTATTACACAAAATTACAAACACAAATGAAAACACAAAAAAAAATAAAAATTCAAAAACACAACTCCTAAACAAAATTTTAATAAATATTTTTCATTTTTAACCTCCGTTTTTTACCTGCTCGGTTTTTTGGGGTGGGGGAGGGTAGCGGTAACGACTATCGTTTACTACTTCCGATATCTACAATAAAATATCTAAGAGTAATACAAAGGGGATTAGAACATATATAAACAAATTAAATATAAAAATTTAAAATTAATACAATCACTACTCGAATTATACGTCAATAGAGGAAATTTTACAATTTTTTACAATAAATTGACATTAAACAATAACAATTTAAAATATTAAAATAGAAAAACGCTCTAATTCCTTCTCTGTATCATTATAAAAAAAATAAAAAAATAAATCAAAATTCCCATATTTAAATACACAAAATATATCTAACTTACTAACAGACGAATTTTACCGACTGCGGGACATAAAATAAATTCTAACTCACTTACTTCCAACACACACTATATATTATATATATATATATATATATATATATATTTTTATATTATATTATATTATATAAAAAAAAAAAAAAAAAAAATATCTAAAACTAGGAATTTTTATTATTTTTTATTTTTCTTTCATTTCTTTTTCATTTATAAGAAAACAAAAATTTAAGTTCAACCGTTTCCTACAATTTTTTTTTTTGTTTTTCTCTCTCTGCCTTTCGCTGTGATTGGTTTTATATGACATAAATTTACTAATCCTTAACCCCCCATACGCAGAGGTGGTAAATAACGAAATTTTAAAATTTTTCTTGTGGGTATTCATATCCCATTTCATACTTTTAGGACCATAGCTGATTAATGGCCGAGGGAAAGAAAAAAGGGGATTTGAACTAACTCCACAAAAAACCCAAAAAAAATTTAGATTATTTAAAGGCAAATACTGAGTATATATACTATTATGGGGGAATAAACAAGAAAACAAAACATCATTTTTCTTAGTATTTAAAAAAATTAACATTCACTTCTTTTTTTTTTTGTGTCGATTCCTTTTATCTTACTTTTCTTTACCAGCCTTGAGAGAGAGTGAGGTGGTCATTTCATATAATATAAAAAATCTTCATTTTTTTATAATAATTATATTATAATCATAATAAAAAAATAAAAAAAAAAAAAAATATAAGAAGAATAAAAATTGGAGGCTGGACCCTGGAGGAAAAATTTTGGGGAAAATGTTGGGGTGGTGGATGGACCTTGGATAACGGTTTTGGGAAGGGCGGTGGTTGGAGGGGAAAAAAGGGGGTTTACCAATAAGGTACACTCAACACATGGCCAAACCAGACGAACGAAATCAATACAAGTCAAAAAACAGGGAATCCCCATATAAACGAAGAAACAGAGAGCACAGATATGAAACATGAAGGAACACATACTTTATCAACAGGGAAATCCAATATACCAAGTGAAACAAAAATACGGGCTGATCAACTTAATGCAGAAATCATATTATATACCTAACCAGGGATACAGTTGGGGAAAAAAATGAAGCTTTCGCAGAAGTGAAGAGAAAGAAAAATAGATATAGGACAGGAAGCGGAGATGGTAACAAGAACAAGGACTTATATGGACGTGACAAACGGGATAGGAAAATATGGCTGTTTATAACCAGAGTTCCAGATGAAGTTGAACCTGAAAATATAAAGAGTTATATTGAGGAACGTACCAAATCCAAAAACACAAGTGCAAAAAAATTGGCAACTCGAAACAACCGAACGGACAACCAGTCGTTCATAGTGGGACTAGAACCCTAATTCAAGGAACAAGTGTACGAGACCAGTTTCTGGCCGAGGAACATACTGTTCGACAGATTCAACTTCAACCTAGGAAGACACCTTTTGAATGAGGAACCCGATAACACACAAAATCCAACTGAGGAGAACACAAACCGCCCGGCCACTTTTTTATAAATGACGATCCCAATGAGAGACAACCACCTTACCGCAAACCATCACAGAGTTACAGCTGCGCGGTCCAGAACCCCTTCACCGTAATGAACATCAACATACAAGGACTATCCGGAAAAATTCCCAGGCTAGAAGTATTACTTCACAAACATGATGTAGATGTTCTATGTATATCTGAAACATGGTGTAGGACAGGAATGGAGAACTTAAGCTTTGGAAACTATAAAATAATGAGCTCGTACTGTCGTAAAACATTGAACCGCGGTGGTTTTTTTTTTTTCTGGGTTTTTTTTTTTTTTTTTTTTTTTTTTTTGGTTGTTTTTTTTGTTTTTTTTATTTTTTACTGTTTTCATCTCTCTGTGTAGTTTATTTGTTTTTTTTTTATCGTTTTTTTTTTCCCGTTTTTTTCTGCCGTATATCTTTTTACGTTTTTTTTCGGTTTTTCTACCTTTTTTTCCCCTGGATTTTTTAAGTTCTTTTTAAAATTTTCATTTTTCTGACCCGGGGCATTTTAATTAGAGTATTTTGCCCTTATTCCCTTTTATTTCCTTCGGGATTCGTTATTTTAAAATTTTCCCTTGTTATTCCTCCGAGATAGTTAATTTCTTATTGCTATGGCTATTTTTTTTTTTAATTTTTTTTTTCTAAGATTTATTTTTTACCTTGTTTTTACTTTTTTATATTTCTCACGCACTGAGCTATTTTTTCCCTGTAAAAATTATTTCTACCAAGAAGAACCGTAGTAAATTTCCCCCTACCCCATTATTTTTACACCACAGAAGACCGTATATAATTCCCCCCCGGTTTAAAAAATTTTTTACTCAGCGCGCCCACTTTAAAAATTAATTTCCCCCCCCCGGGTAAAAAATTTTTTATACGGCGCCCTTAAGTGGGCGGGGGGGGCGCCGGGGCCGGCGCCGGGCGGGGGGATCCCGTCTCCCGCCCGGCGGCCGGCGGGGCCGCGCGCCACGACCGGGCGGGGGGGGAGGGGGGGTGGGGGGGGGGGGCGGGGCCCCCGGGGGGGCGGGGGGGATCCCGTCTCCCGCCCGGGCGGGCGGGGGGCCGCGGAGCCACGCGGGGGGGGGAAGGGGGAGAAAGGGAGGAAGCGGGGGGGGGGCCCCCGGGGGGAGGGGGGGGGAAGAAAATCAGAGCTGTCGGAGCGCGGAGCGGGGCGGGCCGCGGCGCGGGGCCCGGGGGGGGGGGCGGGAGGGGGAGGGGGAGGGGCGGGGGGGGGGCCCCCGGGGGGCCCCGGGGGGAGATCAAATCTCTCAACCGCGGAGCGGGGCGGGCCGCGACGGGGGGCCACGGGGGGGGCGGGAGGGGGGGGGGGGGGGGGGGGGGGCGGCGGGCCCCCGCGGGGGCCCCCGGGGGGGCCCAGCGTTCCCCGGGCGCGGCCCGCGGGGGGCCGCGGGGGGGGGGGGGGGGGGGGAGGGGGGCGGGCCGCGGGGGGGCGGGGGCGGGCCCCCGCGGGCCGCGCACAAACCCACCGAGGCCGCGCTGCCGCTCGACCGAAGAGGGAAGGAGCGGGGAGGGGGGGGAGGGGGGGGGGGGGGGCGGGGGGGGATGCCCCCCCCCCCCCCCGACGGGCGGGCGCGCCGCCGCGGGGGGGGGGGGGGGGGGGGGGGCGGGGGGCGGCCCCCCCGGGGGGCGGGGGGGTCCCGTCCCGCCGCGGGCGGGGGGCCGCGCGGACGCGGGGGGGGGAGGCGCAGGGGTGGGGGGCGGGCCCCCGCGGGGCCCGGGGCCCTCCCCGCCGGGCGCGGGGCGGGGCGGCGGCACGGGGGGGGGGGGGGGGGGAGGGGGGGGACGCACGCACCCGGCAGGACCCCCGGGGGCCAAACAAAGAGCCGACCGCACCGCGCGCCCCCCGGAACGCCGCGCGCCGGGGGCGGGGGGGGGGGGGGGGGCGGGCGCCGGGGGGGGGGGGGCGGACCCCCGCGGGTTGCCCACGCCCCCCGCGGCGCGCCGCCCCGGGGGCGCCCGGGGGGGGGGGAGGGGGGGGAAGGGGAGTGGGGCCCCGGCCCCCGCCGGGGGCCGCCGAGGGAAATCCACTCCCACCCCGCGGGCGGGCCGGGACGCGGAGCCACGGGGGGGAAAGGGAGAAAGAGGGAGGGAGAGCACCGGCGGGCCCCCCGGGGGCCGCGGGGGGGGCCCAACCCACCGGAACCGGCCACCGGAGGCGCGGAAAAGAGGGAAAACAACGCCACCACCCCCCGGCCCGGGGCGTGGGGGGCCGGACACGCCACGACCCACCGGAGGGGAGAGAGGAGGGAAACAACGGAAACCCCGACCCCCCCGCCGGCCCCGCGGCCCAGGAAGAAGGCGTCGGCGCCCCGCGCCCCCAGGGCGTAGAGATAGGAGAAGAAAAAAGGGAAAAAAAAGGAAACCGAAGACCAGAGTAGAGAAAAGTAGTGAAACACAAAAAAACCACAAAAAATCACAATTCTGTAGGAATCTGTTGGGATGTTCCCCGGGGAAGCCACGGGAAGACTTCTCATGCAGTCGCAGGCAGTTGGAGTAGTTCTGAAAAGATGCGCAAAGAGGCCCCCACAGACGAAAAAAGAGGAAAAAATCGTGAGGGAAGATGGGGGAAGTTTGGTTGTTTTGGGTTTTTTTGAGTCCACGATACCAAAGGAAATCAACGGAGTTCGTCAGAGGAAGATCTTTTCAAAAAATTAAAAAAAAAAAAAGAAAAAGTGGGAGACGGCTGATGGTGAATAGTGGTAAAACGAGTTATAAGAATAGATCAGAATAGGGGTCGATAGGGGATAAAATTGAATATAAAATATTAAATAATTCAAAAATTTTCACAAATATAAGTAAGAATCAGTGGGAGTCGCCGGAAGTGGGTCCAAAAAAATGAGGGAAATTGTCTCTTCTCTTCTGAAAAATAGAGAAAAATAAAGAAGAGAGGGGAAGGGGGGGAGGAGGGAAAAATTTGGAAAAATAGGGAAAAATAATTAAAAGTAATTAATAAAAAATAATAGAAAATTTGTGTGTAGCTGAGTGGAGGATAACAAAAAAAAAAAAGAAAATAATGTAGGTGAAAAAACTTGGAATAACTTGTTATTTCTTTTTATTTTTATTAAAAATATTTATAATAAAAAATTTGAAAAATATGGGAGGGAGGGGAGGGAGGGGAGGATTTGGAAGGTGTCTTTAGTAATTTTAATAAGAAAAAATTGAAAAGATGCAAAAAGGGAAATAAGGTAAATTTGCTTAAAAAATTTGGGGAATTGGGGAAGTTGGATAAGTAAAATATTTAAAATATTAAGAGGATTCTTTTTGTGTAGTATGGGGAGAATAGGGGGATCAGTTAAATGAGGTAAAATATAGAAAATAAAAAAATTAAAAAATTTCTGTAGTTTGTTCACACAGATTTTCCTGTTTTTTGTGTTGCGTGTTATGTGTTCTCTTTTGGTTGTTTTGGTAGTATAAACACACAAATCACACTTCTTCCTTTTTGTAAGATCTAGAATTTGGTGGAAATGGTAGTGGGAAGTGTGGGAAGTTTCACAAGTTTTGTTGGTATAGGGGAGAAAGGGAAGAAGAATTGGATTTTTTGGATCTTTTTGTTTTATTTTGAATGGATAGAAGGGATAGTTGATTTCGATCTCTCCATTTTCCCCAACTGGTGAATCGGGAGAGAAGGGAAAGAATTGGTGAATAATGAGAATGAATGAATGAGAAGGATGATATTGATCCTGCACTTACGGCACATTAGCGATTTTTGCGTTGTTGTTGTTCTTTTTTCTTGGTTTTGTTGGGATAGTGGGGAGGGTGAGAAGGGTGATGATAAGTATGACGAGTGTCGGGAGTGGCGAATCTCGCGCCCTTTTCCCCAAATAAGAGGAAGAAGCTGTTGTCTCTCTCTTCTCACACCACACGGGTGACATGGGTGGATTGGGGGGATCCCTGGCGACGGCCAGGATGGCAGAGACACCCGTGACGTAGTGTAGTGTAAAAAAGAGAAGAGATGTGGAGTGGATAGAATAGAGTTGAGAGGGACGGGTGTCTTGAGATGAGAGGGTAGAGTCGGAATTGTATTCTCTTTTCGTTTTGAATTAAAACAGACAGGAGAGAGGATTGGATCCTTTTCTTGGAGGGGAGGATTAATATCACGCGAGGCCCCATCCCCCCCACAACACGTATCGAATCCAGGCGGGGGGGTGGTTTAATTATCCGACCCGGCACCGTAGAGAAGAAAGGGATGTATCGTCTGGTTTGGTTTGTTCCTTCAATACATTAGCTTTGGCGAGGCGATTGAATTGGATTTCGCCCCTCTTATTTTCCTTCTCCCCAGCCACATGTGATGTGAAACTAAACCCGTTTGGATTGAATCGACGCGAGGTAGGGAAGGGGACGCCACGCCATTCACACCACATATGAATTTAAAACCCCACCTCTCCGCTCTCAAAAAAAAAAGATCACCTGACCTGCCTCACCACCCGGCCCCGCTTCACCCCTGCCCCATCTGTGAGGAGAGGGTATTGTATGATATGAAAACAAAATCCACTGGAGCGGAGCATTGCCGACTGGACTGTCCCCAAAACAGCACCAGAGAGGAGAGAAGGGTAGGGTTGTTTCTTTGCTATGACAATAAAATGATTGCTTTACTGTTTTTTCTTCGGATAGGATTCATCTGGCTGTGTTGAGGTGATGTGATTTGTCTAGTTGAGATGTAATGAATTGATTGATGAGAGGGATGGGTTTTTTGAGAGGAGAGTTGTATGGAGAGAGGCCCGCTCTGCTGTGGTGCTGTGCGTTGAGTTTATAATAATCACCCCTTGATTCGACCCCACCGCACTGTCGCATGATGTAAGAGGTGAGGTGAGATTGTTTGGGGGGGGGGGGGTGGGGGTGGTGAATTCAATGCATTGATTCTTGTCTTGATCTACGATTGGTTTCTTTTCTTTTCTTTTATGATGCCGCGACGATATGTTTTGGATGAGATGGGGCTGAGCCGTTTCGATAATGTACTGTCCCGTCCGGGACGGACACGAAACGAGAGGAGGGGAAGTATAATATTTTTGTTTTGTCCTTTGGGATGGGATCGACACCGCCGGTTGCTGAGGGAGGAGAGGATGCGTGGTGTGTGCGTGGGGGGTGGAGGGGGAGTGATTTGCTGGATGGGTGGTTTTGTGAGGAGGGGGAGATGTTTGTTTTGTCTTGAGGTTGGATTGGCCTGTGTCTGGTTGGAACGATTCATTGGACGGCTGGTTGGTCTGGCGGGGAGTTAAACACATAGTATTTACTGTCTGTGGTTTGGTTTGGTTGGGATTGGAGGCCGGTCGGTCGGTGAGGGTTTGGTTTCACCTCTTTTTGAGAGATTTGTGTGTGACACAAATGTGTGTGTGATGGGGGACCTCTTGTGTTTTTATACCCGGGGGAGCTCGTGGCGTTTTCACAAATTGGGTGGCGAGAGTCTCTCTCTTTTTTTGAAAAACTTTGCGCTGGGGTTTTCTATACGCGACTGAGATACCTGCCCTTTAAAAGGAGAGTGGAGACTTAGGAACCGCGCTGGAGGCCGGGGTCGAGCACAATTTTTTTGTGATATTCCCCACCCCTCGGGGCGAGGGGGGTGGAGAAAAAAGAGGTACGTGGTGGAGATGGTGCAGGTCTGAGGAGTTTTTATGTGGAGAGAGAGAGTCCGGGTGTGGTTTTTGAGAGGGGGGGTGAGATGGGGGGGTGGTGTTCAGGTTTTTTTTGGGGGGGATGAGCTTTGGTTCCCCTTGAAGTAAATTTTGTGAGAAAAACCCCCCAGGGCGGAGGGGTTTGGCTTAGAACCGGGAAAAGGGAGTGAGGAGTGGTTGGAGGTGGGGGGTGGGGGGGGTGGGGTTTTGTGTTTTTGTCCCCCGGGAGCGTGGGTTTCTGTGTCTTGAGAAACTCCGGGCGTAGATGGGTGTGGGGGTTTGTGATTGTTGGGGGGGGGGGGGGGAGATGGGGGGGGGAGGGGGGGAGGTGTGGTGGTGGTTTGGTAAAAAAGGTGAGGAGTGGTTTGGGTGTTTTTGGGGGGGCGGGGGGGGGGGGGGGGGGGTTGTTTTTAAGGATTCTTTTGTGCGGGGGTGGGGGGTTTTTAAAAAGAGGAGACCCGGGGGGGGGGGGTTTGGGGGTGGGGGGGGCGGGGGGTGGGGAGGGGGGGGTTGGGGGGGGGTGGGGGGGGGGGGGTTTGGGGGGTGGATTTTTGTGTGGGGGGGGAGGAGGGGGTGTGGGGGGTGGGGGGGGGGGGGGGAAAAGGGGGGGTGGGGGGTGTTTGGGGGTTGGGCGGGGGGGGGGGGGGGGGGGGTGGGGGTTGGGGGGGGGGGTATTTTTGGAGAGGGGGGGGGGGAGGGGAAATTGGGGGGTGTGGTGTTTCCTCGGGGGTTAGGGGGGGCGGTCGTGGGGAGAGTGGAAAATTTTTTTTTTTCCACCCCGGGGGGGGGGAGGAGAATGGGTGTTTTATGCGGGGGGTTGGGGGGGGGTCGGGGATTTAAAAATTTTTTTTACCCGGGGGGGGGGAGGAGAATGTGGTGTCTCACCCGGGGGGGTTGGGGGGGGGTCGTGGGGGAGAGGGGGAAAATTTTTTTTTTCCACCCCGGGGGGGGGGAGGAGAATGTGTGTTTTCCCGGGGGGGGGTGGGGGGGGGGTGGGGTTTAAAATTTTTTTGGGGGGGGGGAGGAGAATTTGTGTTTTACCCGGGGGGGGGTTGGGGGGGGGTCGTGGGGGAGGGGGGAAAATTTTTTTTCCACCCCGGGGGGGGGGAGGAGATGTGGTGCTTCCCGGGGGGGGTTGGGGGGGGGCGGGGGGATTTAAATTTTTTTTACCGGGGGGGGAGGAGAATGTGGTGTCTCACCCGGGGTTGGGGGAGGCGGTGGGGGTTAAAAATTTTTACGGGGGGGGGAGGAATTTTTGTTTTCCCTGACGTGGGTGGGGGGTGTTGTAATTTTTTTTTTTAACCCGGGGGTCGAGATTCTTTTTTCTCCTTAGGGTTTGGGGGGGTCTCTTGGGAATTTGGAAAATTTTTTGGGGGGGGGGGAAGGAGGTTGGTTGTTCTATTGCGTCGGGGGGTGGGGGGGGGGGTGGTGGGGGTAAAAAAATTTTTTTGGGGGGGGGGGATGTGGTTTGTTGCTTTTGGGGGGGGGGGGGGGGGGGGGTGGGAAGAAAATGTTTTTTTTTTTGGGGGGGGGGGGAAGAATGGTTTTTCTTGGTGGGGGTGGGGGGGGGGGGGGGGGGTGAAAAAAATATTTTTTTGGGGGGGGGGGGAAGAATGGGTTGTTGCTCTTGGTGCGGGGTGGGGGGGGGGGCGGGGGGGTGGGAAAAGTTTTTTTGGGGGGGGGGGGTGGTTTGTTGTGGTGGGGGTGGGGGGGGGGGGGGGGGGTTGGGTTTTTTTTTCCCGCGCGGGACGGGGGACCGGATTCGAGCTCCATGCTCCCTCTCACCGCCCGCCGGCGGGTCGGGGGGGGCCGCGCGCCGCGCGCGGGGGGTTTTTTTCCTCCCGCCGCGGGACGGGGGGCCGAACACGGCTCGTGCTCCTCCCCGCCCTCCCCCGGCCGCGGGGGGGGGGCCGCGCGCCGCGCGGTGGTTTTTTTCTTCCGCGCGGGACGGGGGGCCGGATTACGTTGCTCCTGCTCCCTCTCACCGCCCCCCGGCGCGGTGGGCAGGGGGCCGCGCGCCGCGCGCGGCGGGGAACGGTTTTTTTCCTCCCGCCGCGGGACGGGGGGCCGGATCACGTGCTCCTGCCCCTCTCGCCGCCGCGCCGGCGCGGGCGGGGGGGGGGCGGCGGCGCGCGGGGTTTCCGCCGCGGGCGGGGGGCCGGATGCGGCCCCCCCTTCGCCGCCGCCCCCGGCGCGGGGGGGGGGCGCGCGCCGCGGTTTTTCTCCCCCCGGGGACGGGACGAGGAGTTGCTTGCCCCCCGCGGCCGCCGCGCCGGGGGCGGGCCCGGCCGGCTGATAGAATTTTCTCCCGCCGGGGCGGGGGACAAGATCTGCCTTGCCTCCCCCCGCGCGCCCGCGGCGCGGGGGCGGGCCCGGTCCGGCTGATGAGAGGTTTTTCTCCCCCCCCCGGACGGGGACAAGATCGTGCCGCGCCTCACCCCCCCCCCCGCGGCGGGGGCGGGCCGGTCGTGATCGGGTGTTCCCCCCCGCCGCCCGGGACAAATCTCGCCGCCCGCCGCGCCCCCTCCCCCCCCGCGGGCGGGGGGGGGGGGGGGGCGGGCGCCGCCCCCCCCCGCCCCGCGGCCGCCCCCCCGGCGCGCGCCCGGGGCCCGGCCCCCGGGGGCCCCGGGCCGGGGGGGGGGGCGTGTATGTATATTAGGAAAAAAAGACATATCATTTCGAAAACTAGATTTTAGCAGTGTGTGTACAGAGAGACTTTTTGAGGTATGCTGTGCAGAAACCAATTTACCTAATGTAGGAAAAACTATAATATGTGCAACATATCGATCACCCAATTCAGATTTCAAACTCTTCGTGAACAAGTTGAATAGCTTCTTCAATGATATTTATAAAAACAACAACTCGTATCTGATATGCGGGGATATGAATGTGGACCTCCTTTCTTCTAGAATGGAAAAGAAAATGTTGCTAAACATATTCAGTGAGTATAATATGAGAGAAACAATTATTCTTCCAACCCGTATCACAAAGTCCAGTAAAACTTGTATTGATAACATTTTTACCAATATTCCAAATTTTTCAGCACAGGTAACTGATACAGAAATATCAGATCATGCATATCAATTAGTTTCTTTCACTATCGGTCAGGAAACTGATATCTCTACTATTACGGCTAGAATATTTAGTCAAAATAGGATTTATAATTTCAGACAAAATTTGTTGCTTGTAGACTGGGACAGCCTTTTAGATTATGAAACAGATTGTCAGGAATCTTTCTCAAACTTGAAGAACACTTGGATTACTCCAGAAATGAAAAAATCTGTCAGATTTTGTTAGGGAAACAGCAGAAAACGCAGAAACAATGAATAATGATAACTATACACTAAGACATGAATATTTGAAAAAACATTACGAAAATCAGGTTAATATAGCAAAGAAAACATTTAATAATAACAGATAACTGAACTCCAACAACATGAATCGGGAATGCTGGCATATAATAAAAGAAAATACGAACAAAATAGATAGAGATAAGATAATTGAGATAGAAAACACAAAAGGTGAAATTATAGGAAATAGTAAGGAACTGTCTAACTTTTCCAACAAATACTTTGTTGAGGAAAATAAAAGCAAGGACTCAGGAAATATAAATCACACCTTGAACATCAAATCTCAGCTCCACTCATTTTATCAGTACCCTACAGATCCCGGAGAAATCAGTAGAACTATCATGAAAGTTTGCACAAAAAAATCACCAGGTATAGATAATGTACCAGGAAACGTCATGAAGGCTGTTGGCGATATTTCATCACACCCTCTTAGTGTTTTTATGAATAGAAGCTTTTCTCAAGGTGAATATCCTGAACAGTTGAAGTGTTCAAGGGTAGTTCCACTATATAAACATAAGGGGAATAGAAAAGATATCAAAAACTATAGAGCGGTGGCGATTCAATGCTATATTGGTAACATATATGAGCACTCTTATAATATAAGGCTTAGCAATCATCTTGAGAAATCTTATATTCTAGACAGCTCACAGCATGGGTTTAGAGCTAAAAAGTCCACAATGACAGCATTGGATGAAGCTATAACACACATCCATGAGGCTTTAAACAAAAAAGAAAACATCCTGGGATTATTTTTCGATATGAGCCGAGCTTTCGGATAGGGGTTAGAGGCCCATGTTTGGAATGGGCAATTTCGTACTTGTCAGATAGAAAGCAGCAGATCAACGGTGTCAGATCGGAACCAATCAAAACTGGAACAGGCACACCACAAGGATCATGCCTGTCACCAACATTATTTAATATTTTCATAACTGATCTACCCGAAGAATTGAAAAAAACAGGCAATCCTATTATTTACGCAGATGATGCTAATTTAATCGTCTCAGGACAATCTAAGAGAGAAATACAAAATAAATATACCGAATCTATTAGAAGCATATCCCAATGGTGCAATAATAATAAAATATCTTTGAATGTAGACCTCAATAGCTGTTCAATTTAATACAAAAAATGTTACTATAAACGAAAGCATGTTACTCAAAACAGACGGAAAATCCCTAGAGAACTCAGCCTGTACAAAATTTCTAGGAGTGTATCTAGATCAAAAACTCACATGGAATGAGCATGTTGATCATACAGCCTCAAAACTGAGTTCGTATTGTTTCATTATCAGGAATGTATGGAATACGGTATCGATCGACGTGCTCAAATTATTATACTTTGGTCTTATTCAGTCGTGCCTTTCATATGGTCTAGTCTTCCCACACAACACATGGACATCCAGTGGATATCTAATTCTTGGAAAAAAACCATAACTCTGGCCAACTATTTACTATTCAAAAAAAAATTATAAGATGCATGCTGAACTTGCCTTATAAGGAATCATGTAAAAACCACTTTGTTCAATTGGGTATTATGTAGTTACCAAGTTTGTATATTTACTCATTGATTGTTTACATTACAAATAAACAGGATACTTTAAAGACGAGAGGGGAAGTACACACGACAGAAGGACGAAATCGATTTGGGTTTTTCAAGATTATCAATTGGGTAGGAAAACCCCAATTATATGGGAATCCAATGCTACAATAAAATATGTGCAATGAAGGAGTTCAGAGGATGTGAAACAACATTGCCCGAGAAATGCCTCAAGAAGTTTTTTGTACAGAAATGCTATTACTCATTGCAAGAATTTTTCAATGATAACTCTGACTGAGATCACATCCACATAGATCACAAAGATTAGTAAGGAGTCTGAAAAGATGTCACACAAAATTTAAAATGTTACTTATCAGACGTCCTTAAATAATTAGGATATGTTATTTTAATTGGCAATTGATACATTATTTTGCCATTGTTATTCTGTATTTTACTATATTTTATCTTGCATATTTAAAAAAATTTTTTAGCATACGAACCAGGTTCCTATTGTACCAAATAGCGAACTGGCTTATCTGTTTGTGACGTGTCCCATAATGTATATTTTACTTAACAGTATTGTGACATTCAGTGGACAAAATAAAAATCATTATTATTATTATAGAAGATTGTGATTACTTACAACAGTCCATAAATGAAATTATTAAATGGTGTGACTTGAATCGCCTTAATCTGAATGTATCCAAATACCAAGTATGACATATTCCAGAAAGCAATTTGTGACTCCATACGACTACTTCATAAACAATGAATTACTAAAACGAAGTGAGGAAATAAAAGACTTAGGTATTATATATGACTCAAATTTCACATTTGACAAACACGTCGACACTGTAATATCAGCAGCATCTAAAATGTTGGGTCTCATTCACCGAAATTGTAGACATTTCAGAAACAACAGAGCGCTCATAATTCTATTTTATTCGTATGTAAGATCTGAACTTGAATACGGTATACTAATATGGTATCCTAAAACACAGCATCATAAAAGCCGAATAGAAAGTATTCAAAGAAAATTCTTGAAATATTTATGGATGAAGAAAAGTGGAACTTACCCTTTTAGAGGAATAGATAACCAAATTCTCCTGAAGAGTTTCGGAATGATTGCTCTAGAAAAACGTCGAATAATATTGAGTGTGACATTCCTATATAAATTAATTTATAACAGAATTGATTGCTCCGTACTTCTGAACCAAATTAATTTCCTCGTTCCAAGGTTGAACTTATCCTTTACTGTGGTTGAACAGTAGACAATCGGACATGTTCTATAATGTTGCTACGAGAACTAGAATGATGATGAAATCTCCAATTTAATTATGTGTGAAAACTTCAACATAATTTCTCATATATGTGACATAAATCACGACACACTGGGAGAAGTTATCAATAAACTCAAAATTTATATTCACTTGTAATGGTTGTACCTTATGTTTTTAGTTCATCCTAGTAGGTACTTTATATATCTTACATAAGATAAATTAAGGTTATTTTTTGTCTCATGAATTCATTATTGTTGTTTCATGCATTCATTATGTTCTATTCGAAGTGCTTGTAATAATCGGAAGATTGAAAGTTATTTATTGTAGCATTTCCTGTTATTGTGTATGAAACCTGTTAGAAATAAAAGCCTTTTTTGACTTCTTTATGGGGCTATTTGAATCAAAATGTGTGCAAAATTGAACCTGCTTCAATATTGGATATACGACAGAGAATAATGAATATTTGTAGAAATATCTACGTACCTGTTCGACATGTTCTACGACATGTTCTACGTGATAGGCGTGATAGGCTGTTCTTATGTTGAGAAGCTCAAGGCAATCATTTTGAACATCTTCTGAACTGAACTCGGATTATGTCTTCAAATAATGAAGTTGAAGGTGGATGTATTCAGGCAATAGTTTAATGTTCCACCATTTTGTAGTGGGTGAAGATAGGTTGTGCAATATTCGTCAGGAGCTTCAAAAGGAAGATTAGGAAGACCCCTCCTTGTCATTTAGTTTTTATTCAGATGGCGCACAGTCGCCATCCAGAAATTTTCATCTATCAATTTCCGTTCAAAATATATTATGCATGCACAAATTTCATCATCCCAAGTTTCATATCATTGAGTGGACCCTTTCAAACAATAAAAAGGGGTAGACATTGAAGAAAGTCACAGTATAATAATATAGTTTTTTTTATTTTTTTACTGTAACTCATTATTTTTTGCGGAATATTAATAAATTGACATACATGTTACTATGCGAATATTATTTTTTACGTATAAATCTTTGCTCTAAACATGTCTTTCCTTGTACTTCTTATTGTTGTTAAAAATTGTTGTAACGAAGATCGCACATTTTGCATTTATCAACTCTTTTATCTGAGCTTTCAATGCAAACCAACAGTTTTCATGGAGATTCATTAAGTTGCCCTGGATTCCGAAAGTGTACAACTTTCACGCCTTACGGCACTCCCAGGCACTCCACTAGTAATTAAGTGCAACTCGAATTTTTCTATAAAATATACAGGGCGAAGAAATATTTTGTGGGTGAGAGAATAGCTGATATTCTTCTTTTGTTGAGAGATTTTCGGAATATTGAATATTATGAAAGCATTTTATACAGGATGGACTAATAATTTTTCTTAAAAGGAAAGAGTAGATTATTTTTCGAAATAATAGTAGTGGAGGAATATTTTTCCGGTGAAAATAAATATGAAGCGATTTTCATAAAATTCAGACACAGAGTGAGACGTGACCGAAGAAGGAGAAAGAAAATGGCTAGGAAATGCTCTTTCAGGTTTTCGCAGCAGAGGGAAGCTGTTGCAAGGACGCTGGAGCGATAAAGCGTGTTTCGATTATTTGTTTTTTAGGATAGTAGTGAGAGTAGAATGCTGTTAGCTGAGCTAGGTTGATGTACAGGGGGTTTTGAGTAATCGGACTTCAATCAGAAAAGTAAATTATTTCGAGCGATGTGTTGGATAACCGCTGTTTCTCCAAGTATCACCCTAGGATACTGCAAGGCAGCCCTACCAACACTTAACAGTTAACGAAATCGTGTTTAGAAAAACTTCTTATACGAAAGTACAGCCACGATAGAAAATGAGTGGTGAAGAAGTATTTGGCACTAAGAGCAGAGCTCACCGTGGAAGCCGAACCGACCAGTGAGGATCATAGGATCAGTTTTAACTGAAGATGCCAATGATAGTGAGTAGTCTGAAGTGGAGTAAAATTGTTGTTGTTCGTTTTCGTTAACCAGCTGACGAACGTCAACCCTCAAAAGTCGAAACTTGTGCGAGCAATGGATCAACGAGGCCTTACCTTTTAACGTGCGATTACCCAGCACGGTGGCCCGGCGAGGAGAGTTCGGCCGTAATAAGGAGATTTAGCTGAGATCATCTGATTTTTCTCCAGGGAGCAGATGACAATCGCTGGGGATAAGTGCTAGGTTTATGAGTATTGTGGGAAGCAAGATGAAAGGGAGCTGTGGGAAGCAGTCAATCGAGAGATTTGTTGAGATAGTAGCACAGGAGAAGCATAAAAATAAACAGAAATTCTGCTCAGGGCTAGAGGTGGTCGAAGTTATATTATTTATAAGAGATTTGCTGCTATAAAAAAGGCATATTTTGGAGTTTCTGAGGATATGCAGTTGTGTGGAATTATAGAGAGATTTCTGGTTCTAGGGGATTCGATACTCGGGGGGAGGCATATTTTGGGGCTGCTGAGGAGGCGCAGCTTTGTGAGGTTATAGAGTTATTTTTCCTAGGAGATTTGGTGCTCGAGCAGATGCACATTTTGAAGCTCCCCACGATAAGCCATTTCGGAATTTCATAGGGAGAGAGAGAGAGAGAGAAATGAATAGTGGCATTGGCCAGCGATTCTTTCCCTTGGCGAGATTTCTTCAAAAGGAATTTTGGGTGAGTCGTCTTACAGCAACCCATTCATTTTCCTATGGACGAATTTCGAAAAAGGGTACCACAAATTTAAACCTATCTTAAGGAATATGCAGTATAGTTTGAATCAGATATTAGGACAGGTCGAATTTTTTAGGGAGGATAGCGGTTTTTTAATTGTGGGGTGGTGTGGCATGAGGCGTCGATGGATCTAGTTCATCGTAACAGGATGGCAACCCAACTAAAATGAATGGAAGTCCGACTGTTTTGAGGAACCAGCACTAGGAGAGCAATAAGCTCTTCGCCAGTCCATATTTATGTGCCCACCCTACACGTGAGCCGAATGTTGCAGAGAATTTTAACTTTCTCATCTCCGATAATTCGTATAGACTGAATTCCCCCATAAATTCTCATGACTACCGCGAATCAGTCCACGTAAAGTCCGAATGCACTGTTTCCTGATATAATGAAATAGGTTATTCCCATTGCCATCATTATCACCGGACACTTCAGTGATCGTGCGCTTTAAACGAGATCGCAAGTGAAGTGCGAGAAACGGTTGCGCAGAAGAATTGTTCAACGCAGAATATTTGTATAGAAGTAGTTCTGAGTTATTTCAGAGTGGGTGCGCGATATCGTAAGCTGCGGTAACCATTATACAGGGGTAGTCATAGGAATATTTTGGAAATTCACCAAAACATTCGATAGGTTTTGATTTCTTTACTGGAATAAGTATGAGAGATGGTCAGGACATATGTAAACAGAGATACCTGAAATATTTGATTATTTTTTTTGGTTGGCTGTCTTCCTTGTTGGAAGAGTTATGGCAGTGTGTATACCCAGAACTTTGTCGTAGGGAAAAGTGAATAGCCCAAGCCGTGATACCCTCTTCTAAGCATGGGGGGGCGCGTTGCGTCTCTCATAGGCGATACCTTATTTTTCGGTCAAGATTCGAAAAAAAAATTGAAAATGAGTAATTAGGGTGCATAGGTGTCGTTTTTTTTATAACATTGTATTTGAAAACCAAGAAGATTTTGGAACAGGAGTCGTGTAGGATACCGGTATGCGAGGTAGACAGGGTACCAACTTTGGTATGTCAACCAAGATATGTGTTAACTTAAATGACCCTTGTATTCATTTGAGGGGAATTTTGAATATAGAAGTATTAATCGCATATTGATGGATCTGCTGGCTATTTTAAAGTACCTAGAGATTCTCGTGATAGGACTAGGGCGGCCAATGATATATGGCTATCCGGTAGAGCAATGCATAATACAAAAAATTATTTGGACTCTTGAGTTCAGAATCACATATTTTTGACAGCTTGTTTATTTTTATAGGATTCGTCGTTTATGGAAAAGACTGTTAGTCTTTCTTGTGCTTATACTTCTTTTGTAGTTTCATTATTTCGAACTAATCAATGGTTTCCTTCAGAATTATGGATTGTTTCGTTGCATATTGTTTCACCTACATTCCCTCGGTATTTTTTCGTTCAGTTCCTATTTTCTTTCGTTGCTAATATAATGTTTGAAAAAATTTATGAGTTTATTTTTCGAAGAACCACTGACGGCCTCCTCATCATATAGGAGGCCGTATTCAAGCTTCTTTTCCAATAGCCTTCAACATCCAAGATTTTACGTGGAAAAACCACGTCTGTTGGCAGCTGTAACACAAAATAATAGCCTTCACTGAGGTTACTACAACAGCAAGGAGAATCATCCAACGCATTCAAACCATTAGTTGAATATTGTTACAATTATGCTTTTTTTACTTCAGCGAAATATTTTTTAACTATTTCAATCGGGTGGGAATCGGTACCTAGTTGAACTCCTTCGAAAGGCGATGGTCTAATAGCATAAATGAAAAAAAAACAGGAATTAACGATAAACTAATTGTCAAAATTTTGATTTTTCAGGTATTCTTTCACTTCAACGATTACGACAGTCTGTACCAGCACGTGGACAAAGATGTTTTGCCTGTGGAATACGGTGGAAAAAAAGACCTAGATTACAGTGAATATCACCTTTGGGTTTACAACGAGAACTGTCATATAGCCGAAAGTTTTGCGATTAATAGAACTAAGTTTTTGGAAAAGTTGGAAAAGAATAAGAAAGAGAATAAGATAGGATAAACAATAATATAGACGAAAAGCAATTTCATTTCAGTACTGAACTTGCTTCTTTTTCTCTAACCTTGACTTCAGATCAATGAAATGTTTCTACAAACCAATTATATCACAAAATTATGTTTGGGAGAAGTCTTCAACTATTGAGAATGCAAGAAACCCAGATTCGGTGACATACCAAAGAGAAGGAAATTACTTGAAATCAATATCAAATCTGAATATCACTAAATCAAGTAAATAGTGGTTGTGCAGAAAATATCTTGAACCAGTCAATTTTTATTTCAAGGCGAAAATCTTTCGAGCATATTTTCAGCCTTCCACCTCACTGGCGGAGGGAGATCCAACCCTCAGATGTTAAATAGGATTAGGGGACAAGCGATACGTCGTTTGAAGGGTCATCATTTTATTTTTTCATTGCTGTTCAAATTTTTTAATCAATTTCATATGATAGAAACTAAGAAAAAAGTTCCGAGGATTGTATAGCTGCACGATGTTTATAACGAAATGCTTAACCGTTGAAAAGCATCGACATAGTTGGTCAGCGTATTTGAATACTGGCGATGAGTCATACCATATTCTGAGCTACTTGGTCAGGATTGTATCAAGTATTTACACAGTGGGTTCATGAGTTGACTCCTGTCACAAACAACTACCCCCCTGGCTAATACCACAAAATCAAACGCTTCTGGTGATACAAGTGCCAGAATTGATTTTCAATTTTTAGAAGGGAACACTTGCCAACGATTTTCGATCGTTGGGTGGGAACTACCTTTCACAGCAATTGTATCACAAAAACAGACAAATGCATATGCGGGATTTTCCGCACTGGCACCGATCGGATATAATTCAATGACCTTCGTATGATACGATTTTAACTAGGGTAGTGATTTTTTCTATAGGTGCTCCATCCTGTAGGCTAATGGAACTGACCTAGACAAATTGTTCACGGATGATTTCACTTATAACCAGTCTGCGAGTAGGCTGACGATATCGAATTTCTTTAACAGTTAAGGAATTTGTGCTAGCTAGAAAATGCACAATGAATCTTGAAAGTGAAAAAAGTAACATCATTATACGGAAGTTATTATTTGAAACGTGTTTTTTTAGTGTCAACCGTATTGTTGGATCTCACCCCACCAAGAGGGTGGAAGTGACAAGTTTTGCAAATATGCACAGAAGATTTTCCCTTAGAAATAAAAATCGACAGATACGAAAGTTTTCACCCTGAATGCCAGCTTTGAGAAATCGGCCTGGTTTCGTTTTCATTTGGCAACTCTATATTTTCCGCAGATTTCTCGACCAAATCATTTCTTGGAGTATTATGAGAATATCTGCGGAGAAACAATAGCAGTCAGCACCAAAAATTCTGAATTTCAATAAATCCAAATTGACTACTACCCTTCTTTGAATGAAAATAAATAATTTTTCTCCTCAGTTTTTGTTATTTCCCTCATCCCCACTTTTGAACTGCTGAAAAATGTCAACTTAATCACCTCTTAGTATTCTGCCAGAAAGTTTGAATCGGTTCAGAGATTCCAGGAAAAATATCTTTTTTTTTCCTTCAATGTTGTTCGATTTTCAATGGTTGAGAGTAGTGTCAAACTTTGAATTTAGCGGTGAGCTAAGTCCATAACAGAAAATCGAATGACGCACTCAAGTGCCTGACTGTTAGTTTAGAAGTTAGATGGTGATTGAAAAACAGACCCTCAGCATTATTTGGGAGGCTGATTATAATTGGTATACACTAAACAAATGTTAATTAACTGTAGTGTGAAAATTCACATTTTTGGGGTTGATGCTAGGTTTAGGGTGAGGTACGTTTTTTTTAAATCTTCTTGAAAATCTAAATCATCCTATAGAATCACTGTAATATCAATTTTTTTTTTGTGCGGTTTCAAATAGTCGAAATGAATCAGCAACTCGAAAAATTGGTTACGCACTAAAGGGCTACTTCCAGATATAAAACTCGTTTTCTATTGCATCGATTTGACTACTCTTTTGTACAAATTCACCTATCAGGGTTTCTTCGATCAATCATAAAAACATAACAATCTCTGGAGAGTATTTAGGGATTTTTAATGTAACTAATAATTGATGCCGATAATATATTCACTACCCATCTGTATAACATACAATTATTTCGTGAAGCTCATGCAATTCTTAATGAGTTGCACTTCATCAGAGACGTGGCTGAATTTTGACGTACATCGAGGCCATATCTTCATTATATTATGGAAAATTCGAAAATGTCATTATGTATGGATGAGAGCATTTGCATCAAATGTAAAAAGTAAGAATAATACAGTGAGTATCAGTTTGTCTGACGTTATGAGCCGAACTATAATTATTATAACTTAAATTGTACCTATCCACTATTTTCATAATCTATTCCAATTGATAAGATATAAAATAAATTTGCATCCCGGACTACAAACTTGACATTTTTTGATAGCTCAGAATTTTTGGATTCTCTCACCAAAAAGGGCAATTAGGCTTGTTCTATCAAAATGTCACACATGTTTTCGAGTTAATCCTACTCCTCTTCAACCCTTCATGGGTAATCTACCCGGCCGAAGAATAAATCAGTTTAAAGCATTTTCATCTGTTGGTGCTGATTATGGTGGCCATTTTCACATAACTATGGCTGAAGGTCGTGGCATAAAATCACAAAAGGCCCTTTATTTGTATTTTTATATGCTTTGCCACCAAGGCCGTCCAAATTGAATTGGCCTCAGATTTATCATCCGAAGCATTTATAGCTGCTCTTCGGAGATTTATCAGTCGTCGAGGTCGTTGCTCTCGTATTTTCTGCGATCGATTTACAAATTTTGTAGGTGCCCAAAAGATTCTCTCTGAATTTATGAAAGAGGCAGCTGGAACAGAAAAGATCGCTTTTTCTTACAGTGCTCCTGGCAGTCCACACTTCAATGGTCTCGGTGAGGCTGGTATAAATTTCATAAAGTTTCATTTGGTACGTGTTGTTGGATCGCATATGAAGAGATGTATCTCTTAGTACCTCTTAGTACAAATAGAAGCCCTTTCAAATTCCAGGCCTCTAGTTGCTCAGAGTTCTGATGCTAATTATTCAAACGCATTAACACCAGGACATTTCCTTACACTTGAACCTCTCACAGCTCCCGATATTACTCATTTGAAATTGAACACTTCAGATCGTTGGCAATTGGTGCAAAGACTACAGCAGGATATTTGGAAAATATGGCATTCAGAGTATCTTTACACTCTTCAGCAACAGCAAAAGTGGTTCACTCATGGAAAGACACTCAATATTGGAAATCTAGTTATATAAAAAATGAAACTTTACCTCCTCCTCAATGGAGAAATGGTAGGGTCATACTAACGCACCCAGGTGCGGATGGAATTGTGAGAGTTGCGACTGAGAAGACTAACCAGGGTATATTTCAGAGACCTCTCGTTAAACTGTGCCCCTCACCGTAACCTAGTTGAAATACTGTGTATTTTGGTGGGCGAAAATAAAAAGTTTCCACCCAGCTCAATTATTAGAATAATTTTTTTTTGTTTTCTTTCATTTCAATAGAGCTAGCTCATTAATGAAATTTAGGTTATGCTATTCATAAATTTCAATCTATTTTTCAATATTCACTATCTACGCGGTACACCCTGTATTCAAATTTGAATGTTCAGTCTGTCAGACTTGGTTTTTGTTGGTGCTTTTACCGTGAAGAGAGCAGTATAGGATAGATATTCAGTCGTGTCGGGCACTATTCCCGTAAACGAAAAAATTTTCTGAAGAACAAGTGAATTAATTATTCCACAAATTCATTGATCGAACATACAGTTCATTATACGCTTACATCAGCCTGAATAGGAAGTTGCAACCATTGAAAAAAAATTAGACGAGTTCTGGAAACAAATAGGAATCCAGGTAAGCACCAGGCCCAGCCATTTTTTGACAGACCAGTTGCCACCTTTCCTCGTTCAACATCGTACATACACAGTATACGAATTGTTCGAAAGATGATTTGATCTGACGCCAGTCTTCAAATATGCCCATTGACTATGTCGAATGTTTTTACATTTTCCTCGCAGGAGGAATGGGCAAATTCGGTTTGTTTTTGGAATATCTCCTCCATGAGTGGATGGCGCAATGACTTCGTGTTGTTCGCATTAAGTTTGGTCGGGGCTTGATAGTATGAAGGTTTTCGATTTTAATTATGGGAAGTCATCGACTTTATTTCGATGATGACCCTGCCTTTTACTGACGATTGTCCAAATAGCCCAAAACCGGTCTGCAAGTTTGTTCGTCCCTATAATTGAAAATCAATTCCTTAATTTGTATCGCCAAAAGCAAATGCAGGATTTTCTTCTGTGAAGAAACCTGCGCTGGCACCGGTCGGATACAATGCAATGCCCTTCGTGGTATCAGCCAGGGGAGTAGTTGTTTTGTGACAGGTGCCAGACAAACCTTCTGTGTAGGTAGATTTGAGGCTGGCCTGAACGAATTGTTCGAAAGATGATTCGATTTAACGCCATTCTTCAAGTTTGCCCATCGACTGTCGATTATCGCTCGATCTTTCAAATAGATCAAGTTGATACTGGAAATAAATAAAATCGAATGGAGAATACGATATATAGTACCAGAGGATAAGCACAAACTCAAACTTTTGAATAAAATCAACAAAAGAGGTCTGAATGCAAAAATCAATTTGACTTATCGTATGTGGGACTTATATGAACTTCCTTCATGACGAGGTACATCTTCAGACATATGGGCCATAAAAACAACCATCGCTTTGGAAAATCCTCGTTTCATCATAATCGGATTTCAAAGTACTTACCACAAAATTCAAAGACAGAACAGAAGACATCAAAAAATTCATATATTCATATTCGGGTATACCTGAATCCATATGAGCGTTGTAATTTGGATTTTGATTAAAATTGATTCTTCAGCGTACTAAGCTTATGAGAAATTTCAACGTAGTTAGTATGAAAAAAATATGAGTGAACCTCTAGTGAACTTTAGACAGTTTCTAAACAATCCCCTCTTCATCTTCGATTGTTCACACCAATCAAATGCCATCAAATCTTCAACTATCGATGTAAAGGTCGAGTTTGAAACTAAGAAAACCAAGTTCCCAGACAACATCAAAGTTTCTGCACTCATTTTGCATGATACATTTCTAACACACAACGCACTGGATGGTTCAGTTCACACCAGATATTGGCACTCACTACATTGATTATATGAAAGAGAGATCGTTGCAAATAACCAACAGGCTCGTACCCTATATAGATAACCATTGGATCAGAGGAACTAGAGTGAAAAACATTGTGGAGCTCACTGGTTAAGAATCAACTATTGCAGTTGGGAAAATTAAAGTCGGTAAAACACCTGGCGCAGACCAAATTCCTTCGGAAGTCATAAAGAGCTAATGAATATGTCACCTGACTTTGTTCTTGCAGTTCTAACCCAACTCTCGAGGAATCAAGAATTTCCATCGAGATGGAAAATTGTGAAAGTTATTCTGTTGTTGAAAGCTGGAAAGTCACCCAGAAAAATTTCCTTTCTTGGACAAATCGGTCTTTTGGGCAAAATGGGAAAACGATTCGAAATAATCCTAAGAGAAAGACTGTTTTTCACGGGGATTTTTTACTATTTTCATATAATTTCCTTGCATTTAAATGATGATCTGTTATAAATTCGAAATTCAATACGGCAATCCAAACAAAGGAACCCTTCCGCAATACGATGATTTGAAAACATTCATTGTAAATCACTGTCACGCCTTAGAAACGGTAGAATTGTCTTCTTCTTTGAAACCATAAAAAACATCCAATAATCAATTATATTGCAGGGCCGAGAACAAAAACAAAGGTTCTAATTCATTTCAGTTAAAACCGCGTCAGGCAAATACGTTTTTTGTAAATGCAAAGAAAAGCGACACTTATTCATGTACATTCTGTAAATCAACTGATCACTTCATTTATAAATCGTAATAATCAACCCACCAGTGTTGCTAGTCCGCAAAATCCCAATAATTCCATTTACAATCCGCAGTTCCATTCTGCAACGATTATTTTTCAATATTATCCGCAAAACCTGCACGCCACTGACAGTCTCTTCACTACGACTAGCGCTCCATTAAGAGGGGGATTGACAATAATGCTCAGAACAGCATCAACTTTACGAAAAGACGATTCGTTTAAATGACAACTGGCTGAAACGGGATTTGGTATACCGAAAGATAAAGGATTGGAATAGGTGATGACAAAATTTGAGGCTCGAATTATTTCTACAAAAGAAAATATTGATTTTCAAACATTTGTAATTTTTTTTAATTTTTGTTTCAGAATGGAACCAAAAGTTCTCAGCACCTAATTCACCTAATGAAGAATCACCCTGCCGAATGTAGGCTTCAGAAAGTCCATAATAAATGAGTTTTCTGTACTTAACTTTATTTCGTTCAAGCATTATTAGAAACATTCAACATGGCAGCCATAAACACGTGAAATTTAGCCGAAAATCGCTCCATACGTGATGTGGCTATTTTCTCATAGGTGGCGCTAGGGAGGACCACGTCGAACAAGAGAAGTCGTAGTTTGTATTGTATTGGATGAGCCAAATAATATATAAAACGTGATTGTGTGTATTCAGTTTTTTTGTCTTTGACCTTTTTTCTCAATAGAAACTATAATATATAGTGGCATTTAATGTGAAAACAAATTATTATTCATTGGTGAATGTGATAAAAAGTAATTATCCATATCCATGTCATCTGGGAACTTATTTGTTTTTTATAGTCTAACCTTGAAAGTATCTAAAAATAAATACAAATGACTTGTAATTTATAGTGTTGTCCGATTCTACTCTTAGTATGTAGATTTCGTAGGTGGAGTTTTCAGTTATTCTAAAATTCAATATGGCGGATATGAGTTTTGTGACTCAGTCGGATTCTAATCTAAATGGTATCGCCGAGGTTTTGGGACTGGAGATTATGAACTTTTTGTCAAAATACAATACTTTTTTTCATTATCCATAAAATTTCGTGGACTTACAAACAGAAGGCACTAAGTCATATATTATATATATGTATATATATATATATATATATATATACATATATATATATATATATATATATATATATATATATATATATATATATATATATATATATATATATATATATATATATATATATATGACCTCCGAACTCAGAGGTCGAAACTCTCGGTAATTACTGATAAAATGTTGAAAGCAGATACCTTCCTACCTAGGTAGGTACTTCTTTTGCTAAAATTTTCGCGAAAGCTGGCGCTGCTGAAAACGATTACCTATGTAATCAGACAAATTAATAGTGTATTTGTACCATAATCATCCGCTATAAAAAACAAAACTAGTTCTAGTACAGATGAAATTTCTCCAGTTTTTTTCAAAACTATTTGTGAACTTGTTTCATCTTCCCTTACACATATATCAACAATCAATTTCTCACTGCCGTAAGGAAAGTTCACGAATTTAATGAAAGTTGCTAATGTATTCTCATCATTGTTTAAAAAAGGCAATCCTCTCATAATGGATAACTATATATAACATTTCCTTATTGTCTCAAAAATACTCGAAAGAGCTTTTATGATATACCTATTACCGATTAATTTACTTCTCAGAAAAGTATCGGAATTCTTCTTCCCTACACGGTTTTCGCAACAACAAATCTGTGGAAACAGCTACAAATCATCTCCTTCTGAACTTGATCAGAATTCAGAATAAATTTGTCGTCTCAATGTTTGATCTGTCATAAGCACTCGACAGTATAGATTTGGCTGTTGTGAAAGATAAACTTTATTACTTGATGAGCATTAGAGGAAGTGTTCTCATTTTAATTACACTGGATTGTGTTTTCTTGAAAAATTACTTTTTTCAATAATCTAACCGTAAATGAAAGGAACGAACTCGTTCATAAAAACAGGTCTGGGAGCGCGCTAGCGCCAAAGATAATATGTTCTACCCCTACTCTTTGCTAGCGCTAGCTTTGCTTCGGGCATCGAATTGTCGAGAGAAATATTCCTATTGTTGTAAGGTAATTAACTAATGCC
>JAVJAQ010004076.1:0-365104 GCA_032362365.1 Zygogramma bicolorata | reverse complement strand
GTTAGCGATACGACTACAATCATCCTGTAAAACTATGTGACACATACAATATGACTGGACGTTGGTTATGAAACAGGTGACATGAGTTATTCAGATAAGGGGTTTTGATTCATTCGTGCTAAGATATTGTCGAGTGTGGTTGTACATTGTGGTTGTCTTCAAATATATTGGTATTGGTATCCGAGTGTTGTTATTAAGTGCCCAAGGACCTAACATATCAGAAGTGGGATCAACTCATTTTTTTTCCTGTGCCATCCTGTGAGGTCGTAACAGTGCGTCATGCCGAAACGAGGACGAGCTTCAAGTACTTCTTCAAGTTCTTCGAGTTCATCGAGTTCATCAAGTTCATCGAGTTCTTCAAATTCTCCAAATCAATCGAAGCATAGGCGTAGCCGAGGGCATCGTAAGTGCAGCCGCCCTCATATCGAGTCACGCAAGAAGGGAGAAACGAGACGAGGAAGTAGTAGGCATTCCAACAAACAATCCAAACATGAAAAACAGAAACACAACGAGAAAAGATTGATTGAAATTGGGGAAAAGCATTCACTTCCAAAACGTTCAAGAAGTTCTGCGAGGACTCTGGCATTCGTCACTATACAAATGCTGTAGCTATGCCCACAGCTAATGGTCAAGTCGAACGATACAACCGAACAATCCTGGACGCTGTAGCCACAATGGGAGCTAGTCTTGACTCAGATGAGTGGGATCAGAGTATCAAAAGTATTCAATTGGGAATCAATAATACCATCAACAAGACCACGAATGCTACGCCAAGTGAGGTGCTGTTGGGAATAAAAGCAGCTACCAAGGGCGATCGTTACATTGCCCATGTACACGAACCAGCCACAGTGGATGTCACCAAGCTGAGACAAGATGTATCAGAACGGCTAGAGAGAAACCAAAAGAAGCAAGACGAATACCACAACAAGAAGAGGAGAGCTGCACCTAACTTCTCAGTTGGTGATAAAGTGCTGATAAAGGTCACAAATTTTCCTAGTGATGGGACGAGCAACAAATTGAAAGAGAAATACAGGGGCCCGTTCACGGTTACACAAGTCATGGGGAACGATAGATACAGAGTGAAGAAAGAACTGGGTTCAGAGAGGTGTAAAGGTGGGTCACGGTACAATGGTGTCATTGCAGTGGAACACATGAAACCATTCGTTGCCAGAGACGACTTAGCTTGGTGAGCAAATACATTTTTATGTGATACAGAACTGAAGCTGACTCGGCCAGGTCCACTGATTGATCATACAATCATATTGCACGGACAGCCGCAGCCTACCATTGATAAATGAGAATAAGTGAGGTACGAATAGTTTGTTTCTGTATATCCACTGATTGGTCAAGGACACAATCAGATTGCACGGATAGGCAGCAGTTTTCGTGTTGAGGTGAAAAGACTGCGACAGGAATAGTTTGTTTCTGTATGTCCACTGATTGGTCAAGGACACAATCAGATTGCATGGATAGGCAGCAGTCTTCGTAATGTTGATGTGAAAAGAATGCGAGAGGAATAGTTGTTTCTGTATGTCCACTGATTGGTCAAGGACACAATCAGATTGCACGGATAGGCAGCAGTCTTGGTAATGTTGATATGAGAATAAGTAAAAAGGACTTATTTTGGCTACGGTAGTCGACTGATTGATCAAGGATACAATCAGATTGCACGGACAGACAACAATTTTGAAAAAAAACAGTCGGTATAAACTCTGTGACCACTGGTTGATCAAGGATACAATCAGCTTGCACGGACCAGAGGAAGTGACTGGTTGAATATTTGATATCCGCCCCATATATGTACAGTTTTTTTTACATGTCTACTTATTTACAGAACATGATGGTGTGTCGAGGACGAAACACGTAGCAGGATGGCCGGATGTTAGCGATACGACTACAATCATCCTGTAAAACTATGTGACACATACAATATGACTGGACGTTGGTTATGAAACAGGGGACATGAGTTATTCAGATAAGGGGTTTTGAGTCATTCGTGCTAAGATATTGTCGAGTGTGGTTGTACATTGTGGTTGTCTTCAAATATATTGGTATTGGTATCCGAGTGTTGTTATTAAGTGCCCAAGGACCTAACATATGTTTCATTGGGGGGGGGAAAAAGAAACACACGAGAAGGACGAACCCACAACGGGAGAAAAGATCAAGGGATTTCTTTGGAAGGTCAAAAAGCAAGGAACGGTGTTGCAGATCATCTAATTTCACTCGTTTCACTGATGGGCCTCCTTGACAACTTGGAGCTGATGACGAGAAGGTTATTACACGGGAACCACAATCACAGGAATACATCGACATCGTTTTTAATGTGCTCTCACAAAATCACTCGAAGTTAACTAATATCAAGAGAGATGTCCGACCTCTTATGAGACACTGTTGTACACACTCACGGATAATATGGTTAAACACGAAAATCCTCGTTTCTTATATAATAGATAGCGAGCCACCTCCCACTACAATCTGTGCAGCAGTTGCGCACACGGGGCCACTCGCGACTGTCTGGCGTACAACCCCTCCACTCTCCGCTGAGCTGGCTGGGACTTCGTGGAGTGCAGACGTGAGGTGTAGTGAGAGCTCGTGTTGGTGAACTTTGGGTGGGTGGTGTTTGTCAGTTCGGGTATTCATTCGTGGCTGGGACTTCGTGGAGTGCAGACGTGAGGTGTAGTGTAGTTTCGGGTTGATATATACTTTTAGCATACGAATCATATGTGGAATGGGATCTCTTCTAGGAATAGTAATATAAAATCGTTTTTTTTTTCCAATACTTTTTCCTGTCTCATGATCATTTTATCCACGTCTCCGCCCGTGATTATGAATAGATTTTTATACATATTTATCGGTTTTTCCGAAATGGGAATTTCGAAAATAGGGTTTTCAGCGGACGAGTGCACTGTTTCTAGGGTTGATGCCAAATTTTCTAGTATATCAGGTGGATCAATTTGAATGTAAAAAATGATATTGATTTAGGCGGTTCGGAGTCTGTGTTGAATTTTTCATTTACTATTGATTCGTCTAGAATTGGTAGGTCTCCCGAGTTTATAAGAAAATCATTTATTATTTTGTCAGAGTCGCCTGGATTATAGGTTCCGAGATGGAGCCAGAACCGAAATAGAAACGGCTATGAATGGAGAGTGTGGTGAAAGAATCCCTGAAGCCCTCCACTCGAGCTTCGGAAAAGAAATCAACTAAGGTATCGTGGTAGAAAGAGACCTCACTATCCTTCGATCATCAAACTTATATCTGACTCCAATTCGAAAAACAATACATCGAAAACGACAACGGTAGATTGATTATTCTGTTTCATATTCACTCTTATCGTGTCTGAGATTACAGCAAGGACATATCGAATGAAAGGGATGAGATTTGACAATAATTTAGGCCGAGAGATGTTGATATGGAGTCAGAACTGAAATTTACTAAGACATAAATGGATAGTGTTGTGAAAGGATACCTGAAGCATTCTAAACGGGATTCGGAAAGGAATTCATTGTAGGTATCAAGATAGAACGAGACCTCATTATCTTTCGACCAACAAAGTCATGTCAGACTCATATATGGAAGGCAGACTAAAGAAAACAACAACGGTACATTGATTATTCTGTGTCATCCTCACTCTCATCCTAAATGAGATCACAGCAACGCCATATCGAGTGCAAGTGTCCTGTGTCCCGAAAAATTGATAGTATGATAAAACATTTCGAATAGATGGAATTTCGTTTTGGTTATACATTTTCGAAAGATTTTCGAGCAATTTTTCAATTCTGAACTCGAGAGTATGCTGTTATGAAGTGCGTTCAATTTTGAAGGAATTTTACACATTGTATGAGTTTTTAAAGACGTTTCGAATGGTATCAGTGAAGGTGGGAACTAGCTCATGATTTTTAAAAAATGAAGCATATACTCGTTTCGGGTTGATATATACTTTCAGCATACGAATCATGTGTGGAATGGGATCTCTTCTAGGAATAGTAATATAAAATCGTTTTTTTTCGAATACTTTTTCCTGTCTCATGATCATTTTATCCACGTCTCCGCCCGTGATCATAAATTGATTTTTATACATATTTATCGGTTTTTCCAAGATGGGAATTTCGAAAACAGGGTTTTCAGCGGACGAGTGTACTATTTCCAGGGTTGATGCCAAATTTTCTAGTATATCACGTGGATCAATTTGAATGTCAGAAATGATATTGATTTTAGTTGGTTCGGAGTCTGTTTTAAATTTTTCATTTACTATTGATTCGTCTAGAATTGGTAGGTCTCCCGAGTTTATAAGAAAATCATTTATTATTTTGTCAGAGTCGCCTGGATTATAGGTTCCGAGATGGAGCCAGAACCGAAATAGAAACGGCTATGAATGGAGAGTGTGGTGAAAGAATCCCTGAAGCCCTCCACTCGAGCTTCGGAAAAGAAATCAACTAAGGTATCGTGGTAGAAAGAGACCTCACTATCCTTCGATCATCAAACTTATATCTGACTCCAATTCGAAAAACAAAACATCGAAAACGACAACGGTAGATTGATTATTCTGTTTCATATTCACTCTTATCGTATCTGAGATTACAGCAAGGACATATCGAATGAAAGGGATGAGATTTGACAATAATTTAGGCCGAGAGATGTTGATATGGAGTCAGAACTGAAATTTACTAAGACATAAATGGATAGTGTTGTGAAAGGATACCTGGAGCATTCTAAACGGGATTCGGAAAGGAATTCATTGAAGGTATCAAGATAGAACGAGACCTCATTATCTTTCGACCAACAAAGTCATGTCAGACTCATATATGGAAGGCAGACTAAAGAAAACAACAACGGTACATTGATTATTCTGTGTCATCCTCACTCTCATCCTAAATGAGATCACAGCAACGCCATATCGAGTGCAAGTGTCCTGTGTCCCGAAAAATTGATAGTATGATAAAACATTTCGAAAAGATGGAATTTCGTTTTGGTTATACATTTTCGAAAGATTTTCGAGCAATTTTTCAATTCTGAACTCGAGAGTATGCTGTTATGAAGTGCGTTCAATTTTGAAGGAATTTTACACATTGTATGAGTTTTCAAAGACGTTTCGAATGATATCAGTGAAGGTGGGAACTAGCTCATGATTTTTAAAAAATGAAGCATATACTCGTTTCGGGTTGATATATACTTTCAGCATACGAATCATGTGTGGAATGGGATCTCTTCTAGGAATAGTAATATAAAATCGTTTTTTTTCGAATACTTTTTCCTGTCTCATGATCATTTTATCCACGTCTCCGCCCGTGATCATAAATTGATTTTTATACATATTTATCGGTTTTTCCAAAATGGGAATTTCGAAAACAGGGGTTTCAGCGGACGAGTGTACTATTTCCAGGGTTGATGCCAAATTTTCTAGTATATCACGTGGATCAATTTGAATGTCGGAAATGATATTGATTTTAGGCGGTTCGGAGTCTGTGTTAAATTTTTAATTTACTATTGATTCGTCTAGAATTGGTAGGTCTCCCGAGTTTATAAGAAAATCATTCATTATTTTGTCAGAGTCGCCTGGATTATAGGTTCCGAGATGGAGCCAGAACCGAAATAGAAACGGATATGAATGGAGAGTGTGGTGAAAGAATCCCTGAAGCCCTCCACTCGAGCTTCGGAAAAGAAATCAACTAAGGTATCGTGGTAGAAAGAGACCTCACTATCCTTCGATCATCAAACTTATATCTGACTCCAATTCGAAAAACAGAACATCGAAAACGACAACGGTAGATTGATTATTCTGTTTCATATTCACTCTTATCGTATCTGAGATTACAGCAAGGACATATCGAATGAAAGGGATGAGATTTGACAATAATTCAGGCCGAGAGATGTTGATATGGAGTCAGAACTGAAATTTACTAAGACATTAATGGATAGTGTTGTGAAAGGATACCTGAAGCATTCTAAACGGGATTCGGAAAGGAATTCATTGAAGGTATCAAGGTAGAACGAGACCTCATTATCTTTCGACAAACAAAGTCATGTCAGACTCATATATGGAAGGCAGACTAAAGAAAACGACAACGGTACAATGATTATTCTGTGTCATCCTCACTCTCATCCTAAATGAGATCACAGCAACGCCATATCGAGTGCAAGTGTCCTGTGTCCCGAAAAATTGATAGTATGATAAAACATTTCGAAAAGATGGAATTTCGTTTTGGTTATACATTTTCGAAAGATTTTCGAGAAATTTTTCAATTCTGAACTCGAGAGTATGCTGTTATGAAGTGCGTTCAATTTTGAAGGAATTTTACACATTGTATGAGTTTTTAAAGACGTTTCGAATGGTATCAGTGAAGGTGGGAACTAGCTCATGATTTTTTAAAAATGAAGCATATACTTGTTTCGGGTTGATATATACTTTCAGCATACGAATCATGTGTGGAATGGGATCTCTTCTAGGAATAGTAATATAAAATCGTTTTTTTTTCGAATACTTTTTTCTGTCTCATGATCATTTTATCCACGTCTCCGCCCGTGATCATAAATTGATTTTTATACATATTTATCGGTTTTTCCAAAATGGGAATTTCGAAAATAGGGTTTTCAGCGGACGAGTGTACTATTTCCAGGGTTGATGCCAAATTTTCTAGTATATCACGTGGATCAATTTGAATGTCAGAAATGATATTGATTTTAGGCGGTTCGGAGTCTGTGTTAAATTTTTCATTTACTATTGATTCGTCTAGAATTGTTAGGTCTATCGAGTTCATAAGAAAATCATTTAATATTTCGTCAGTGTCGCCTGGATTATCACAAATAGAATCAGTTTCAAACGTATTGATATTTACAGGGTGCCTAGAAAGCGCGTCAGCGGCTTGATTTGATTTCCCCTTCTTAAATATGATCTCGTATTCAAATTCCTCCATTTTCAATCTCCAGCGTTCTGGTCAAGAATTTGGTTCTTTCATGGACATCAACCACTGGAGTTTATGATCTGTGGAAATGAAAAATCTTTTTCCAAAAACGTAGGGACGAAAATACTTGCAACTCCAAACGATCGCTAACAGTTCTTTTTCTATTGTTGAGTAATTCAATTCCGCAAGGTTCAGTGTTCTTGAGGCATAGCAAATGGGATGATTGCCTTGGGAAAGTACCCCAGGTATGGCGAAATTTGTGGTATCCGTTGTTAATTCAAACGGTTTTGGGAAGTCTGGGTGAATTAAAACAAGTTCGGTTGTTAAAAAATTTTTGCACGCATGGAAACAATCTATGAATTATTCAGTGTGTTCGACCTTTCTTCCTTTTTTCAAACATTGAGTCGTTGGTTTCGTGATCTTCGCAAAGTTCTCGATAAATTTTCCGTAATACCCCACTAAAATGAATACCCCAGAATGATTTTACTTCGTGTTGTGTTTTCGGAATAGGATGTTTTTGGATCGCGATTATTTTGTTTTAATTCGGTTTGATTCCCTCTGAAGTTACGACATGACTGAGAAATTCTATTACTTCACGTAAAAACTCGCACTTATCCATTTGTATTCTCAAATTTGCCCCTCGCAACCTCTAAAATACTAATTTCAAGTTTTGAATGTGTTCTCTTAGTCCAGTACTTATGAAAATAACGTCGTCCATGAATACCATCCATATTTTATTTTGTAGTTTTTTCAAAATGTCATCGAGGGCGCGGTAAAGACTAGATGGAGCTGATTTCAGACCAAAGGGCATTCTCAAGTACTCGTAATGTCCCTGTTCTACGCTGAAAGCTGTTTTCTCAATCGAGTTGTCGTGCATCTCGATTTGGTGAAAACTGCTCGCGAGATCTGGAGTTGAAAAGTATTGTGCGCGTCCTAATTTGTCGAGTATGTCGTTTATGTTCGGTATTGGATATCTATCGGAAATGGTTTTCTGATTCAATTTCCCATAGTCTACAACAATTCGTCATTTTTGGTGCCCTGAAGCGTCAATTTTTCTGGAACAACCCGAATCGGCGAAGACCACGGGCTACAAGATGGTCGTATGATTCCGTTTTCAAGCATTTCGTAAATCTGTCTGCGAACTTCGTCTTTGTGTATGAATGGGTAACTATTAGATTTCGTGTAAGTCGCTATTTCGTCAGTCGTCCTAATTTCGTGTTCAATTTTTAAGGTGAATGTTGATTTGTCACCAGGTTTGTAAAATATATCAGAGTACTCCTTGCATAATTTGGATATTTCGAGTTTTTCTCCGAGGTTCATGTGTTCTGTGCGAATCATTTTATTGATCACTAATTTTGACGTTTCTGGATTATTCTGATTTGTGTTTTGAAAGAAATTATCGATGGTGAAAATTTCGAAAATATTGGGTTCGAATGGTTCAACTGCTAATGGACTCTTTGAATCGATTGATATACATTTATCAGTTGGGTTTTGTATTTCAAGAAGGGCGAGCCCATTTTTCACGTAAGAAAGAGCAGAAAGAATAACTAAATCACCTGATTTTCCCGATTCTATCATAATTTCGCCTTCGTAGACACTAACGGGAATATTTCCCGAAGTGCTTCCATTAGCTGTTATTGTGATTGGAAAATTTACCTGACTTGATTCTCTATATTTGAAGGGTATTTTAACATCTGCCCCGATCAGTTTCCTATTGATCAAGTTAATATTGAGATTCATGTCAATAAGGTCGAATAAGCCTATTACGCCATCAAAAAAGTCGTGGAAGTCAAGAAGGATGGAGTCAATATTTTTGTTTTTGCCGAATTCCGAAAAAGCTGGAATTTGAGCTTGAAATTGAGTATTTTTCTTGCCTATTGCGGTTTTGATGGTGTTGTTTTGCCGATAGATGCAATTCGGAAAAAAAATCTGCAATTGAAGGCCTCAGAATAGAGCGAGAGCTTCCAGTGTCTATCAATAATTTCATTTTGGGGTGTTTGATCTGGATGTAAGGAAGGGCATTATTAGATGATACATTGATTTCAATAAGGTCTGGTTGTTTGATGAGTCTCTTACTTGAAAATTTCCAATCTCATTGATAGGTACAGTATACTCGGTATCATCATGAAGATTTTCGAAATATTGAACATGATCATTTCGGTTATAATGTGATGGTTCGTCTTCGTCGGCATTGTAATTTTGTCTATCGTTATTTTCGTATTGATTTGTATATACTCTTCAAACGTATATTTTGGAGGATTATTATGATTGAACGGTCTTTGGAGATTATTATGATTCTGGTTGAATGACTTTTGAAAATTATTGTGATTTTGGGTGATATATCTTTTAGTGAATCCATTTGTATTTCTCGAAACTAATGACATAGGGGCTGGTTTGGGAACTTGATTGTTTGATAATTGATTCGGTTCAAATACATTTTGAAGGGGTCCAAGAGTTTCTCGATTCGTTGGGAATCTCCTGGGCGGTATTAATTGGTTGCGATGGCCAATTGGGTTTTGGATTCGGATATCGAGAAAAATCTGTACGATTAAGATCTGAGTTGTTTGGGTGATTGAATGAGTTTTGATGATTTGTGTCGAACTGATATGACTGATTTTGATATTTTTCTGGTTTATTTGTGGGAGAATAGCTTCTATTGAATTTCTCTATATTACTGTTCAAATTACCGTGAAGTTTTTCAAAATTTCCAAAGTCTGTCACATAGGCCATAGCATCTCCTAATGATTGGGGTTTCGTAAGGTGCATATTATTTTTCAGTACTCCCGTGCAACCTGCGCTGTTTTGTCATAATGACTAATTTCACAAAATTTCTCGGTTTCTGAAAGACTTGTATCGTTACTGATTTGTTGAGCAACGCTACTTCGAAGCAACTGTAGCCTACTTCCGAAATTATTCAAATGTTCTCCTTTGTGAGGGCGAGTTCTAGTCAATTCTTGTACCAAATAGTCCAAGTTCCTACGATCGGCAAAATATTAAATAAATGCAGCTTTCAGGGTTGTCCAGTTGGACAGTTCTGATCGATTGCCCACCATGATTTGTGCTTTGTCTACTAACTTTTTCTGAATACAATCAAATATGTGGTTATTCAATTCAATATCTGCCAATGGTGCATGGCTATTTATCAAACTATCGTCTTATATATTCAAACTATTGCTATCTCTATCGAATGGCTTAGTGATATCCAACTTCGACTTGAAAAGATTCCAATTCATTTTCTGAACTTTATTCTAGTTTGACATTTCGTTGAATGTATTTGAACTAGTGTTCAGTATTTTTTAAAAATTTCGTCTAACCTAATTGTCTTCGCTAGACTGGCCTATTCTAACGTCTCCAATAGACTGACCTAACTTTTTTGTGCTTGCAATGCACGCTCTAACTATACCAACCGAGTACCTCAAACAGAGGGTTGGGGTTGCAGAAGGATGGACACTTACCCTTCCGTAATCTTCCTTCCCTTCCGATTCTTCGTCCTTGCTGCTGTATCTTTGCTGGCCTTCCGTCGTTGGTGGTTTCCTTGATTAACAGTTCCAAAAATCACTACTGCACAATCCTACTGACTGCGCCACTAAAGAACTTCGAATGACGGAAAGACTTAAAAAAAAGTATTTCCAAATAACAGACAACTTCACTCGACTGAGTTGTGACAAAGAATGAGAAAATAAAGAATCATTACATTTGATTCGTTGGGAGAAAAAATTAATAGTTGCAGTTTGCGATTCTTCTTATCTCCAGTTCAGAGAGCGATGACCACTTCGTCAGCATTACTCATGGTACTTGACAACCTAACTCGATCGATTGATTATTCTGTGTCATCTTTACTCTTATCGTTATTGAGATCACAGCAAAGCCATATCGAATGCAAATGATGATCTATGACGATGGTTCATGCAGATAGGTCTTGAGATGAAGCCAGAACCGAAAAAGAGACGGACTTATATTGAAAGTGTGGTGAAAGGATCCCCGAAGCCTTCTATCCGAGCTTCGGAAGGGAAAAAGAGGGGTATGAAGAGATCTCATCATCCTTCTATTATTAAAGTGATATCTGACTTCAATATAAAAGACAGACCATCGAAAATGACCACGGTAGATTTATTATTCTGTTTCATCTTCACTCTTATCATAACTGAGATCACAGCAAAGCCATATCGAGTGCAAGTGATGACATATTATGATGGTTCAGGCAGATAGGTCTCTAGATGGAGTCAGAACCGAAATAGAGACGGATATGAATGGAGAGTGTGGTGAAAGGATCCCTGAAGCCCTCCACTCGAGCTCCGGAAAAGAAATCAACTAAGGTATCGTGGTAGAAAGAGACCTCACTATACTTCGATCATCAAACTTATATCTGACTTGAATTCGAAAAACAGAACATCGAAAACGACAACGGTAGATTATTCTGTTTCATATTCACTCTTATCGTATCTGAGATCACAGCAAGGACATATCGAATGAAAGGGATGATATTTGACAATAATTCAGGCCGAGAGATGTTGAGATGGAGTCAGAACTGAAATTTACAAAGACATAAATGGATAGTGTTGTGAAAGGATACCTGAAGCATTCTGAACGGGATTCGGAAAGGAATTCATTGAAAGTATCAAGGTAGAACGAGACCTCATTATTTTTCTACCAACAAAGTCATGTCAGACTCATATATGGAAGGCAGACTGAAGAAAACGACAACGGTACATTGATTATTCTGTGTCATCTTCATTCTCATCCTAAATGAGATCACAGCAACGCCATATCGAGTGCAAGTGATGACATATTATGATAGTTCAGGAATATAGGTTTCGAGATGAAGTCAGAACCGAAATATAAACGAATATAAATGGGAAGTGTGGCGAATGGATCCCAAAACCTTCTACTCGAGCATCGGAAAAGAACTCAACGAAGGTATTGTGGTAGAGAGGGATCTTATTATCCTTCGATCACCAAAGTCATATCCGACTTCAATATAAAGGACAGACTATCGAAAAAGACAACGGTCGATTGATAATTCTTTTTCATCTTTACGATATGACGATAGTTCAAGCAAATAGGTCTTGAGATGAAGCGAGAACGAATTAGAGACGGATTCAAATGGAAAGTGTGGTGAAATGAGATATTTCAATCCTTTCATCACTGAAGTCATATCTGACTTCAATACAAAAGACAGACTATCGAAACCGACAACGGTAGGTTGATTATTCTGTGTCATCTTCACTCTTATGATAATTGACATCACAGCAAAGCAATATCGAATGCGAATGATAATATACGACCACAGTTCAGGAAAGGCGTTGAGATGGAGCCAGAACCGAAATGGGGACGGATATCGATGGATAGTGTGATGGAAGGATCCTTTAAACCCTCTACTAGAGCTTCGGAAAAGAACACAACGAAGGTATCGTGGTGGAAAAAGACCTCACTATCCTTCGATCATCAGAGTCATATCTGATTCCAATACGGAAGACAGACTATCGAAAACAACAACGGTTGATTGATTATTCTGTTTAATATTCACTCTCATCGTGATTGAGATCACAGAATGGCCATTTCGAATGCAAGTAATGATATGTGATGATAGTTCAGACAGATAGGTCTCGAGATGAAGACAGAACCGAAATATAGACGATTATAGAAGAACTCAACGAAGGTATTGTGGTAGAAAAAGATCTTATTATCCTTTGATCATATCCGACTCCAATATGAGAGACAGACTATCGAAAAAGACAACGGTCGATCGATAATTCTTTTTCATCATTACTCTTATCTTGATTGAGATCACAGTGAAGTCAAATCGAATGCAAATGATGATATATGACGATAGTTCAAGCAAATACGTCTTGAGATGAAGCCAGAACCGACTTAGAGACGGATTTAAATGGGAAAATGTGGTGAAAGGATCCCTGAAGCTTCGGACAGGAACTTAACAAAGTTATTGTGGTGGAGAGAGATCTTTTTATCCTTCCATCACCGAGGTCATATCTGACTTTAATACGATAGACGACAAAGGTAGATTGATAATTCTGTGTCATCTTTACTCTTATCGTAATTGACATCACAGCAAAGCTATATCGAATGCAAATGATGATATATGACGACAGTTTAGGATAGGTCTTGAGATGGAGCCAGAACCGAAATAGGGACGGATGTATATGGATAGTGTGGTGAAAGGATCCCTAAAGCCTTCTACTCAAGCTTCGGAAAGGAACTCAACAAAGATATCGTATTAGAAAGAAGGCTCAATATCCTTCGATTATCAAACTGATATAAGACTCATATATACAAGAAAGACCATCGAAATCGACAATGGTATAGTGATCATTCTGTTTCATCTTCATTCTTATCGTTACTGAGATCACGGCAAGGACAAATCGAATGCAAATGATGATATATGACGATATTTCATGCAGATAGGCCTTGGATTGTAGCCAGAACCGGACTAGAGGCGGATTCAAATGGAAAGTGTGGTGGATGGATCCCTGAAGCCTTCTACTCGAGCTTCAGAAGGAAACTCAACAAAAGTATCGTGGTAGAAAAAGATCTCATTATCCTTCAATCGTTAAATTCATATCTGACTTCAATATGAAATACTATCGAAAATGACAATGGTAGATTTGATATTCTGTTTCATCTTCAGTCTTTTTATAACTGAGATCACAGCGAAGCCATATCGAATGCAAGTGATGACATATGATGTCAGTTCAGGCAGGTAGGTCTTAAGATGTTGTGAAAGGAACCCTAAAGCCATTCACTCAAGTTTCGGAGAGGAACTCAACAGTTATTGTGGTAGAAAGAAATCTTTTTATCCCCTTATCACCGAAGTCATATCTGACTCCAATACAAAAGACAGACTATCGAAAACGACAACGGTACTTAAGAACTTCGAATGACCGAAAGACTTTTTTTGTGACTTTACTCTTATCGTAATTGACATCACAGCAAAGCCATACCGAATGCAAATGATGATATATGACGACAGTTCAAGATAGGTCTTGTGATGAAGCCATAACCAAAATATTGACGGGTGTAAATGGAAAGTGAGGTGAAAGGATCCCTGAAGCCTTCTAATCAAGCTTCGGGGAGTAACTCAACAAAGATATCGTAGTAGAAAGAGACCCCCACTATCCTCCGATCATCGAAGTCATATCAGACTCATATATGAAAGAGAGACTATCAAAATCGTCATCGGTACATTGATTACTCTGATTCATCTTCATTTATATCGTATCTGAGATCACAGCAAGGACATATCGAATGTAAATGATGATGTTTGGCAATAATTCATTCCGAGAGGTCTCAAGATGGAGCTAGAATTGAAATTCACAAAAACATAAATGAGAGTGTGGTGAAACGATACCTTAAGCATTCTACACGGGCTTCGGAAAGGAATTCATCAGAGGTATCAAGGTAGAACGAGACCTCATTATCCTTCGATCATCAAAGTCATGTCAGACTCATATATAAATGACAGACTATAGAAAACGACAACGGTACATTAATTATTCTGTGTAATCTTTACTCTCATCGTAAATGAGATCACAGCAACGCCATATCGAGTGCAAGTGATGACATATTATGATAATTCAGGCAGTAGAGTCTTGAGATGAAGCCTGAACCGAAAAAAAGACTATTTTATATGGGAAGTGTTACAAAGTTATATTGATTATTTTATTTCATCATTTCTCTCATCGTGAATGAGATCACAGCAAATCCATATCGAATGCAAATGGTGATATTTGACTCTATTTCAGGAATATACGTCTAAAGACAAAGCCAGAACTGAAGTAGATACAGACATAAATGGGAAGTGTGATGAAGGGATACCTGAAGCCTTCTCCACGGGCTTCGGAAATGAATTCATTGATGGTATCGGGGTAGAACGAGACCTCATTATCCTTAGATCAGCAAAGTCATATCAGACTAACATAAAAAAGACAGAATATAGAAAACGACAGCGGTATATTGAATAGTCTGTTTCATCTTTACTCTCATCGTATTTGAGGTGAGAGGACATATCGAATGTAAGTGATGATATTTGGCAATAGTTCTGGCAGAAAGGTCTCAAGATGGAGCCAGGATCGAAATAGGGACAAACATCAATGGAAAGTGTGGTGAAAGGATACCTGAAGCCTTCTACACATGCTTCGGAATGAAATTCTCCCAAGGTGCCGTGGTAGAAAGAGACCTTATTATGCTTCAATCATCCAAGTCATATCAGACTCATATATAAAGGACAGACAATCGAAAACGACAAAGTTAGATTGATTATTCTGCTTCAACTTCACTCCTATCGTGAATGAGATCACAGCAACCCCAAAACGAATGCAAATGGTGATATTTGGCTCAATTTCAGGAAGATACGTCTGAAGGTGAAGCCAGAATTGAAGTGAAAACAGATATGAATTCAAAGTGTGGTGAATGGATACCTGAAGTCTCTATGCGAGGTTCGGAAAGGAATTCAACGAAGGGTTTGTGGAAGAAAGAGACCTCATCATCCTTCGATCATAAAAGTCATGTCAGACTGATATATAGAAGACAGAGTTTCGAAAACAACAACGGTTCATTGATTACTTTGTTTCTTCTTCAATCTTATCGTAATTGACTTCACAGCAAGGACATATCGACTGTGAGTGATGATATTTAACAAAGGTTCAGATGGAGACAAACATTATCGGAAAGTGTGGTGAAAGGATACCTGAAGCCTTCTACACGGGCTCCAGAATGGAACCCAACATAGGAATTCTTGTAGAAAGAGACCTTATTATCTCTCAATCATCCAAGTCATATCAGACTCATATATAAAAGACAGACAATCGAAAACGATTACATACCACACAGTTCTTCCATGTTTTTGAATCCAACTGATAAACAAGAAATTAGAGAGTTGATAGATGAACTAGATAACAAGAAATCTACAGGATATGATCGTATCAACGTCAAAGTTATCAAAGTAGTCAAAGCTGAAATAGTGCCTTGTTAACCAAATCAATTAACATATCTTTTGAAACGGGTATATTTCCATGTAATTGTAAGATAGCTAAAATCAAACCATTATTTAAGAGTGGAAAAAAAATTGAATTGGGAAACTATAGGCCGATATCAATTTTACCAATATTCTCAAGAATCATCGGAAGAATTATTGATAAAAATTGAGAATTCATGTAGACAAATTGAAATCATTGCATACTGAGCAATATGGATTTCGCAAATCCAGTGATACTGAATCAGCCGCCATGGACATGATATCACATATAAAAGTTGAAATTGACTCCCACTATAAATGTGGAATATTATCATTGGATTCGCAGAAGGCTTCTGATATGATCAGTCATGATATACTTCTACGATGAAACCACTACAGACTTCACAAAATGAAGCAATAAAATGTATGTATAAATCACCATTCACAGAATCGTCTGATAATCTTTGATAACCGAAGCAATTATTGAATCTTCAATCTTCATACAAACTCAAAATTATTCCCATCATCCATTTTGTTGAGTTTAGTAAAAAACATTCATCTTTAGTTCTCAATCAAAATTCAAATATTCATGATCATCAAACAAGATATATGAATAACCTAAATTCCTTGCGATTCAAATCTAACTTTGTCAAATCTTCAATATATTACCAAGTTAGATTCGAATCGCAAGGAATTCAGGTTATTCATATATCTTAAATAAAAGACTACTAAGAATTCATCAGATGTTCTATCACTTACTTAAACTATCAGTTTTCTCCCTTCTGGGGATGAACGGAACCAGTCCTCAATTTTTCCACGTAAACCGAGTGCACACATTTTTTCTAAGATGAAATTGAAGTTGAGGGTATCGAAGGCACGGGATAAGTCGAAAAACAATCCAATGACCAACTCATCTTCCTCCATCTTATCCTGTAACAGCTGAATCAGATCTCTAGTTTCAGTTTCAGTAGAATAGCCTTCTCTGAAGCTATGTTGGTTTGGACTGAGTATATTAAACTTTTTCATGTATTGGTTCATCCTCTGTGCCATCCTTTTTTCCAATACCTTCGACAAGATACGCAGTAGTGCAACAGGCCTATAATTGAGCAAGGAATGTCTGTAAATTTTTTGATACTAAGGATATTTCAGCCGACTTGGAAATTGGCCCAGCTCAACTGATTTAATCAAACCATACGCCAAATATGGAGCAATTTCTGTAGCACATTTTTTCAGTAGGTAAACTGGGATTTCATCTATTCCAGTTGATTTTTTATTCTTTGAATTTTTTATTATACCTTCTATTTCTGACGACAAAAATGGCTGAGAGGAAAAATTAATTTTTTTTATAGATGATTTTGTACAGTTAGTTGATAGACTATTGTGGAAATTGGATTTGAGTTGTTCATCTACTACCGTCACGAAAAAGTTACCGAATATATTTGCAAGTGCATTTTTATCCGAAATTCGTTGACCATCATGATCGAGCTCTATATCGTTTTGTGATTTTTTTTTATTCAGACGTGTATTAACAATATTCCAGATCGTTTTATTTTTGTCATTCGATTCCTCTATGAGATTCTTACAGTAATTCCTCTTCGCTGTCTTTACATTTCGGTTATATGATTTTTTCAATCGTTTATATTGAATGCTGGATTTCTGGGAAGTGGTTTACGCAATTTATTGAAATCTCATAGATTTTCTGATTCAGCTTTGAGTTCACGAGTATACCAAGCGGTTGATGGCCGTGAATATTTGGGTTTGAAAGGAATTTTAGGGAAGGATACTTCGAATGCGAATGACAAGTGTTCCCAGAACTTTTCGAAAGAAACATTCATATCTGAAGAGTTCAAGTAGTTGATGTCAAGCTTCCTCGAAAGATATTTGAATTGCTCTGCACTGAAATCAGTGAATTTCCTTCTGAAAATGGTATTCTCTCGTTTCGGTGGATTGAATTTGAGACTGTGCCACGTGATACTTTGGGCACAATGGTCGGAAATGCTTGGGTTAAAAATTTCAAAATCAATACATTGTTTGTCATTAGTAATTATATAGTCAATGGCCGTAGCACTAGTGTTAACCCTTGTATTTGCAATGCGAGTAGGTTGTCTTATAGGAGATTCGACACTGTGAGATTCGAGAATATCACACAAAGTATTTTTAGACATTGGAACCTGAGGAAAATATGTCCAAGTTTCCGTTATTTGAAAGATATACACTCATTATACAGGTATAATTTTTGAATGATATTGCGCTACATTCCATATCCATTTCTAGTGATAATTGTTCAACTTGTTCCATTTCTTTACAATATATTGCTTTGTTGACCTCAATTAGTCCTGCAGAAGTTGGAAACTACATGGTAGTTACATATTTCAATATTACTTATTGTTTAATAGGTTTGCCAATGTTCAGACAATAGTAAAATATCTGGTTGTTGCTCCTCCGGGAATGCTTCTAGTATATTGAGTTTATTAATGACACATTGAATATTTAAATTGATTATTTTTAAGGGATGACTAACTACAGCTGAAACCTGTTCAGATTCACTCATCTTTGGGTTTGACTCAGCTGAGAGGCCTCCTCTCGAAAATTTATTTTCTTTTGAAATCTATACCTGCTGACCATCGCTCCATCGGATAAAATTTCAGGATTATAGACATCTCGGACATGAGTAATTGGAAATGTCACCATCATGAAACATGTTTTTTCAATCTTGCGTAGGTGCCTACATTCGAAGGAAATATCAGGAGCTGTTTCTTCCAATACTTGTGTCATATTTTCAGGTGATGTGTCCGGGGATAGTCGGTATACGTGGAGATACCCCAGTTTAGGAATAGCTGTTACTCTACCAACGTTTTTGTTCGCTCCTATGACTGCTTTCCAACCTGAGCGCTGCTTCGATGAATGATTGTTGTTTTGTTTACACTGTGTCGAATCAAGCGCTTTTTCTGTAGCCTGAGTCACCTCAGACAATCCAAAAACATGTTGGTCATTTCTTTTGTTTTTATTTTTGTAGGAAACGGTGTGCCATTCCGATTGTTCGACGAGATGCTTCGCATCGACTGTAGATGAATTGTCAGTTTTGGAAGTGGATTTTTCGGTTCTGAAGGGAGCTGTATTTTGAATAGTCGATTTGTCGTTTGTGACTTCGCTACTAGCTGGTGCCTCCTCTACAGGTGCATTTTGATACGATTTGTTTTCATTTTCTCTCAACAGTTTGATTATGTACTCTAGATAATTTGTTATTCTATCTAACAGGCTAATTTTTTTTTTCAGAAACACTTTTTCTTGATTTACTTGGTCTAGTATGTAGAATCTTGCTGCACACTTTTGTTCAGCACATTCAACGTCACTTCATTCACCATATTTGTTGGTTTCATTGGATTCACATATATTCGCTGGCACATTCGAACGAATTTTGAAAAATTCAGTAAGAACTTCACTTGTAACACTCTCTGGTAACTCATTGTTACAGTGATATCATTTAAAGCCGCTTTTCGCAATTTATTTAACTCGCGACTAACAGCAGGATCTGCTCCGGCCACCATTTTTATGTTTTATATATGAAAGACAGACTATCGAAAACGACAACGGAATATTGATAATTTTGCTTGATCCTCACTCTCATCGTAAATGAGATCACAGCAGTGCCATATCGAGTGCAAGTGATGATATATTATGAAAGCCTTCTACTCGAGCTTTGGAAGGCATCACGAAAAAAGTATCATGGTGGAGAGAGATCTTATTATCCTTCAATCAATGAAGTCATATCTGACTTCAATATGAAAGACAGACTATCGAAAATGCCAACGGTAGATTGATCATTCTGTTTCATCTTCACTCTCATCATAACTGAGATCACAGCAAAGCTATATCGAATGCAAGTGATGACATATGATGATGATTCAGGCAGATAGGCCTTGAGATGAAGCCAGAACCAACATGAAGACGAAAATGAATTGAAAGTTCTGTGAAAGAATCCCTGAAGCCTACTACCCGAGCTTCGGAGAGAAACTCAACAAAGTTATTGTGGTAGAAAGAGATATTCTTATCCTTTCATCACCGAAGTTATATTTAACTTCAATATAAAAGACAGACTTTCGAAAACGACAACGGTAAATTGATGATTCTGTGTCATCTTTACTCATATCGTAATTGACATCACAGCGAAGCCATATCGAATGCAAATGATGATATATGACGACGGCTCAGGCAGATAGGTCTTGAGATGGAGCAAGAACGGAAATAGGGACGAATATAAATGGAAAGTGTGGCGAATGAATCCCTGAAGCCTTCTACTCGGGCTTCGGAAAGGAACTCAACGAAGGCATTGTGGCAGAAAGAGATCTCATTCCTTCAATCATCATAGTCATATCAGACTCATATATGAAAAAGAGATAAACGAGAGCGACAGAGTTATATCGATTATTCTATTCAATCTTCACTCTCTTCGTGGATGAGATCACAGCAGCCCCATTACGAAGGCAGATGGTGATATTTGACTCAATTTCAGAAGAATTCGTCGAAAAATTAAGTCAGAAATGAAGAAGATACAGATATGAATTGAAAAGTGTGGTGGTAGGATACCTGAAGTCTCTACTCGAGCAACGGAAAAGAATTCAACAGAGGTATTGTGGTAGAAAGAGATCCTATTATATTTCAATCACCAAAGTTATATCTGACTCCAATATAAAAGACAGATAATCGAGAAAGACAAAGTGGGATTGAAAATCCATTCCATCTATATTCTTATCCCAAATTAGATCACAGCAACGCCATTACGAATGCAAATGGTGATATTCGACTATAGTTCAGGCAGATACGTCTAAAGATGAAGCCAGAACTGAATTAGATTCAGACATGAATGAAAAGAGTGGTGAAAGGATACCTGAGGCAATCTACCTGAGCTTCGGAAAGGAATTCAACAAAGGTTTTGTGGTAGAAAGAGACCTTATGATCCTTCGATCATCAAAGTCATAGCAGAGTCATATATAAAAGACTGACTATCGAAAACGACAATGGTTTATTGATTACTCTGTTTCATCTTCACTCTTATCGTAATTCAGATCACAGCAATGACATATCGAATGTTAAAGATGATATTGGACAATAGTTCAGGCAGATAGGTCTTAAGTTGGAACCAGAAACGAAATAGAGACAAACATTTATGGAAAGTCATATCAGACCCATATATGAAATAGAGACAATCGAAAACGACAAAGATTAACTGATTATTCTGTTTCATCTTTACTCTCATCGTTAATGAGATCACAGCAACTCATTAAAAAATGCGAATGGTGATATTTGACTATAATTCAGGCAGATACGTCTGAATATTGAGCCAGAACTGAAATATTCACAGACTTGAATGGAAAATGTGGTGAAAGGATACCTGAAGCATTCTACACTGACTTCGGAAAGGAATTCATTGAAGTCATCAAGGTAGAACGAGATCTCATTATCCTTCGATCATCAAAGTCATGTCAGACTCATATATAAAAGGCAGACTAGGGAAAACAACAACGGTACATTGATAAATCTGTGTCATTTTTACTCTTTTCGTAAATGAGATCACAGCAACGCCATATCGAGTGCAAGTGATGACATATTATGATAGTTCAGGCAGATAGGTCCGGAGATGAAGCCAGAACCGGAATAGAGACGGATATACATGGAAAGAGTCACAAAGTTATATTGATTATTTCATTTCATCATCACTCTTATCGTGAATGAGATCACAGCAATCCCATATCGGAATCAAATGGTGATATTTGACTCTATTTCAGGAATATACGTCTAGAGATGAAGTCAGAACTGAAGTAGATAAAAATATAATGGAAAGTGTGTTGAAAGGATACGTGGAGTCTCTACTCGAGCTTCGGAAAAGAATTCAACAGGGGCATTGTGGTAGAAACAGATCTTATTATCTTTCAATCACCAAAGTCACATCTGACTCCAATATAAAAGACAGATAATTGAGAAGGACAAATCCGGATTGATTATTCCATTTCATCTTTCCCCTCATCATAAATAAAATCACAGCAACCCCATAACGAATGCAAATGGTGATATTTGACTATAGTTCAGAGAGATACGTTGTAACAGGTTACTTTTTCATAGAGAAATATTAGTGAATAAGTATGAGAAGCGGTATAACTTTACGGTATTTATTCATTGCTATACCGATATCTTGCTCATTTTGCTTGCATTTCTCGCTTATTCGCTATCTCAACATCAAACGGCTTGTTGGCTTACTGAGGAGCTTGTTCATGCTAGTATTGTGAATCATAGAAGCTCATTCATTGACCCTGCACTATACAATACCTGGAAGAACATCTTGATAAATTATTTTATTGAGTTAGAAATATTGCATTTAACTTACAGTGTGAACTCTGGTGTATATACACGAGGGGGGGTACTCTGCATCTGTATTACTGTGCCTCCAATGATGATAGGTATTTCCAGCGGCCTTATTCGGATACCTGAACGAGCAGTGAACAATTTCTGTACAGAGTAAATCCATCTATTCACTTCAATAAATTGTATTATTTTTTCCAGGACCCACTCTACCGATCTGGTGTCAATGTAACAGAAACAAAATTATTTTTTTTTTGACACTTGGAGAATGGATCCATACATACGTGACTTTGTTATAGAAAAGGTACAGGATTTCACGATAGAATATCATACTGAATTGCAATCTATTTTGAGGGTGAATGAGAGAAGTTTGAATTTTAAAATCCTTCATAATAATATTCGAAGCTTGCACAAAAATATTGATGAGTAAAAAATGTTTTTGACAAATCTCGACAGCAATATCGACTGTATTGTATTCACAGAAACTAGAACTATTAACAACCCAGATGTCTATAATATACCGGGCTATGATCTTCTTTACAACGAAGGTCACACAAACCAAAATGATGGAGTAATCATTTATATTCGATCGGATAACAAATATTCCTACAAAACATTACCATTAGGCACAAGCAATACGCTTCAGGTCGAAGTTCAATTAAAAAAAAATGTGAACGTAGTCATTACAGCATTCTATCGATCACCTTCTCTGAGTCCCTATGAATTCAATCAACAATTGCAGGAATACCTGCATGAGTACGATCAGAATAATGACTCATATTATGTATTTCTTGGGGACATAAATATTGATGTGTTGAGTAGTTCTAATTATACTAGTGAATATCTGAATATAATGAATGAGTACGGATATATTTCCGCTATTAACAGTCCCACGAGAATTCAAGGCAATGCCGCTACATGCATTGACTATATATTTTTTAAAACAAAAATACTTGGAATGGTTGAATCTATTATCCCTTTGATTGTTAAAACTTCAATAACCGATCATTACACAACAGCACTGCAAATAATCCATAGTTCGAGTACTCCAACCAAGAATGAATATAGGTCGAGAAAATATATTGATTATACAAAACTGAAAAATATAATCAGTCGCGCCTCTTGGAACCTAGTGTATATGGCATCCAACTTGAATACTGCAGCACACGAGTTTGTCACATACCTATCTTAATCAATAGATGATTGCACAAATCTCGTGAAAATCAAAAGAAAAAATACAAGAATAGCCCCCTGGATGACTGAAAGTTTATTGAAGTCCGTAGAAATAAAAAACAGTTTATACAAAACATTGAAAAATAACCCCTATGATGAAAACTTGAAACGGCGTTATACTATCTACAGAAACAAACTCACGAGCTCAATAGAAAAATGTAAAATCAATTACTACTGTAACAAAATAAGTGAAAAAAATTCGGGTCCTTAACAACTTTGGGAAACAGTAAATGAAATTAGTCCAACAAAGAAAAACATGAAAATAATCGATTCGATCAGAGATTCTAGCGGAAATTTATTGACTGATAAAAAAGCTATAACGAATGAATTTAACAAAACTTTTATAGAAACTGGCACCACGTTAGCGAAAAAAATCAAGCAAAATCCCCACTATAATGCACCAAGGATGTCAACTCCAAATTCTTTCGTCTCTGAAATAAAAAACGTTATTAGCGAACTTAAACCAAAAAAATCTCCTGGTGCAGATGGCATAAGGGCCGAGACTTTGAAATGTCTCACTGAATACATCCTTAATCCACTTACCTACTTAGTTAACGAGTCTATGAGAGTCGGAGTCTGGCCGCGGGTCTTCAAAGAAAGTGTAGTAGTGCCCATCTATAAAAAGGGAGACGAAAGCATCGTATCCAACTACCGACCTATATCTTTGATTACTCCCTTGGCGAAGGTATTCGAGAAAATCCTAGAAAAGCGCCTCAGCTCCTATATAAACAAGTATACATTACTATCTGAGAAACAATTCGGCTTTAGAAAGAAAAAATCAACGGAAGACGCCATATTGACACTTACACAAAAAATATGTACTCCCATGGAGGAAGGTAAACCATGCCTATGTGTTTTCGTGGATCTCTCTAAGGCTTTTGACACGGTGAGTCATCAATTACTGCTGCAAACTCTGCAAGATATCGGAGTCAGAAATAACAGCTTACAATTATTTGAATCCTACCTCCGAGATAGACATCAGTTCGTGAAGATAGGAGACGTTTGTAGCAACTCCAACACTGTCGAGTATGGAGTTTCCCAGGGGTCGGTACTGGGTCCTCTTCTCTTCAATATTTACATAAACGGAATGTTTTCTCTGGAGACTCGCGGTGATATCCTCGGATTTGCTGACGACACAGCTATTTTTTACAAAGGTAATTCCTGGGATGAACTTAAAAATACAGTGGCTACAGATTTTCCGGTTATCCAAAATTGGCTCAATTATAAATTACTTACTATCAATATAGATAAAACGCACTACTTACCATTTTGCTGCAACAAAACAACTGCACCTGACTTCGGCTCCATACAGATCAGCACTCCAACTGAACAATTCCTAATAGAATCAAAAACATCAATAAAATACTTGGGGGTGTACCTAGATATGAACTATAAGTGGAATAAACATATCCAATTCATTTGCCAGAAGTTGAGATTTATTCTCCATAAGTTCAAAATCTTAGCCTCCTTACTACCACCGAAAAAATCAAACACACTCTACTACGCTCTAGTAGAGAGCCATCTCCGATACGGTCTATTAGCATGGGGAGGAGCCTTAAAAACTCACCTGTATCCTCTAGAAGTACTCCAACGGCGTTTCTTAAAAATTATTTTAAAAAAAGAATCCACTTACTCATCCGATGCTCTTTACTCGGAGTCCAATATATTTGATATCCATCAATTATTCTATCTGAGAATGAACATGCATTATCACCAAAAACAGGAATTTGAACTGCCCTCACATGAATACAATACACGTCAACGAGGTCAACATATTATACCACAAATGCAAAAACGGATATCGCAACGATCATATTCCTATATTGCTCCAAAGCTTTATAACACACTTCCTTGCGAAATTAAATCTATTGGAAATCCATATCGCTTCAGAAAAGAATTGTCCTTATTCATACATAGAGAACCCCGAAAAAACATCAAGGAAGTTATCATAGGTCGACTGAACTGACGATATACAAGCGTATTTTATTTCCGGCTTCTCTCATTACCCACATATATCAACTAGTGTAATAAGCCTTAGTTCATTTATATAAGTGCTAATATACATAATGAACTTTCAACTTTCATGATGTGTCTTATATGTATGTATTTTTTTTATATGTTTCTAGAAATATTTTTTACTATTTCATCACTAACAAGCTCACTAAGAGCTTCTATGACATTCTTGTTTATTTGTCCCTTTTTTTTATGTATTTTGTTAATGTAATTATTATTTTGCTTATAAACCCTCTTATAACCCAAAACGTCTGACAAATAGTTCACGACGTTTTGTTAGGTTATAAATTGGCGCCCAGTTGTTTATTTTCAGATGGATGGATTTGTTTCTGTATGCAAGAAATTGGATTATTGTTGCTGGATTTACAATTATTAGCTGCTTACCTAGATTGGGTTTCGCTGTTGAGTCAATACCCAGTTCCGAGTTGCCCTTTTGGTTCGGGTTTTCGTTTGGTGGTGTTTCTACCTGAAGTGCAATTCGCAAATTCAGATTTGGTTGAGTCATCAATATGAGAGGTGGTATCGGTTGTTTTTAGAGTTCATTTCATTGAAATTCGTGGTAATTGGTTGAATAGAGTTACTTGAATTCATTGAAACGAAACTTATATTTTGAAAACAATAACAGAATTCGAATATTTGATTGTGGTGTTGATCGTTCATTACTGTCGGGACTTTCAAAAAAAATTCGGATGGAGATGTCAAAAAGTAATAGTTGATAAGTTAGTGTAGATTATTCATAAAATAAATTCTATAGTTAAATTGATTGAACTCTTACAGATAGAGTTTAGATTGAATGCTTTAATCAGAGCAATTGGGGGTGATTTCTACAGGGTGATCTAAAATACAGGTGTAATTTTTTGTTTTTACAAATGACATTTGATAGAGGGTGATTCCAAAGGATTGTGTATTGGTTGCTGCTGTTCCAGTCATAATTATACAGGGTTATTGAATAATCATTGAACCAAATCTCGTAAATTTTTTTTGACTCATACAGGGTGAGTCGATTGCTGGTGTAGCAGTTCTTTTTTTCGAAAAGGGCGGGTTGTTCATTCCAGTTGTTTATTCCATCAATTTCATTATATTGTAAATTATTCTACCGTTTAACCCAACATGGATAAAAATAGATTACTTGTTGATGAACTTACCTATGAACTTGAGATAAGGGGGTATCCAATTGGAAATAGTGTCCAAGAAAAACGAGTTCTTCTGAGAGGTGCTCTGCGCGTAGAGAAGGAGGGGGCAACTGCACTCCCGATGATGAGTCATTTAGATCCGAATGTAGAATGAACGTTTGTAAAGTAAAAATCTCAGAACTTTCTGAAGCTGTTCAGAACTTTGATGTAAATAATAGGGATAACGAATATAAACCAACTTATTCACGACTTGTACATATTTCACTTAGAATAGACCGTATAGCTTGCAGCGAATCACAGAATTAAACGAAAACTGAATTGATGCAACGGTGTTCGCAATTGATAGGTGATGTCAATTCAGCGAGAGATGGACTTTCAATAAACCAATCTACGAGTAGGAGGGAAACATCCAATCGGCTAGGTGCTTCATTGCTAGATGAGCCCGTCAATGATGACAGGCAGAATTTAGAGGTTCCTACAACTGTAGTAGACATTAGCAATCCTACCGAGGAAAACTCATTTCCCCCACCATTGTACATATGGGATGATCTAACGTCTACATTACGACCTCGTTTCGTCACATTTGCCGAACCATCAGCAGATGATTCCGAAGCAGCTTCGAGGAGGGCTCATTTGAATAGTTGGTCGGATAGAAGCTCTCTTCCACTTGAGATGAATGGCGCTTGGCTAGCCAATCGGATGAATCACTGTGGGCTATCCCCCATTCAGGGTCCCATACCTACCTGTTACTTCCCCGAGTATAATAATCAGCGGGTGGACATAGGTCTTTGGAATGTGAAATTTAACGGAAAAAGCAGTGTAAACGATTTTTCGGAGAGGATCGAAGAGCTCGATAAGGTGGTTTATAGTGGTTTATAGTAATTGTCCTAAATGTACAAAAAACGCAAGGGGTCGCCAGTGAGCCGCCTGGCAGAACCCAATTCTTATGCCAAGTCGGCTGATCATAATTCACAAGTTCTTTTAGATCACGTGTTAGCTCACGCCAAGGAAGATAAAAGACCCTATCTTCGGGTGGGAATTTATGAAATTGAGATTTTGGCGCTTTTAGATTCAGGGTCTACTCGTACGATATTGGGTGGGCCAGGCTGGAAGCTTTTGAAAGAACTTGGTAAGTCCTTAAAGGCTACTAGTAACTCATCTTCAGTTCAGACCTGCACAGTTGCCAATGGGCAAAAATGTGAAATATTGGGCGCGATGTTCCTGCCTTCGACTTTGGAAGATAAGACCAAGGTACTTAAAGTATTGGTTTTGCCATCCATCCGTCATCATCTCATCTTGGCAATAGATTTTTGGGCTACTCTTGGTGTAGTGCCAGATTTATTTTCTGGAACATGGACTTTTAGAAGTGAAGTAGAGGGGCTTAGAGATATTTCAGCAATATCTGATTTTGATTCGCTCTCTGAAGATCAGAGCAGTCGGTTGAATAAGCTGTTGGATGACACTTTCCGACAGATGGTAAATAAATTGGGGGTGACAAAAATGATGGAGCATACTATAAATGTTACAACCACTACCCCAATCAAACTTCGATATTATCCAATTAGCCCGGCCTTACAACGACAAGTAAATGAGGGGTTGGACCAAATGCTTAGAGACGGAGTGGTGGAGCCTTCGAACTCACCTTGGGCATCGCCAATCCTTCTTATCAAGAAGAAAGATGGCCGATACCGATTCGTCGTGGACTTCAGACAGTTGAACAAAGTGACTGGACGAGATGCGTATCCCCTTCCTTTTGTCAGTTCCACGCTGGACAAATTGAGGGACGCACACTATCTGACAACATTAGATTTTGAATCTGGGTACTGGCAAAACAGTATACTGCGTTTGTCGTCTCGAACAAGGGACTGTTTCAATTCTGTCGTATGTCAATGGGCCTCCATAACTCTCCTGCCACTTGGCAAAGATTCATTGATAGGGTTTTGGGGGTAGATTTGGAAAAATATTGTTTTGTGTATCTGGATGATGTGATTATATGCACCGAAACTTTCGAAAAACATCTCGAAGTTCTTGCTGAAGTGTTCACTCGTCTCATTAAGGCAGGATTAACCCTTAATCGCGAGAAGTGTTATGTATGTAAACCTGAGTTAAATATGTAGGGTACGTAGTTGGTGCAGCAGGACTCATGGTCGATCCCGCCAAGGTCGAGGCAATTGTACAAATTCCACCACCTAAAAATTCTCCAGAAGTTCGGAGACTGATTGGGTTAGCCTCTTGGTACCGGAGGTTCGTACCGAATTTCTCCACCTTAACAGCCCCATTGTGCAAACTTCTCAGGAAGAACCATAAATGCATTTGGACAGATGAATGCGATGATGCATTTCGGATGCTCAAGGAAAAATTAATATCAGCACTAATACTGTCATGCCCTAACTTTGACCTACCTTTTGTCGTCCAGACCGATGCGTCAGACTACGGGTTGGGGGCGGTATTGTCCCAAGTCACAAGTGAAGGGGAGAAAGTGATATGCTACCTTAGCCGGTCTCTTACTCGTGCTGAGAAGCGCTATAGTACCACTGAAAAGGAGTGCCTGGCCGTACTATTCGCCGTGGAGAAACTACGTCCTTATATAGAAGGAACTCGATTTACCGTGGTGTCCGATCATTGGAGTCTTCAATGGATCAACGATATTGAGGATCCGGTTGGACGGATCGCAAGATGGGCTGTTAGATTACAGCAGTTCGACCTCGATATAGTGCATCGTAAGGGTAAGGATCATGTTGTCCCAAACGCTCTTTCACGAGCGGTGCATATATCTGAAGTCGTAGCTGTTGTCAGTACAGAAAATCCGGACGGAAATCACTGCAAGGACACATGGTATGATGGAATGTGCCGGAAGATAAGGAAATAACCTGAGAAGTATCCTTCCTTCAGAGTGCAAGGAGACATTCTCTATAAGCACAAGCATCTTCACTATCCGGATCTATCAGAAGAATCCGAAGGCTGATTGATCGTTGTTCCTAAACACAGAAGACGGGACATCATAAGGCAGAATCACGATCCTCCACTTTGTGGCCACTCAGGAGTATTCAAGACGACCTCTCGTATACGCGCGAAATATTATTGGCCTAAGCTTCAACAAGACGTCTCTCATTATATCAGGCGGTGTTTAGTATGTCTGAGAACGAAACCGGAACAAAACCTCCCGCTGGTCTTATGTTGAGCCGTGCTCCTACCACCACCCGCCCTTGGCAGATAGTGAGTATTGATCTAGTTGGTCCGCTTCCGCGATCCTCGGCTGGATATTCTCATATTTTCTCTGTGTTAGATATTCGGTAAATTCAGTAAATTCGTGATGTTTTTTCCTTCAAGATCTGCTACGGGATCAGCTATGGCGTGAATTTTCGAAGAGAGCATAATTCTGGTTTTTGGTTAACCGAGGTCAGTTTTAATGGACAATGGTGCTCAATTCACATGTCGTGCATTCAAAGAAATGCTGTCAAAATATAACATAACCTCCCGACACATTGCAAATTATCACGCCCAAGCTAATCCTGTAGAAAGAACTCATCGTGTTAGGAACATAAATTCACTAGAAACAACATCGCATGACAGCAATATGTACCTTAATGTTCTGAATGAAAATGGTTTTTCTTCCAATATTAATGAACCCACAAGAATAACTAATGAGTCAACCTCATGCTTAGATCACATTTTTGTAAGATTAGGTACGAAATTAATCAATAATACTGCTCTCAACTCAACAATCATTGAATGTGATATAACAGACCATTACTCAGTAATTCTCCAGGCGGCTATAACTTCATCTGATAATTTTCGAAAATCTATTGATACTACCAAAAGCTACACAAAAGTAGATCATATCAAACTCAAAACACAACTTCAGTCTGAAACATGGCATGGCGTTGTTTTCTCAAATAATACCCAAAAATCATATGATGAATTCATCAACTCATTGCAAAGATTTATTTCAAACACAATAAAAAAATGTTCACTGAAAGATACAAAATTGCGTAGAATAAAACCCTGGATAACAACAGGTCTCATAAATTCTATTGAAACGAGAGACAAACTAAAAAAAAAATTATTTCACATTTCTCAGAAGAACTAAAAATAACATACACAGAATATCGTAATAAAGTCAACAAATTGATAAAAACTCACAAAGAACACTTATTACAAAAATTACCTTGAAGATGTGAAAGGAAATCCCGAAAAAACATGGAAAATTATAAATTATATTATTTCGAATGAAAAAAAAAAGATTCCTGAATAAACAAAAGTAAACAAAATGAAGATGGAGAAATTGTGATGGAAAATGAAAAAGGCCAATTTATTCAATGAATTTTTCAGCAATATTGGTATGGATATGGCTAAGAAAATTGAGCAGACGAATTCACTAGAAAACTTTACTAATGAGAACCATGTATCTGCCTCTATTTTTCTAAAACCAGTGTTACGCACTTTGTATGCCCGTCTGTATGCTCGTGGTGCGCAACCCTCTCTGCCCAAGCCAGCTCAGTTCGGTTGGGGTGGAATTGCATACAGAAATATATTCAATCTTTAGTTGTTAGTGATTTACTGACATACTGCCTACCGTTGTCGCATAGTAGATATTCAGGGACACCGTAAACCAAGAAGACGTCATTTTCCACGTGGCGTTGGATCACAGCGGCAGTAGCTGTCTTCAAGGGAAACAACAGCGTATACTTGGTAAAGACGTTCGCAACGACCATTTAGAATCGATTCTTCTTAGTAGTTGACGGGAACGGTCCCATTATATCCGTTCAAACAACTTGCCATGGTGTAGTCACCTTCCTCGAGCCCATAATACCCGCTGGGGCCTTCTGCTCTGATTTTTGCGCCTGACAAACCTCGCATCCTCGGACGTATGCTGCTGCATCCTTCTTCAGACCCGGCCAATAATAAGTCTGAGCGATCCTCTGGAATGTCTTGAAAATTCCCAAGTGGCCCGCCGTTGCTTCATCGTGACATTCTGCTAATACCTCTTGTCTCTTGGGTTTGGGGACCACCAATTTCCACTCGAAACTATCTTCTGAGTAGGGGGCCCGACACGACACATGCTCAAACAGCTTACCTCCCTCAATCTTCCACAAAGGGAACTTGTCTGGTGTACGTTCGACGTTCCGCAGCTGTTTTTGGTACCAAGTATCGAAATCCGCGGCTGTGACTTCAATCAAATCGAGTTGTGGGACTGCAAGTGACAACGCGTCCGGGACCTGATTGTATTTGCCCTTACGCTGAATGAGCTCAAAATCGTAGGCCTGGAGCTGCAATACCCAGCGACCAAGTCGCCCTGATGGTTCCTACAAATTGGTCAACCACCTCAGGCTGGCGTGATCTGTCACCACTTGGAATGAGGCACCTTCAAGATAACAGCGGAATTTTTTGATGGCCCAAATAACCGCTAAACACTCTAGCTCCGTAGGGCAGTATTTTGTCTCGCACGAATTCAAAGTTCTACTGGCGTAAGCTATCACCTTCTCCCCATCCTCGAAATCTTGCACTAGAACGGCGGCAAAGGTGTAGAACACGTCAAATCGCCAATTTTTGTATTTTTTTTCGAAATCGCCAAAAACGGCCTACAATCGAAAAATACATAGAAATTTTGGCGCGGAAGCTATGAGAAACGATTTTTTCGTGTGAAAAACTGAAATTATAGCCAAAAAACTAGTAATTTCTGAGTTGAAAAAATCTAATTTTTTGGTTGCTTTAGTCACGAAATTTCGAACGAATTACAAGTACTCACACTTCTTTTGATTGAACACATCAGAATTGAGCATATGTTTTCTCCAAATATCCATTGAAGATATCAAAATTTTGGATTGAGGTGGCCTTTACTTGATGGAAATCCATAGTTATTACGCTATAAGGTAGACACGATTAAATTTCCACAAAATGTATTGTCTTCGCGACATGTTTCGATACACTGTATCTTTATCAAGCGATGTCTTTAAACACTTTTAAAGACATCGCTTGATAAAGATACAGTGTATCGAAACATGTCGCGAAGACAATAAATTTTGTGGAAATTTAATCGTGTCTACCTTATAGCGAAATATCAAAATGTTTACTTAGAAAAATTCACCATTGACATTGACAACAGCGACTGTCATAGTGACAACATTTTACCGATAACGCACGTGATGTAAAGCAAAGTTGCCAAACTGTAAATTAGGACAATGTCGTATTCGAATCGCCATCAAAACATAAACTAATCTAGCATAATTTGAATCACGTCTGATTATTGAGATAAATCAAAATCAAACCTAACTAACCTAGCATCACTTGAATAACGTCTGAATAATGAGAACAATCAAAACTAACTTACCTACTTAGCATCACTTGAATGAAGTCTGATTGAGATAAATCAAAATCAAACCTAACTAACCTAGCATCACTTGAATAACGTCTGACTAATGAAAACAATCAAAACTAACTTACCTAGCATCACTTGAATAACGTCTGATTATTGAGATGAATGAAAGTCAAACCTAACTAACCTAGCATCACTTGAATAACGTCTGATTATTGAGAAATATTTAAGAATGGGACCAGAAGCAATTATGGTGCAAATAAAAAATTTTCAATAGTAAATATTTTTCGAATTTTCTTTAAATTGAATATTATACCATATCGAAAAAGCAGCACCTACAAAATATTTCAGAAATTCGCGGTGGTGCATTATAATATTCGTCTATAACAGTTGTCGATTATTTTCAACAACCAAATAATTTTTTCTTCTCATATATTATATATAATAAGTATATGAAAATGTATTGAAATTAAATATAATTGAACAAAATAAAACTGATTACGATCCAAAATGTGCAATCATGTGAAAGAATGAGTCAAATCTAACTCAACACAGAACCTTTACTCAACAAAATGTTATTAAACTACTTCCAAAGCATTAATAATAGTCGCTTCCATCTTCTTCCATCAAGTCTGAATCTTCAATCGCATCAGCCGAATGCAAAGAAAAATCTTCATAAAAAAATTAATCTTCATAAAAAACATACTTACCATGAACTAAAAGGGGGTCCGAGAGATTTTGTGGTGCAGAAAAAGAAGGCAGAACATATCCATTTTCGAACTTCAAAGGATCATAACTTGTAATTGTATACCATTCGAATATAAAATAGAACATTTTGGAATTACGGCAACATCGTACCGGTTATCTCTTATCTCTATGCAGCTGTCAAATGACTGAAATTTCATGAATGTTGATGTCAACTTTTTGACTTGTAGTGATTAAATTCCAGCAATGAATGCAAACTGTATGAGCTGTAATATGTACAAAAACATAATACTTATTCAAGAATAGTATATGTAGATATAATTTCATGAATGTAGTGGTGAGTACAAGGATGGTATAACAGTAAATCTAAGGTTTTTTTTCGTACCCTCCGCACAATAATTTTCACTGAAATGAGGTTTTCCCATGGTTTCCGCACCAAAATTTCATCTTTTCCATTCATTTCAAGGTACCCTGAACTTCCCCTGCGATTTTCATGAGAATCTGAGATTTGACGTGTTCTACACCTTTACCAGAACGGCTCCCAAAGCCCGCTGGCTCGCGTCCGTCTGAACTATAAACGGCCGGTTGAAATCGAGACATGTCAAGATAGGGGCGGTAACCAAGCACTATATCAGGTCGGTGAAGGCCGCTTCGGTATCTTCATTCCACTCGAACCTCTTATTCTTCTTGGTGAGGTTTGTCAGCGGTGCCACCCTTTCGGAGAAATTCGGGACAAACCTTCGATACCACGAAGTGAGCCCCAAGAACCTGGGAACTTCCTTGACTTTAACCGGAGTTGGGGAATTGACAACTGCTTCCACCTTCTCGGGATCGACTCTCAACCCATTTTGATCGACAACATAGCCCAAATATTTAAGCTGGGGTTTTACAAATTCACATTTCTCCCGATTCACGGTTAGCCCCGCCTTGGTCAGTCGCTGGGAAATAGTCCCTAATACCTTAAGATGGGTCTCGAAGTCCGAGGTTGCCACGATGATATCATCAAAGTAGATGAAACAATACGGCTCCAGGTCATGCCCTAGAGTCGTGTCGGCAAATCTCTGCCATGTGACCGGCGCATTATGGAGACCAAAGGGCATCCGAGTAAATTGGAATAAGCCTCTGCCAGGCACGATAAAAGCCGTTTTTCCTCACTCGACTCTTCCAATCTTATCTGCCAATAGGCGCTTCTCAAGTCGATGGACGACAAATACTTACTATCCCGGAGCCGATCTAAAATCATCGATACATGCGGGATGTCATACGCGTCTCTTTTCGTAATCTTGTTGAGTGCCCTGAAGTCTACACAAAACCGGAACTTATTATCCGACTTCTTCACAAGTACCACCGGAGACGCCCAGGCTGACGAGGATGGTTCGACTACTCCTAGTTCTAGCATATGGTCCAATTCATCACACATAATTTTCTTCATGTAGGGTGAGATTGCATAATATCTCTGTCTGATGGGGGGGTGATCTCCTGTCTCAATTCTATGTTCTACGCCGTTAGCACAGCCCAACTCCGTTCCTATTCGCTCTAAGTGGCCTTCAGTCAGCTGGTCCAACAATCTTTTTTGTTCCGCAGTCAGTAGCTCCCTGTGAACAATACTGCAGATCTGCTTCCGCTCGAATTCCCAACGGTTTGATGAGAAAGATGGCACCACACCCATCTTTTTCCAGAAATATATTCCTAATACTATCTCCATCTCTACAGAGGGAACTACCAAACAATTGATCACCTGTACCCTTCCCTGTAGCTCAATGGGAAGGCTCACTATCCCAATCGATTGGCACGAGGCGCCATTTGCTACCGTCACCGAACCGGCATTTCTATTGGTCAAGGCCACTACACCCATTTCTTGTAGCCGCTGCCAGCCTCGCCGCCCTATTACGGTTTGGGATGCTTCTGAGTCCAATAAGCACACAAACCTCACGCCAAATATATCAACTTCAACATACGGTCGGGGATCCCCAGACACCTTTGTCAGCATATAACTGCATCGTGGCTGTTGGTACGCTGCTTTCACCACATCCAGCTATACTGCCCATGAGAGATCTACCGGGATTGGTCCTCCTGACGACGTCCGGCAGCGCCGCCGTCCCATCCGTTTCCCGAACAATGAGAGCAATCCCGTTTAAAGACAATCTCCTTGCCACACCCAAAACAAAACTTCTTTCGATGCCCTTCTCTGGAACAATTCCAACAACGCAACCTTTTCTCCATAGCCATCAGTCTCCTCTCGGCTCTTGCTGCACTAGGGTTTTGTGCGTTTGAATCCTGATACGCTAGATCTGGTTCGAGTAGTTTGTGTCGTTGGGAGGGAGGCGGTTCACACCTATCAGCCCTATCACGGTTCAGCTCTAGTCTTTTGCACAGCTGACGCAACTCATCCACACTTCCATACGTGGCTAAACCTAAGCTGTTGATGGAATACGGATGAATATTTTTTCCTAAGGACATCAAGCTTAGCATCCTCCGAAGGAGGGGTGGGCAATCGCCTGAAAAGATTGTCCATGAATGCAAAGGAAATTCCAATACGTTCTTTTGGGCCTTGGGTTCTCTTCCTGATTTCGTCCCACAATTCTTGTTCGTAATGGTAGGGTTGGAACTCATCCCTTAACAGATCTACGAAGTCTTGCCAAGTCCTAATGTTGTTTCGGATAGACCGATACCAGATTGCCACAACACCCTGTAGGAGATCGCTGACCGAACTCAATAACTCGCCCACGGAAATGTTGCCAGACCTCCTCTTCTCTTCAACAATTTCCAAAAACGCTGACACGCTTAATCCTCCTTCGCCGGTGAAGTGTACCTCCCACTTCCTGGGTTCAAACTGATACTTATGGACGTTAGTAACCAAGGTATTAGTACTAACACTCGACGAGGGTTGAGCTGGGGTCGTGCCGGCGGCATTAACCCCACTCCGAACGAGCGTTCGAACTTGAATTGCCTCCCGAATTTCATCCGCCTGCAACTCAATAGCTTTCAATCTGGCGGTAATATTCGACAGTGCATTCAGAAGGGGTTTGTTTTCCGGTTTATCTCCGATCGTGAGACGCTGTAGCCGACCATACAGATGCTTGAGCTTAGTGTCAACGTAATCTTCCCCTCTTTCCTTGACATTAGTTTTCCAGAAGTTGATATATTGTTCGAGGTTTTCTGTCTTCTTTATGATAGTGTCAATCTCTTCCAATGGGATCGGCTTGAAATCATCATGTGTCGCAATCTCGCCAAATGATTCTGTTCGGATAACCTTCTGTAGTTGGCGTCTCATAGAGGAAGCCGTTTCACCCTGTAATCCCGAAACACCCCTCACCAGAAGTTCATACTTCAATTCGTCTTTCAAGAGTTTGTTCACGTCCATCCTGTATATATGTCCACACGATGACACAGTAAACCCCCCCGACGAACACCGGGCAATGAATCGGAAAGATTTATATATGTGAGTTGATAATTCTTAACCTACAGTAGTACACCTGAATGAACAGCCATAATTCATATAACCAAAAAAAATCTATATAAAGAATATAAAGAAATATCAACATATATGGTAGAGAGAAAAATAAAAAAATGCAACTCCTCAGTGCCAACTCATATATCAACAGAATACACAAATATAAAAAAAAACACAATACCAAAAATACCAAAATCATACGAACATAACCTCACAAAATATAAGGGACAATACGAGCTCATATATTAACAGAATACACGGATTTCCAGACCAAAACTACTAATTCATACAGATGTCATACGTATATGTACATAAATGACCAATGAAAAAATATATATAACCTCACAAAATATAGAGACAACAAAATCAGTACCACACAGCCTCTCAACCTCCTAAATCGGGGCCCCCACGTTAAGGCGCCAAATTTATGTTACACACTTTGTTTGCCCGTCTGTATGCTCGTGGTGCGCAACCCTCTCTGCCCAAGCCAGCTCAGTTCGGTTGGGGTGGGATTGCATACAGAAATATATTCAATTTTTTGTTGTTAGTGAAGTAGGCGCCACTAGCAAATTTCTGTATGAGCCAGTCCTGGCTAGTGGACTGCCAAGATGATCTGGGTCAGCCGACAAACAAAATAACGCGCAAATATTTAAACTCTATATTAATTCCAACCAAATATTGGGACAGTGATATTAAATAACATAAACATAAATAGATCACAAACGAGAACATACATATGTGAGCACACTAGAAAATGACGCGCCGCTGTGACGTCACGGGGCCGTTTACAAGTAATAATTATCTAACAATAATTAAACGATTTGGTGTAGCAACTCTTGGTACACCGGGGTCTGAAGAACCTGAATTAGTTCGGGTGCCAGCGCCGATCTTAAATTACAACGCACTAGTTAAACGTCCACGCCTCTTGGACACCGAATAATTCAGTTGGCAGCGTAGGTCTTAAATAACAACGCAGTAACTAAATGCCCACGCAGTAGCTAAACGACAATGCAAAAATGTATGACGGTGACGAGACCTAAATGGTCCTAATAACCACGCTATCGGGGCAAGAGTTTGATGAGCCGTACTTTAATAACAACGCAGTGAACAATTGACAACGCGAATGAAATAAAGCCTGTAGGGACCAGAAGGGTACTCTTCAATACTCTGACAGCGCCTGACTACATAGAAGCTGTTCCCCACATGGTACACTCATGTCACATGAAGCTGTTCCCCACATGGTACACTCATGTCACATTAGACAGGGAGAGGCGGTGGTCCGGTGGGGAGGCTACCCTAATCGCAGTACTCAGGACTACGCTCCGGTCTGGAAGTACTGGCCAGTGCGGCAATGTTAGCCCCCTCGACCGGCGCCCTATAATTTATAGATGTCAACAAAACTCACCAAGTGGCTTCCTAGACATTCTTTTACCTCTGTTGAGGGTGCTGAATCAAATATCACGTCCTCTCGGCTTTTCCAGGCCCATGGACTAACGGCACTGACCAACGAACAGCCAGGTATCTAATAACTCATGGAGACTCCTCTGCGACCTTCGGCCCTTCCACACCAAATCCTGTGCAGTTTTTAGGAATACTTCACTGCCTCGAACTGAAGAAACCGACAAGTTCTCGCATTCGTGCCTTCTCAACGATCCACTAACCCTACAGAAATCGCCTCAATAAGTTTCCATCTAGCTCGAAACCACCCGACAACAATTACTTACTGTAATGGCTGCCAGAACTCTCCTTCGTCTTATTCTACCAAGGTTCCATACATTTCTCGAAAAAGAACCGACTATTTTTGACAAACTCGTAATCGGTAACCTCCTCTCCTTTCGCTGTGTTCGTCCATCCACCGACCCACAGTCCAACAGATGAACCACCGTCGAATGTCACGCTATCTCTCTCAATCTCGCGGGTTTACACGGGAACGCAACACCTTCACTCCGAACAGAGTAATGCGATGCACTCCGAACAGTCAACGGTATTCTCTACTTAGTCTGTCAGATGATCGACTAACCTCACTTTTACCCCTAACAACAAAGCGAAAATTCACATATTGTCGCCTGGAAAACATGCCTCTGAGATGTGGAAGTCAACCTTCCCGATCTCAAGAGGTAAGTTATGAGACTTTGACGATGGACTTCACACACTTATCGATTTTAACCTTTTCCAGCGGATACAATAGTTATTAGAGGTTCTGACATCCAACTCTTGAGATTTTGCCCTCGAATCTGATGAAGCAATACCCGAAATATTTGCCAATTTAGTGATAAATATGTTATAGACTGTGTAAGACCGTTGGGATGTTGTCCTATCTACGAGGGTGAAAGTTTGGACTGGTGAAAGGTGAGTGCAATTTTTGTCCCGTAAGCTTCACATAATCCCAACAGAGTGTTTCCAAGTACGGGTTGGGCAAAGAAGGCAACTCGTATCAATCCTTCGAGTTATATCAATCCTAACCTAACTCCAAACTAATCGAATCTATCCCAAATCGGACTAACTAACTGATCTCTGTTTCCAGGCGAGCTTTCTTCGAATCGAGTCACAGGGATCTGACAAGCTATCAACATGGCATGGTATGAAAGAGAGATCTGAGGGTTATGATGGTATTTCTCTATCTCCAGTGAGACGTCCAGCATCCATTACTAGAAGGCAGTCGAGACACAGGTGGGCACGAAGTGTATACCATGTGATTTTATGAAAGTGCTTCTCTGGATGTGTTTGATTTCAATGTTACGGGGTGAAACGAAATCCACCCGTTACACCAGTTATAAAAAATGAAGTAGCTATGCTTATATCGAAACTGAAGAACAAATGTTCTCCAGGTCCCAACGGAATCACTACAGAAATAATAAAAAATATTCACCCTTTCATTATAGATCCCCTCACTCACATAATTAACCGTTGCCTTCAGCGAGGTGATATTCTCTATCAATGGAAAGATTCTATAGTTACACCCATCTTCAAAACAGGTGACTCAAAAAAACTCAATAACTATAGACCCATCTCTGTCATTTTCAATTTCGCCAAAATTTTCGAACAATCCATCAAAAACAGACTCTTCACTTCCTTCAGTAGGCATCATGTTATAACGGAAAGACAATACGGCTTTATACAACATTCAAACACTGAAAATGCTATCTTAAATTTGACAAAAAAAATCATAACTTCTTTCGACAATTCATCCAAATGTTTAGCGATTTTCTTGGACCTAGCAAAAGCGTTTGACACCGTGTCACATGAGAAACTGCTGCTGGAGAAACTTGAGAGGTGTGGTATTAGGGTAATACCACTACAGCTATTTAAGAATTTTCTAGAAGGTCGGATCCAGCGAGTTAAAATCGGTGAAACTCAGAGTACCCTATCGAATATAACTATTGGTGTACCGCAGGGAACAGTTTTGTGACCAATACTGTTCCTTGTATACATTAACAGCATATGCTACATAAATAATTTCCAAGGTCATTTGATATGCTATGCTGACGACACAGCATTAATAACTGAAGGCAGAACGTGGAGTGAAACTATGCTCTCAGCTGAACAAGACTTACAGAAAATTGGACTATGGCTCAATAATAACAAACTTAGTTTGAACATACAAAAAACAAAATTTATTACCTTCTCTCTGATGTATAATGATCAACCCACCAATAAAACAATAAAAATCCACAAACTAAGCTGCTTGGATCAAAATTGCCAATGCACTAGTATATCGAAAACATCATCAATAAAATATCTGGGTATATTCCTAGACCAGCACATGAGGTGGAATGAACATGTTAACCACTTAACGAAGAGAATGCGACTGCTGATGAACAAATTTTATAATGTGAAAGATATTATGTCCAAAAATAATTTAATAACACTTCATTACAGTTTGTCTGAATCTGTCCTGAGTTACTGCATTACTGCATGGGGTAGCGCTTTCAATAATAACTTACACCCTCTCAAAACTGCACAAAATTTCCTACTAAAAATTATATACAAAAAAGAAAAACGATATTCCACCACCTCACCATATGATATTACGACAGTTCTCAACATAAATTGTTTATATACCTAAATAAATCACTACAGCGGTAATCGGCTCACTATCATCTTGAGCAGCCCTCCGATCTCGCTCGGGTGGAAAGTATGTCTGTAGTACAGGTTGACAATGCGTGAATCTATCTCGGTGTGAATACGGGGAAACACAAAACAGACAATCCTACGTCTAGGTGGAACCCGTGTTTCCGGTGAGGGTAGGTACTTGAAAAAAAACTTATGTTATTCAATATACAAATGTACAATGAATTTTATGTATGGATGAATGAATAAATTGAATTGTTAGTTAAATTGTTAGATAGTTCTTGAGATGAAGCCAGAACCGAAATAGAGACGGATATAAATGGAAAGTGTGGTGAAAGATACCTGAAGCCTTCAACTCGAGCTTCGGAAAAAAACTCAACAGAGTTATTTTTATCCTTCAATCACCAAAGTCATATCTGACTCCAATATAAAGGACGGAATATCGAAATATACAACGGTCGATTGATTATTCTGTGTCAAGCCATATCGAATGCAAATAATGGTATATGACAATAGTTCATGCAGATAGGTCTTGAGATGAAGCCAGAACCGGGATGGAGAAGGATTCAAATAGAAAGTGTGGTGAAAGGATCCTTTGAGCCTTCTACTCGAGCTTCGGCAAGGAACTCAACAAAAATATCGTGGTGGAAAAAGACTTCACTATCCTTCGATCATCAAAGTCATATCAGACTCATATATAAGAGAGAGACTATCGAAATCGACAATGTAATAGTGAATAATCTGTTTTATCTTCACTCTTATCGTAACTGAGATCACGGCAAGGACATATCGAATGAAAGTGATGTTAGTTGACAATAATTCGTGCAGAGAGGTCTCAAGATGGAGCCAGAACCGAAATAGAGACAGACAGTATTGGAAAGTGTGGCTAATGGATCCCCAAAGCCTCCTACTCGGGCTTCGGAACAGAAATCAACAAAAGTATCGTGCTAGAAAAAGATCTTATTACCCTCCAATCACCAAAGTCATATCTGACATCAATATAAAGGACAAACTATCGAAAAAGTTAACGATCCATTGATTATCCTATGTCATCTTCACTCTTATCGTATTTGAGATCACAGTGAAGCCATATCGAATGCAAATGACGATATATGACGATATTTCATGAAGATAGGTCTTGAAGTGAAGCCAGAACCGGAATAGAGATGGATTTATATGGAAAGTGTGGTGGAAGGATCCCTGAAGCCTTCTACTCGAGCTTCGGGAAGGAACTCAAGAAGAGTATGGTGGTAGAAAGAAATTTCATTATCCTTCAATCATTAAAGTCATATCTGACTTCAATATCTCTCTATGATTTCTTGGCATTTGCTTCTAGACTTCAATATAAAAGAAAGACTATCGAAAATGACAACGGCATATTAATTATTCTGTTTCATCTTCACTCTTTTCATAACTGAGATCACAGCAAAGCCATATTGAATGCAAGTGATGACATATGATGACAGTTCAGGCAGATAGGTCTTGAGATGGAGCCAGAACCAAAATAGAGACGGATATAAATGGGAAGTGTCGTGAAAGGAACCCTAATGCCTTCTACTCGAGCTTCGGAGAGAAACTCAACAAAGTTATTGTGGTAGAAAGAGATCTTTTTATCCTTTCATCACCGAAGTCATATCTGACTTCAATACAAAGGACAGACTTTCGAAAACGACAACGGTAGATTGATTATTCTGTGTCCTCTTTACTCTTATCGTAATTGACATCACAGCGAAGCCATATCGAATGCAAATGATGATATATGACGACAGTTCAGGATTGGTCTTCAGTTGAAACCAGAACCGAAATAGGGACGGATATGAATGGATAGTGTGGTGAAAGTATTCCTCGAGCCTTCTACTCAAGTTTCGAGAAGGAACCCAACAAAGATATCGTTGTAGAAGGAGACCTCACTATCCTTCGATAATCAAAGTCATATCAGACTCATATATAAAAGAGAGACTATCGAAATCGTCATTAGTATATTGATTATTCTGTTTCATCTTCATTCATATCGTATCTGAGATCACAGCAAGGATATATAGAATGTTAGTGAAGATATTTGGCAAAAATCCATTCCGAGAGGTCTTGAGATGGAGCCAGAAATGAAATTCACAAAGACATAAATGAAAGTGTGGTAAAAGGATACAAGGAAGAACGAGACCTCATTATCCTCCGATCATCAAAGTCATGTCAGGCTCATATATAAATGACAGACTATAGAAAACGACAACGGTACATTGATTATTCTGTGTCATCTTTACCCTCATCGTAATTGAGATCATAGCAACGCCATATCGAGTGCAATTGATGACATATTATGATAGTTCAGGCAGATAGGTCCGGAGATGAAGGCAGAACCGGAATAGAGAATATATGGAAAGAGTCACGAGAGTTATATTGATTATTTTATTTCATCATCACTCTTATCGTGAATGAGATCACAGCAATCCCATATCGTAATCAAATGGTCGTATTTGACTCTATTTCAGGAATATACGTCTAGAGATGAAGTCAGAACTGAAGTAGATACAAATATAATGGAAAGTGTGTTGAAAGGATACGTGGAGCCTCTACTCGAGCTCCGGAAAAGAATTCAACAAAGGCATTGTGGTAGAAACAGATCTTATTATCTTTCAATCACCAAGGTCACATCTGACTCCAATATAAAAGACAGATAATTGAGAAGGACAAATCCGGATTGATTATTCCATTTCATCTTTACCCTTATCATGAATAAGATCACAGCGGCCCTATAACGAATGCAAATGGTGATATTTGACTATAGTTCAGAGAGATACGTCTAAAGATAAAGCCAGAACTGAAGTAGATACAGACATGAATGGAAAGTGTGGTGAAAGGATACCTGAAGCCTTCTACACGGGCTTCGGAGAGAAATTTATTGATGGTATCGGGGTAGAACGAGACCTCATTATCCTTCGATCATCAGAGTCATGCCAGACTCACATTTGAAAGACAGATTATAGAAAACGACAACGGTATGTCGATATTTCTGTTTAATCTTCACTCTTATCGTAATTGAGGTGACAGCAAGGACATATCGAATGTATATAAGAGATGATATTTGACAACAGTTATGACAGATAGGTCTCAAGATGGAGCCAGAATCTAAATAGGGACAAACATCGATGGAAAATGTGGTGAAAGGATACCTGAAGCCTTCTACACGGGCTTCGGGATTGGAATTCTCCAAAAGTGCCGTGGAAGAAAAAGACCTTATTATCCCTCAATCATCCAAGTGATATCAGACTCATATAGAAAAGACAGAAAATAGAAAACGACAAAGTTAGATTGATTATTCTGCTTCATCTGTACTCTTATCGTGAATGAGATCACAGCAACTCCTCAACGAATGCAAACGGTGATATTTCAGGAAGATACGTCTTGAGATAAAGCCAGAACTGAAGTAGAAACAGATATAAATTCAAATTGTGGTGAAAGGATACCTGAAGTCTCCACTCGAGCTTCGGAGAGAAGAGGTAGCAAGAGATATTATTATTTGTCAATCACCAAAGTCATATCTGACTCCAATATGAAAGACAGATAACCGAGAACGACAAAGTTGCATTGATTTTTCCATTCCATCTTTACTCTTATCGTGAATGAGATCACAGCAACGCCATAACGAATGCAAATGGTGATGTTTGACTATAGTTCAGGCAGATACATCCAAAGATAAAGCCAGAAATGAGGTAGATACAGACATGAATGGAAAGTGTGGTGAAAGGATACCTGAAGCAATCTATTCGAACTTCGGAAAGGAGTTCAACAAAGGGTTTGTGGTAGAAAGAGACCTCATTATCCTTCGATCATCTGAGTCATGTTAGACTCACATATAAAAGACAGAATATAGAAAACGACAACGGTATATTGATCACTCTGTTTCATCTTCACTCTTATCGTAATTGAGGTGACAGCAAGGACATATCGAATGTAAGTGATGATATGTCTCAAGATGGAGCCAGAATCGAAATAGGGACAAACATCAATGGACAGTGTGGTGAAAGGATACCTGAAGCCTTCTACACGGGCTTCGGAATGGAATTTTCCAAAGGTGCCATGGTAGAAAGAGACCTTATTATCCTTCGATCATCCATGTCATATCAGACTCATATCAAAAAGACAGACAATAGAAAACGACAAAGTTAGATTGATTATTCTGCTTCATCTGTACTCTTATCGTGAATGAGATCTCAGCAACCCCTTAACGAATGAGAACGGTGATATTTCAGGAAGATAGGTCTTGAGATGAAGCCAGAACTGATGTGGAAACAGTGTTATATTTGATGTGTGGTGAAAGGATACCTGAAGTCTCCACTCGATCTTCGGAGAAAAGAGGTAGAAAGGGATATTGTTATTTGTCAATCACCAAAGTCACATCTGACTCCAATATAAAAGACAGATAACCAAGAACGACAAAGTTGGATTGATTATCCCATTTCAACTTTACTCTCATCGTAAATAAGATCACAGCATCGCCATAACGAATGCAAATGGTGATGTTTGACTATAGTTCAGGCAGATGCGTCTGAAGATGAAGCCAGAAATGAAGTTGATACAGACATAAATGGAAAGTGTGGTGAAAGGATACCTGAAGCAGTCTACTCGAGCTTCGGGAAGGAGTTCAACAAAGAGTTTGTGGTAGAAAGAGACCTCATTATCCTTCGATCATCAAAGTCATATCAGACTCATATAGAAAACACAGACTATCGAAAACGACAACGGTATATTGATTATTCGGTTTCATCTTCACTCCCATCGTAATTGAGATCAAAGCAGGGAGATATCGACAGTAAGTGATGATATTTGACTATAGTTCAGATAGAGACAAACATTAATGGAAAGTGTGGTGAAAGGATACCTGAAGCTTCGGAATGGAACCTACCGAAGGTTTTGTTGTAGAAAGAGACCTGAACACCACTCAATCATCCAAGACATATCAGACTCACATGAAAGACAGACAATCGAGAACGACAAAGTTAGATTGATTATTCTGTTTAATTCTTCTCTTCATCGTAAATGAGATCACAGAAACGCAATAACGAATGCTGATGCGGTAATGGACAGCAAAGTGCTGGATCAGAATTGTAATTTGACTTTTACTTTTTTTTTAACACAAAAAAATAAATTGGGTTGAAAATCGGGAAAGACTTCCCCACCTACCTGATAAGACCGTTCGGAGTGTCTTCGTCAGCTTCTGGAAGGCCTTCAAACTTGCAAAATGTAGATAATTAGCGGGTATTCACCAAAATTGAACAACGAACGAAAAACCACGTCTGTCTCTGTGGTCAGTTCAACAATGATTTTTGCGCGCCATCTGCGCATGTGTAGAAATAGTGGAAGTCGTTTCATGAGCCCGAAATTTTTGAATAAAAGAAAAAATTGAAAAAATAAAAGAAACTTGCTTGGATCATGATATTATCAAGGGTATTTTTTTTTAACATTTGAGGACATACACAATGAAGAGAACTCCAACATTCTCCCCACTTCTGTTGGATTATATTCAACAAACTAAGCAGTGGGAAGGGGACACAACTTGTTAACGGGTCTCCTATAAATACCACTACTGGTTTTGACTGTCGCTACTCGAGATATTCCATCCAAACCAGGATACAGATTCCAAACTCTAGCGGTACGCCTCTGTAAGGGCGGCATATCATCTTGCTTTACTAAAACTAAATCACCCACCCTCAATGGAGAATCAGGCGAAGTCCATTAATTTTTTGTTGTAGAGCACATAAATATTCCTGATGCCATCTTGCCCAGAAACTGGCATGCATTCTCTGCAACAATTGCCATCGAGATAGACAATTTAGTTTCAAATATTTCAAATCATGATCTGGAGGACAAGTTAGGGGTTCTTCCGTTAAGGAATGCCCCGGAGTTAAAACCGATAGATCGTTGGGGTCAGAACTTAGCAGATAAAGTGGTCGAGAGTTCAATAACGCTTCAATTTGAATTACTAATGTATGTAACTCTTCAAAGGTGAAGATTTGAGAACCAATTACTCTCGCAAGATGAGTTTTGAAAGACTTAACTCCTGCTTCAACTAAGCCCGAAAAATGACAACCAGTTGGAGGATGAAATGACCAGATAATTTTCTCACTTTCAGTTACATTTTTCATTATTTCCAAAATATATTTATTTGCTCCAACGAAATTCCGTCCGCAATCGCTGAATATATGAGAGCAACGTCCACGTCTCGCTATTGTCGCAACTCAGTGCTCGCTTGGCTTATTACGAGAGGATTTTTCGCTGTTTCATCCAACTGTCATTCATCCAAAATAATGAAAACGACTCATTTCAAAACTCAATTGAATGTTTATTACAAAAAATGAAGAAAAAATACTTTGAACATCAAATAGTTGAAGAAATATAAGGAAACACTAAGAACTTACATTATACTGCTTCCTAGCAGGATCGTTGAAAAGGAGATGTGCTGCATTCCGGAAAAATGCTCTGGAGACCGTCTCTGGAGAGCGATCAATGAATACTGACTAATTTCTGAATAATAGATACTGAATCTTGACCTCCCTCAATATTTATAGAGATTCATCTGCTGAGGTTGCAACTTTGCTCCGGTCACCGTACTAAGGTGGAATGCCTAGCGCGCATCCGTGCAAGTTTGCGAATTTCGAAATTGTTTTATATTCCCATATCCTGAAATCGTATCAATTTGATGTCTATGAACTTGGATTATCAAAGATGGAATTCTGAATACTGGGTGTTTTTGTTCTAAAATATTGAAGTTGAGGTTGAAACATCTTTCAATTCATGTATTTGCTTGAATGGATTCCGAATTATTTGATGACGGTTCTCCATATTTGACACATCTCCCCTCCACGATGAAGCTGGCCCCGAGCTTCTTAGGTGGTAACATTAAAAAAATAACGAAAAGATCGAAATTGAAATGAAAATTCAAATGAAACTTAATACCTAATAAAAATAATACTTTTGGATAAGAACTACGAATTCTATGAAATATAACAATAAACATCAATTACAAATTACGTGCTCCAGAAAATTAAGAAAACTATATTGTCCGATTTATTTTGCAACTATGAGTTCCCACACTAATATTGTCATAGTCTGGCACTGAACTTTGTCCTCGAGTCACTCCCATCCATCGTTCCGCACAGTACTCCATGCATTGGTTCAAAGTTCGCATCTTGCTCTGGTTGACGGCTGCTCAGCTACTTCGACTCAACTGGATGGTAACATCGTCAACGTAGTGGTGGACTGGACTATAATTACGTGTAACGTGTTGCTTTGCGTTTTCTCGAATTCACACACAGAACATGTTATTATGGTCTCTGTGGGATGAATCTGTCATTCTGTTCCATGTCTGTCCTCAATTCGGATTATAGAGAATAGAGAAGAAGATTTTACACTTGACATGACATATGACATACATCTCTCATCGAGTAATTTTGAATTTGATGAGAAGGTGAATATTTAGCAGCATTTTTCCTTCGTTGAAATATATTTGGTTTTACACTTTTATATATTTGTGTTTATGGTGTAATAGTGTAATCGAGTTGTTGAAGGCCCTGGATTATAGAGATTCACTTCTTCCAGTTCTTTGGGATATTTCAGACATCATCATTCGTGAACTGGTAAGTTTTGTTGTGTCAGCATTTATGAAAATGGAGTTTTTCCATAAATTTTTGTGAAATATTTCCTCGGTAGGTTTCCTGAGAATTGGATTGTCCTCATACTCAATTGACCTCGTATTGTCTGCCCACTTGCTCACACATGAACCGTTTACCAGCTACTCAGAAAACGGCTAATGCAACAACGTAAGTATGTGTTTCTGGTTGGATATTGTACTAGTGACAGTGACTGCAATATTCCTAAAGTCCATTCCTTTGAGTCATGATGATTGAACTTCATGTTTCCGTAGGTCCTCAAGCTCTCTCTGGTAGTCTGCTGGATGTACTTCGGATTGGAAAACCGCAACAGGCTGATGGAGTTGTGACTGCTCGTAGTGCCTAGGGGGTGTGGTGGTGTCTCGATTGCATGAAACAAGGGCAAAACAACGGCAGTAAGTTCTTTCATGATTATTTTATATTCTCATAGCTTGGTTATGTTACTAATGATAATATTTCATAATGAGAATGAAAAAAAATCAACTGCTGCAATGTATAGTTAACGATCGTTCATAGAAAATGACAGTATAATCTAACTGGTAGGGTTCACATACTATACATTGAAGTTAAGTCGACAAAAAATAGTAAATCACTTACAAACTTTTCTTTTTTGACTTTAGAGCAAACTTTTTGATTTATTTTCAAACAAGCTTTCACAACTCATTGGTTCCTTATGACAGGCCCAATATTTCTATTCATTTCTTTTTTGCAATTCTTCTAATTCTTCACACCATTTATCACCTGCCTTCAAGTAACACTTCATATGATTTCATTGGATAATAGGAAATTGAAAAAAAAAATGTCGTTGGAAATATATATATATCGAAAACAACTTCTTTCCTGGTTAGTACCAACGACGAATATTGAATTATATCTGATAAATATTTCTTGGAAACGACATGTAAATTGCATCTCTCAGATTTTGCATATATCATTATTATTATTATTTTCTTTCACTTCTCCCCATAATCACCATGACGTAGTAACTTTCTACATCTTGAAAAATGTTTGTCTTCTAATGAAACAACCCTCTCTGTCGTACCTTCTACAACATTGTACCTATTGTCTTTCCTCAAAAGACTTTATATATTTGCATTTTTATTTCAGGCCTTCTATAAAATTCGTGATATTATCATCATTATTCCTCATTATCATCTATTAAACGTTTCATAGCACATTTCACACACCTCAACAAAAAATTACACAAATGATATGCTGTTTTGGGAGCGTCCTCCACAGGCAGCGGTTTCATTCATCCCGTGTGCATAATGAACCTATATAAATGATACTTCTTCAATACATAATCATCAATTCTTAACTTTTTAATAAATCTATATGCTTCCTTCATTCACACAGTTTACTGTCTGTATGCTATTCTGTCTGCCTGAGATGCAATTTAGTATTCCTTTCCACACAAAATGAAAACAAAACTATTATGAATATGAATAAAAGTTAGCGTTAATTTCCCATTTTTATCCATAAATATTAATAAAAATATAAAAACAAATATAATGCTTGATTGTATCACTTAAATGAAACGATTTTTGAATTGCATGGCTTACACTACCTCATCAAAATTGTATTCTTTGAAGGAACAGTTGTGCAACTATATAAATAAAAGTGATTATTCGACTTCCCATTAACATCAACGTAATCATCATATCTTCTCATCATAATAATCATCACATAACTCATATATTCATCTCATAAACTCATCATTCATTTCATAAAGTATCCGCATAGGAAAACTTTCAACCTAGGCTTGAGGTAATTCTTCCAAGTTTCCCACACATACCTTACTAGTACAACACATTATCATTCACAGGCCATTATTCAATCCGTTTTGGATCATCTTCCATAATTCCCTTGTGACACGGTAACTTTCTTGTTACCAATGGACAATTATTTCTCCTATATTGTCCAACATATATTCTCATTATTCTCCTATTATCATATTATAATCCTCATTTCATCATTATACATCATTATTCATAGAAAGTCAAATGTTCCAATAATTAGTCACTTTTAATACTTCAGTTGCACACGTTTAATCGGACGAAAATGTTAATCATTAAAGAATTGAAGACAAAGTTGTTAACGCTAAATTGCCATATATGAATATTTCTACTCATCACCGATAAATCGTCAAATTTCGATTTGAGATTGTTAGGCACCCCTTTAGGCTTCCTTTTTACCTTCCTGATTAACAAAACATAAGGGTGAGTCGTTGTTTCGCCAATTCCAGAAGGTTAGAATGTTCAGTCTTCTCAAATCTCCAAATTTCAATTTATAGCGTTTTTCAACTACGAATGACGACTGAGTAATTTTTGCATTATATTAATTTTGCAACATAATTAATAATATTTTTCATGAACAGTTATTATCAATCACTAAGGAATATTTGAGGAAAACAAATAACAATCAGGATTCGAGGGAAATTCCATTCCCAATTTCTCATTACTTTTTCAGAAATAAATCACTAAATTATAATTGGGAATCATTGAAAATTCATTATCTGAATCACTATCAGGGTAAAAATTAAATTGTTTATCTTCATTGTTTATATTCAGTGTCTCGAAGACCAGCTGCCAGATAGCTAACCTTGCCCGACACCATTCATGTTGAGGTATGACAATTCAAGAAATGATAGAACTGACCATCACGTCATGCTCAAAATTTTGCTTTCATTAACATAATAGGTATGTCGTTCACTGGATACTCGACAGAAACTAGAAAGCTGCATGATAAATTGAGAAACGCCAAAAGATAACATTTTACAACCTTTTTGATCTATTAATTCAATTCAAGTGACTTTAAAGGGAATATTGAAGCTTTTCGACTAAGAAATGTCTCGTACCAATCGCAATTTTGGAAGAAGGCATTATTTTCACTTAGTTATTTGTCTTATCTTGTTTATAATCGTTGATAAAGTTGTACGATGTAACAAGCATATTGTGCTACTACTACTTTTTTTTCATTCTGGGTTCGATCATGAACCACTGTTTGATTGATGAATGAATCATTTTCGATTCTATTAGCATTTATTCAAATGAAGCAGATCATAGTTGAAAGAAAATAATTTTAGGACAAAATTGAAACACTTTATATTCAGTAGAACTTTACCAATGATGTAGTATATATTCTATAAACCCACATTAACTTGAAAGGCCACAGTTAATTTCATAATGATCATAGGCATTTTTTTATTAGATGACTCTTTGATGAAAAAAGGAACTGCATAACAATAAAATACAGGTTTCTGAAAAAAATTGGAATGAATTGAAGAATGAAAGAGAATGTCCATTGTCGGGAAATATTTTTAGCCCTATCTATTACTGAATACATTGTCTGAGCAAATATTGCCTTTTTCTTATATCATAACCTCAAATTCAATCACTTGTTTCGTTTGCACTGCTTTTTGTTTTCTAAGTATTGAAATAATTGAATGCATGTTCGAGATTTGAATTGAATGACAGAAAAAAAAACAAAGATAATTTTTTGTGTGGTTTAGTTATTTCATTTCATGCTCGATTTCATCCAACATGATGAAATGAAATATTAATACAATAATCGTATTGATATCAATATTCAACCGAGCTATCGATCAACAAAATTCAACTCGAATAATAGGTAGAAAACCAAAAGTGAAACACTCCCAAAAATAGCATTCAATCAACATCAAATTATCATTTTCTTTGATTGGAAAACAAAATCAGTGTCCTCCCGATGAATTGAACTTTTGATAACAAGAGAGAAAGAAAACGTCCCAAAAAGAAACAATTACCGTTGACAGCGATCGGAAAAAAAAATTTTCATCAAATATTGAATGAACGAGAAATAATAGCACATAGATTAAAAAATTCAGTTATATTATATAAGAATATTTCAAAAACCTTCCATTCATTCTGAAAATGTAGTATAATAATGAAAAACAAGTCCATTGTTATTAGGAAATTGGTATAGTTTGAGTTTTTAATAAATGAATTTTCAGCATATGTTTGTCAAAACTTTTCTTGATAAGAGTTCAACAAAACGTCATTCAGCAGAACAGGTTATTTGGAGAATACGTAAGAAAATAATTGGGAAAAAATGATATAGGAGTTTGACTATTTGAATATACATAATTGCTAACTAAAACGAGCTGATGGACAGATATTCGTCGTAATTAGGCAATCTTCATGATACACATTCCCAAGCTGATATAACAGATATTGGTGGGTGTATCATTTATATTCCGAAAATTCGACACAGGGAGGTGAATTCGGAAATGATTAATTGGTAATCGTAAGGAGCTGGATGAACAGATATTCCATACGTTTAGCCAATCTCAACAGTACAGTTCCAAGCTGATGAAACAGATATTGGAATATGTACCGCTCATATTTTCCAAAGTTACAGACAGGAAAAATTCTCAATTTATTTCGTTGGTAATCATAAGAAGCTGAATGAACAGATATTCTTTATGATTATTCAACCACAGTGATACACTTCTAAGCTGATGAACAGATATTAGAAAGTATATCACTCATGATTTGAGAAACAGGAAAAAAAATGGGAATTTGACCATTCAAATAATAGGTTGAGAATGAAATATTATAAAAATGCCCTGTTCAACATAAATGTTTTAAAAACAATTTCACTAGAAAAACAAAAACCAACTTATCCTCTGTTCAAAGCATATAATGAAACACAAAATGAACTAAGTCATTTATTTGGATGAATTAAAAAAAGAGGGGAAAAAATTGATTTTACTGGATGAAACAGCTATTGAATTTACTATGAAATATAACAATAAACATCAATTACAAATTACGTGCTCCAGAAAATTAAGAAAACTATATTGTCCAATTTATTTTGCAACTATGAGTTCCCACACTAATATTGTCATAGTCTGGCACTGAACTTTGTCCTCGAGTCACTCCCATCCATCGTTCCGCACAGCACTCCATGCATTGGTTCAAAGTTCGCATCTTGCTCTGGTTGACGGCTGCTCAGCTACTTCGACTCAACTGGATGGTAACATTGTCAACGTAGTAGTGGACTGGACTATAATTACGTGTAACGTGTTGCTTTGCGTTTTCTCGAATTCACACACAGAACATGTTATTATGGTCTCTGTGGGATGAATCTGTCTTTCTGTTCCATGTCTGTCCTCAATTCGGATTATAGAGAATAGAGAAGAAGATTTTACACTTGACATGGCATATGACATACATCTCTCATCGAGTAATTTTGAATTTGATGAGTAGGTGAATATTTAGCAGCATTTTTCCTTCGTTGAAATATATTTGGTTTTACACTTTTATATATTTGTGTTTATGGTGTAATAGTGTAATCGAGTTGTTGAAGGCCCTGGATTATAGAGATTCACTTCTTCCAGTTCTTTGGGATATTTCAGACATCATCATTCGTGAACTGGTAAGTTTTGTTGTGTCAGCATTTATGAAAATGGAGTTTTTCCATAAATTTTTGTGAAATATTTCCTCGGTAGGTTTCCTGAGAATTGGATTGTCCTCATACTCAATTGACCTCGTATTGTCTGCCCACTTGCTCACACATGAACCGTTTACCAGCTACTCAGAAAACGGCTAATGCAACAACGTAAGTATGTGTTTCTGGTTGGATATTGTACTAGTGACAGTGACTGCAATATTCCTAAGTCATTTATTTGGATGAATTAAAAAAAGAGGGGAAAAAATTGATTTTACTGGATGAAACAGCTATTGAATTTACTTATCATCATGAAAAAAGACCAGCAAACTTCCACCATAAGTTGTATAAATTTAAGGAGAAAAAAAAAACTTTCAACTCGATTTCACTCAACATGTTAACTTTCTATACTAAAAAAAATATGTCACAGGCCCATTGTGGAGAATGAAGCCTCTGAGAACGAGAACGGCGCCTCCACCATATGTCGCAACTCAGTGCTCGCTTGGCTTATTACGAGAGGATTTTTCGCTGTTTCATCCAACTGTCATTTCATCCAAAATAATGAAAACGACTCATTTCAAAACTCAATTGAATGTTTATTACAAAAAATTAAGAAAAAATATTTTGAACATCAAATAGTTGAAGAAATATAAGGAAACACTAAGAACTTACATTACACTGCTTCCTAGCAGGATCGTTGAAAAGGAGATGTGCTGCATTCCGGAAAAATGCTCTGGAGACCGTCTCTGAAGAGTGATCAATGAATACTGACTAATATCTGAATAATAGATACTGAATCTTGACCTCCCTCAATATTTATAGAGATTCATCTGCTGAGGTTGCAACTTTGCTCCGGTCACCGTGCATCCGTGCAAGTTTGCGAATTTCGAGATTGTTTTATATTCCCATATCCTGTAATCGTATCAATTTGATGTCTATGAACTTGGATTATCAAAGATGGAATTCTGAATACTGGGTGTTTTTGTTCTAAAATATTGAAGTTGAGGTTGAAACATATTTCAATTCATGTATTTGCTTGAATGGATTTTGAATTATTTGATGACGGTTCTCCATATTTGACACTATGAATCGGCGTAAGCCCGCCAAAAAAGCTTCCGTTGTCATATCCGATACCATTTCTAAATGTACGGCTTTTGTAGCAAAGCAAACGAAAACACAAATATAATATTTGAAAGTTCTAGCTCCACGGATTCTGACTAATGTGATATTGAACGTGCCACAAAAATCGACAGCAATAACCGAAAACGGTTTCACTTGTGACACTTGAGTTGCGGGAAGATCCCCCATAGGGGGTTGTAAACATCTAGGTTTGAGACGCCAACATCGAAAGCATTTGCTCAAAACCTTCGAAATTGTGCGGCGCGGTGACAAAATCCAAAAATTTTGTGATAGAAGGTAAGGTTTGTAACCCAGGATGTAAATTCATTTTATGCGTATGTTCAATAACTAAATCAGTTAGTCTGCTCGAACTGGGTAGAAGTAATGGGTGTTTCCTCTCATAATTCAAAAAAGAATCATTCAATCTGCCCCCAACCCTTAAACATCGATGTTCATCAATGAATGCGCTGAGTTTCCTCATATATTCAGGCAGTGGTTCATTATTTTTCAGTTGTGAAATTCCATTTGCAAATACTGATGATTGGGTGAAATTTACTAGAACAACAAGGGCTTCCTGCAATTAGACTTCACTAAAACTATGTCCAACTACTTTCTTCAGCGGGTTTTTCAAATTGAAAATAAACCGTTTAGCATATGCTTGAATTCGTTTGATTTTATCTGATGAAGAAAATCTATTTGAAATATCTTCCAAAAAATTTGCATCAGTAAAAGCTATCATAGTTGATTCACGTTCTTCCTGTTCATCTATACATACTTTGAATTTTTGTAAAGGCTACTCATATTCTGGCTCACATAACCATGGTGGACCAGTCCACCACAACGGATGATCAACTAGGGCTTTAGGGAGCAAACTACGAGTTGCACAGTCTACGGGATTATCCTCGGAGATCACATGACGCCAACAGTTAGGAGAAATATTTTCTTGAATCATAGAAATGCGGTTTGCTACAAAAGTTTTATATTTATTAGGATCGGACTTCATCCAATGTAAAATGATTGATGAATCGGTCCAAGCGTATACTTGGTCGAACTTAATTTTAGTTGAATAAGTTTACAAAATGAAAGCAACTAATTTCGATAATAAATAAGCAGCGGATAATTCAATTTTAGGTACTGACAGTGGTTTGGTTGGAGTGACTTTCGATTTTGCACTCAGAAGTGACACACTTATGTTATCATTCTTAATAACCCTCACATATAAACAAGAGGTCCAGGTCAGATGAAATATGGTGACATAACTATCGATTCTCCGGATGAATTTGTAAATAGTTTTGCAACGTTTTTTCACAGTACATTTCCACGCTCTGCAGTTGATGACGATAATGTGCATACATGCTTACCTACTTCAAATTATTTCTACAATAATATCAACTTTGATAACATCAGCGAACAGGAAATCTTGATTGCAGCACGTAAACTGAAAAACAAGTTTACTGCTGGTCCTGATAAGATACCATCCTTTTTGAAAAAAGATTGCATTGGTTCTTTGGTATCTCCTCAACTGACACTTTCCAATCTTGCAGTTGAAAACTACACTTTTCCTTTATTGTGGAAGATATCGCGAGTTTGTCCCATATTAAAGTCTGGAGATCCTTCGGATGTTAAGAATTATCGTCCTATTTCGATTATATCTAACTTTGCTAAACTTCTCGAAATTGTCATCTATAATCGTGTGCATTTCTCAGTTCGTAACATCATATCTCCGCAACAACATGGTTTCATGTCTAACAGATCCACCATAACTAATTTAATTGTATTGACTCAAAATATCAGTGATGTCTTGGATAACCGAGGTCAAGTTGACGTGATATATACGGATTTCGCTAAGGCATTCGATCGAATAGATCACATGATCCTTCTACAAAAACTTCACCATTTTGGTTTCCATAACTCAGCGGTACTTTTCATTAAATCCTACCTTCTTTAACGTGAATAGTTTGTATCATATAATGGCTATGACTCTTTTTATTACAATCCTTCATCTGGAGTACCTCAGGGATCTAATCTCGGACCACTTCTGTTCTTGTCATTTATTAATGACCTCAGTAATTATGTCGATTGTAATAAGTTACTTCACGCAGATGATTTAAAAATATATTTGCCTGTTGAAACTATCGAAGATTGTAAAATATTGCAACGACAGTTAGAAAATATACAGAGGTGGTGTGAAGTCAACAATCTATATCTCAATGCATCCAAGTGTAATGTAGTGACTTATAGCAGGAAAATGTCAGACATTCAGTACAATTATCGATTGGATGCCATTTCACTTTCACGTGATAAATCAATAAAAGATCTTGGTGTATATTTTGACCAGAATTTGTCATTTTCCAATCACATCAGATTGGAAGTAAATGAATCATTGAGAGCTCAACGTCGTTTCCTAAAGTTTATTCACTTCAAATCTTCTGGAATCTATCCTGAGAGGGGTATTCCATATGAATTTCTCAGCACAACATTCAATATAGAAAGTCTGAGCTACGCAGAAAACTTGCTGGAATCATTTTTCTATATAGGTTACTGCACAACAACGTGGATGTTTCACAGGTTTTATCTGTCATAAATTTCTGTGTGCCTCAGTTCAGAATAAGAAGTACAAAAACTTTTTAATGCCAACTGGCCAAAACTAATTTGTACCTCAAGTCATCTATCTTCAGTATTTGCAATAATTTCAATTCAATATCAAATCTGTGTGATATCAATTTTGATTCCCTAGAATATATTGTAAAAACTGCATCCCAGTTTTTCATGGAGAATTTCTAATCTTGGTGTGGTATTATTTTATAGGTTTATATGTTTTCCTTTTCCATTGCTCCATTTTCATATCTATTTCGTTCATCTTTTTCACAAATTGTAACTTCGTAGTTATAAGCACCTATTACTCTTTAACATATGTAGTTAACCCTGTAATGGTTTTAAACTGTTGGGTAATAAAGGCTATTATTATTATTATTAAGAGGCATATGCATTCTGTGAACCGTCACAAAATGCATGTGATTCACATCTCATAAAATTAACGAGGTGAATAAAACGAGGTATAGCGATCAGCGATAAATTCGGTAACTGAGTTTTAAACTGTACCCAATTATCAACAATATATTGTGGAGGTCGATCATCCCAATCTATACCTTGAATCCATAATTGTTTCATGATCAACTTAGCACACAAAGTTACCGGCGATAAAATAACGAAAGGATCAAAAATTCTACCCATTTCTGATAGAATATTACGTTCATTTATCTTTGCCTCCATGGCATTATTAGTGTAAGAGAAAGTATCCAACGAAGGGGTCCATTTCAACCCTGAAACCTTCATCGTTGATTCCGTTTCTTCATCTTATAGATAAATCTCGTTATATGAATAACCTTCCGGTAAGTTTTGTAAAAAAACTTAATTATTACCTGACCATTTTTTTAAATGAAAACCACTTTCTTTGCATAATTCAATCAATTGTCTCTGAATTTCTAGTGCTTCATCTAATGAGTTACAACCGCCAATAACGTCATCAACATAAATGCTATCGGATACTAAGATTCGGGACGCCAAAGGAAATCTCAAACTTTCGTCAATGGCTAATTGTGCCAATGTGCGAAGAGCAAGCCAAGGACTGCTTACCACTCCGAAAGTAACAGTACATAATCTATATTCTACTAATGGTTCTTGGGGAGTAAATCTCCAAAATAATCTCTGAAAATCTTTATTAGTGGGATTAATGAAAATTCCAAGATACATGCGACTGATGTCCGATGTAAATGCAATGGCGTGTAAACGAAAGTTCAGAAGTACGGCTAAAATATTTTCTTGTAATTCAGGCCCTTTAATTAATACATCGTTCAGAGAATAATTATTTGAACATTTGGTGCTCGCATCAAAAACAACTCTGACCTTTGATGTAGAACTGTCTAGCTTGAATACACAAGTATGTGGAATATAATATGAGGGAAAAGCATTTAATTCGGAATCTGGAATTTTTTCCATATAACCTGATTCGATATACTCTGAATTTTTTTTACTATATTCGACACACAAGTCCGTTTCGCGATGTAAACGTTTTGCTAAACTAAAAAACCGTCTAAGAGCAATTTCCCGAGAATTTTCGAATTTTGAGTTAGATGTTTCTTTGAAGGGAAAAGATACCATGAATCTACCAGTATCTGTGCGAATAGTAGTTTTCAAGAAAATGTCTTCACACATCTTGTCCTCTTCAGAAAGTATTGGCTTAATAGGAATCTCCTCTAATTCCCAAAACTTCTTTATTGCGTTTTCTAATCGAGCCATTTCGACAATATTCAAAAACGAATTCACATTTTTTTGTTGAACTTCAACCACTTTGCCAAATAAAATCTAACCAAATGAGGTATTGAGAGCGGTGGGTAAATTTTCTTTATCTCTGATTCGTCCGCCCAAAAGAATTCTTTGAAAAACATCTGCACCTAAAAGCAAATCGATTTGTGCGGGATTGAAAAAATGCGGATCGGCTGAATTTATATTTTTAATATAACTCCATGAAGAAGGATCTATCGAAAATGTTGGCATATTTGAGCAAATATTTTTCAAAACTATGAACTCTAGTGTTAAAGACGGTTGACTCGATGATAAAGGTTGAATAGTACAGTTCACAGCGCCTAGCGATGCTTGAGTTGTCATGTTTCCGAGACCGTACACAGAAATGGACGACTTGAAAACTTTCGATCTCAAACGATTTACGCATCGCTTCGAAATAAAATTTGCCTGCGAGCCGCTATCGACCAACGCTCGTACAACGTGTGAATTTCCTCGGAAATCCAAAGACCTCAATTGCACAGTAGCAAGTAAAACACTGTGTTGACCGAGGTTCGCGCTAAGAACTGCAGGGCCGGAGTCAGGATTTGAAATTCTCGAAGAACTTGAAATATTACGACTTGCAGATTCATTTGAATCATTTGATTCAATATTTGATTGCGGTTTATCAAAATGTAGCGTGGAATGATGAAATGCCGATTGGCAATAGCGACAAGTGTTAGATGAAGAACATTTTTTCTTAGAATGTGTATGACTCAAACAATTTGTTCGCCATTTGTTTCGCTTCACAATATTATACCGTTCTTTAGGCGAACAAAGGAACATTTATAAAGAACGTGTTCAGCTTTACATAAAGGACAATATCTGTTTCCAGAAACTTGGGTATTTGCTATAAACGAAGATGCATTTCTGGAACAAGAAGGTCGTTGATCGCAATTCGTGCGAAAATTTTTATGTTTAGAGCGGATATCAGCTAATGATGACGCTTCATAAGCCTCACAATGATTAGTCAAAAAATATATCATATGAGAGAAAACAGGATTCGTGATTGATTGAACATTGAGCTCTAATTCATAGCGAGATTCAGTAAGAGGATCTAACTTTTTCTTGAGCATGTTGCAAAGAATGAAATTCCAGTGCTTCGTTGGATAGTTCAAAGCCTCAAGTGCTGCAACATTTTGCTCGAAAATATCAATCAACTTCCTTAGTTGAGTTGGATTTTCGACTGACATGTGAGGGCTAGATTCAATTTCTTGCCAATAAGCATTAGCTTCAATTCGCGGATTGGAGTACCTTTTTACTAATGCATTATGAGAAATCATATAGGTATTTTCCCTCAGCGGTATACCGGCAATTACACTTTTCGGTTATCCCTCTAACACTGAGTGCAAATGAGAAAATTTTTCAATTTTTGAAAGGGATGCATTATTGTGCACAAGTACATTATAATGTATAATGTTGTATTTTACACTGAACGTGACGTTTGCTTTGACAGACCCCTACCTTAATGTGGGGTGCTATTTTTTATTTTACTTTATATACTTTTTATGTGACGTAACACTTTGTATTTTATTCTGTATTTTCATCTTCATATTTTTATCTATTAATATGTATATGTATTGTGTAGAGTATGTTGTAATAATTTGGTTTGTCTTACTTTGTGAAGTAATGATATATATTCATTTATTTATACCTCCTATGCTTTGTCAACGAGAATGTTATTCTTCAGACAATAAAGTATATCTTGATTTGATTTGAAAGATCAATAAATTACGTGAAACTTATGACATTTCCATTGAAAGTGGGCAACTTCATATCAGGGAGCTTCGCTCTGGGTGCGGTTGGATTATTAGGAGTATTGTAATTGATCGAAATAGATTGTTTGCTTAAATCTTCGAATAAATCAGGATAAATAGCCTGTACAGTGAAAAGTTCCTTTTCAAACTCTGTACGAACTGTTTCTTCGTCTGCTAACATCTCACTAGTTACATCATCACTGGAGCTCAAACTACTAATAATGTTCAACTGGTGTTTTCCGAAATTAACAATAATTTCTTCTAAAACTTTATAACGTTGGCGGAACTCTGAATAAACCTTGTAATCAGTGAGAGCTACATCAGCGACCCGTTTAAACTCTGACATTCGGTTGATCTCCGTGTTTCTAAGGGCTTTTGATTTTTTAATTTTATCACTCATTTCTATGTTTATAAAAATCTCCGAAATGATATGAAATACCTTTATATTGATATGCAAGAATAAAGTGAGCCCGGACCACGTCAATACTTTTTGTTGAATCTGAGGAAGTCGACTCCTCGACTCACCAATGAAATGACAATATGAACGCTCTCGATTCAATGGGAATAACGATGATGACCTTGAAATATCTTGAAATAAGATGATCGAAGCAACTTTTTAAGTGAAATATAATAAAAAAAAACATTAATCTTGGCTCGATGGACCAAAAAATGATGCGGTAATGGACAGCAAAGTGCTGGTTCAGAATTGATTTCCCTTTTTCTTTTACACAAGAAAATAAATTGGGTTGAAAATCGGGAAAGACTTCCACCTACCTGATGAGACCGTTCGGAGTGTCTTCGTCAGCTTCTGGAAGGCCTTCAAACTTGCACAATGTAGATAATAAGCAAGTATTCACCAAAATTGAACAACGAACGAAAAACCACGTCTGTCTCTGCTCTGCGGTCAGTTCAACAGTTGTTGCGCGCCATCTGCGCATGTGTAGAAATAGTGGAAGTCGTTTCATGAGCGCGAAATATTTGAATAATAGAAAAAATTTAAAAAATAAAAGAAACTTTCTTCGATCATGGTATTATCAAGGGTATTTTTATTTTTTAACATTTAAGGACATACACAATAAAGAGAACTCTAACAAATGCAAATGGTGATATTTGACTATAGTCCAAGCAGATAGGTCTTAAGATGGAGCCAGAATCGAAATAGAGACAAACATTAATAGAAAGTGTGGTGAAAGGATACCTGAAGCCTTCTACACGGGCTTCGGAATAGTATTCAACAAAGGTATACTGGTAGAAAGACATCTTATTATCCTTCTATCACCAAAGTCATGTCAGACTCATATATAAAAGACAGACTATCGAAAACGACAACGGAATACTGATGATTCTGTTTAATCTTCACTCTTATCGTCAATTAGATCACAGCAATGCCATATAATAATAATAATGAAGGTCCAATCATACGACGAAATTTAAAGGAAAGAAAAATACAAAACATGGTGGGAAAAGGCTGGAGATCAGATCAGCTGCAAGCAGCCCCTGTTATTATTCTCAAGACAAACAAAGATGAAATCTAGTGAAATCATTACATTTCATAGCTAGTAGTATATAGTAATGAATCATAGTTGACTGAATTGACAAATTTTCCCGTTCCCGAAAAAGCAAACCTAATCAGCATGAAATAAATTCGTTGAGTAAATATAAACATGTGATACGAAGATGGTTACAGATATGTGCTCAATTCAGTTGCTGCTCTAATAGAATTTTTCTTAAATGTTTTGTGAAAGAAGTCATATTCAGTGACTTCAAATACGCTGGGACAGCATTATCTCAGATATTTGAAACGAGAATGATTTCTTATACAACTCAGTACGATGGAGAAGTGGTGTTATAGTTCCTTTGAATCTCACATTAAGACCTTGCAAACATAAAATAACCTTCTGCGTAGGAGAAAGTGAGGCTCAAAATGCTGCTAGCAAAACACCTCAATTTTGCTGTCTAGGCATACCTTAAATAACATTCTACGTAGGAGAATGTGGGGTGGGAATCCCTAGTAATAAATCACCCCTAGTTTGCTACTTATCTCACACTCTGACTATTATGGAGTGGACCCAATCCATCGAATCGACAATCCCACCAGAATACCAGCCACACACACCAAGACATCCATGTGGTGACTAGGTTCCAACTACTCTGAATAGTTTACATTATTGACCACAAGGATATTCGAAGCGAATCAACTGGAACTCCAACAGCAGAACTGAGTCGCCAAAAAGAACCCACCACAACAATCGTCCAGCATCAGGGAGCTGCCGTCCCGAAATCTAAAACAAAATATTACCCAAAACAAAAATACCCAAATGATGTGGTTGGCAACACTTCATGAATGAAGGTATCAGAATAAGTTGTCAAAAGCCAAAAGTGGCCAGCCATGGGACATTTACCCAACTTCTGGTTGAATGCCAAGGTGAGAGAATTCTAAGGCCCCTAATTTTAACTCTTTGTCGCCGATTGAGGAGATGATCTTCAAAAAAAGTCGAAGTCGTGGAAGACATTCCAAAAAATGTCAGCTTCGCCAGTAGCAGTTCGAAGTTAATAGTATCGAATGCTTTGGTGAAGTCTAAAAATACTAGAATACTTGCCTTTCCATCGTCGATACCCTTCTGAATGTCGTCAGTAACGCTCAGTAGTGTTGTCTCGCAACAATAGTGCTTTCGAAAACCAGACTGAGATTCTGAAAGGATATTATGTTCATGTATGAAGCCACGTAATTGAAGCTCCACTAGTTTTTCTAACAACTTCGAGAGGGTAGGTAAGATACTTATCGAGCGCAGGTCTTTGAAAACCTCCACTCGATGTTTTTTGGGGATAGGGTAAGTAAGATATTTATCGGGCGCAGGTCTTCAAAAACCTCCGCTCGATGTTTTTTGGGGATAGGAAAGGTAAGATACTTATAGGGCGCAGGTCTTTGAAAACCTCCGCTCGATGTTTTTTGGGGATTGGAGTAATATACGCCTCCTTCGGAAAAACATCATTTTCAAGACTGTAATTCACAATATGTGTGATGTGAGGAAGAACGAGTGAACAGCATCTCAAAAGAGTTTTAATATTCAATCCATCACATCCTGAAGCATTCGATTCAATCTGGTATAGGATTTTTTGTACTTCTTCTTCTTCTTCTTTTTATTTGTTGGCTCTGCTCCCTAATGGTGCAATATGCAATTTTTGTTCTTCAAATTCGTCAACCTGTGTGAATTCGAAGTTAATTTCTGCGCATTTTATAACAATAATAATCGATTCGGTTTCGATCTGCAGCTACAACAGGAATACCATTCGAGTAATAATCATTCAAGGCGTTAACATTCCTCAGATTTGCCGGTATATTTAAACATTTTTTTTTTAATTCAAGTTTTTTAAATCCTTGCAGATTGTGTTCGTACCTCTCAAAATACGCATGTTTTTCATTGCGACATGCCTCAGTGGTGTAGTTTTTCAATGGTCAGTAATAGGTAGGATCAGCTTCAGATTTTGTTCGCTTCCATTTTATTCGCGCTTTGTTTCGGAGTTTCATCATATATTTGACATCACTTGTTATCCAAGGTGTTGTTTTCTCAGTAACACGTAAGTATTTCAGGGGGGCGTGTTTATTCAGAATGCTCCTGATACCATCACAAAGAAAGCTGACTTTTTCATTAATATTGGTCATATCGTAAATGTTGAAGATAGGTATCGTTGCGAGGTCGGAGTGAAAATCATCTTGAACGAAGTTTTCAAAACAGCGAATTGTTTTGAACACTCTTTCTGGTGTGCTTACTTCGGGTTCTAGTTTCACGTATGTTAGTTCATGATTTGACATATGCGAAACCGTCACCACTTCAGTAGTGCCCACAATATTGTCATTGTTGGTGGTATTAATAAGATCATTGAGAGATGCTGAATTAAAAGTGATTCTCGTGGAAGCCTCAATAGTTTGAGAAAAAACAAGTGCGTCGAGCATTGTCGTTGATTTTTCATTCGCACTAGAGTGACTTTTCAACATATCGATGTTCAAGTCTCCCAAACAGAAAACTTCATCGTACCCAGGAATGAAATTCGATAAATTGGTCTCTGGTTCATTGAGAAACTCTTGGACAGTGAAGTCGGGGGGTCTGTACACAATGCCAACACTTAAATTGATCTTATTTACTTTGAAACTCACCCACATTTGTATCGAGTGCAAGTGATGACATATCATGAAAGCCTTCTACTCAAGCTCCCGAAAGGAATTCAACAGAGGGGTTTTGGTAGGAAGAGACCTTATTATCACTCAGTCATCCACGTCATATCAGAATCATACAATCATACAAGGACAGACAATCGAAAACGATAAAATTAAATTGATTATTCTGTTTCATCTTTACCCTTATCGTGAATGAGAACACAGCAACCCCCTAACGAATGCGAAAGGTGATATTTGACTCTATTTCAGGAAGATACGTCCAAAGATGAAGCCAGAACTGAAATAGATATAGATATGAATATAAAGTGTCGTGGGGTGATACCTGAAGTCTCCACTCGAGCTTCGGAAAATAATTCAACAAAGGTATTGTGGTGGAAAGAGATTTTTGAATTTGTCAATCACCAAAGTCATATCTGACTCCAATATAAAAGACAGATAAAGAAAGAGACCTCATTATCCTTCGATCATCAAAGTCATGTCAGTCTCATATATAAAAGACAGACTATCGAAAACGACAACGGAATATTGATTATTCTGATTAATCTTTACTCTTATCGTAAATGAGATCACAGCACATATCATGAAAGCCTTTTACTCGAGCTCCGGAATGAAATTTAACGATTATATTGTGGTAGAAAGAGATATAATTATTCTTCAATCAATAAAGTCATATCTGACTTCAATATAAAAGACAGACTATCGAAAATGACAACGGTAGATTGATTATTCTGTTTCATCTTCACTCTCTATCATAACTGGGATCACAGCAAAGCCATATCGAATGCAAGTGATGACATATGAGGCAGAGTTGAGGCAGATAGGTCTTGAGATTGAGCCAGAACCAAAATAGAGACAGACATTGATGGAAAGTGTTGTGGAAGTATCCCTAATGCCTTCTACTCGAGCTTCGGAAAGGAATTCAACAGAGGGTTTGTGGTAGAAAGAGACCTAATTATCCTTCGATCATCAATGTCATATCAGACTCCTGTATAAAAGACTATCGAAAACGACAACGGTATATTGATTTCTCTGTTTCATCTTCACACTCATCGTAATTGAAATTACAGCAATGACATATCGAATGTAAGTGATGATATTTGACAAGATGGAGCCACAACCGTAATAGAGACCAACATCAATGGAAAGTGTGGGGAAAGGATACCTGGAACCTTCTACACGGGCTTCGGAATGGAATTCAACAGAGGAATCGTGGTAGAAATGACCGTATTATCTCTCAATCATCCAAGTCATAACAGACTCATACATAAAAGATAGACAATCGATAACGACAAAGTTTGCTTGATTATTCTAATTTCTCTTTACTCTTATCATAAATGAGATCACAGCAACGCAATAACGAATGCAAATGGTGATACTTGACTATAGTTCAGGCAGATGTGTCGAAAGATGAAGCCAGAACTGAGATATACAAAGACATAAATGGAAACTGTGGTGAAAGGATACCTGAAGCCTTTTACAAGGGCTTCGGAAAGAAATTCATTGGATGTGTCGGGGTAGAACGAGACCTCACTATTTCTCGATGATCAATGACATGTCAGACTCATATATGAAAGACAGACCATAGAGAACAACAACGGTACATTGAATATTCTTCGATGGAGTCATAACCGAAATTGAGACGGACATAAATGGAAAGTGTGGTGAAAGGATCCCTAAAGCCTTTTACACACACACACACATATATATATATATATATTTATATATATATATATATATATATATATATATATATATATATATATATATATATATATATATATATATTGTCGTATAGGAGGCCTTGATAGAAAACCGTTCAGGAATCAGGTCGCGACATTGACGTACATATAAGCATTCGTTGACAATGGTTTGACGCACGTCTGAATGTTTTGGCAAATATCACACTCAGTAAATCGAATGTGTTATAAAAGAAGTGTCGTGGCTCTGATTGGGGGATTGATAAATAAACCGTTGATCGGGGAATTGGAAACAAGTCCCTGATTGATCACAAAATTGTCAGATGTAGTCAGTGAAACGATTCTGCCCAATAGGGCAAGTAAATTCAGTGTTGTTGGGTTTTTATTTTTCAAGTATAGGTTCATGATGAATGATTTTAGTTTTGAGTGAATGTGTGAATCAATAAAGTTTGTATTTGTGTTTTCACCAACTGATTTCATCCTGGTTATCACGAAGACCATTTGAGCTAATTCAACCCCAAGAAAGGACCAAACACCTTACTTTCCGACATGGTGGAGGCGCCTCGCTTCGATTTCGAAAATTCATTCTTCATAATGAATCTTAATGAAGTACCCTCGTGAAATTTTATTATATAAAGTGTTTTACTGAAATTTCGTGAACAGTTGTTTTGAGAATGTGTGTGTGTAAAATATGCGATTATAATTCCTCATTTAAGTCATTTTCAGTATGATTTGTGTGATTGATATTTTTTTTCGAGTGCAATGTATTTATGGTTTTTTTTCTGGTAGCTTGCCAAATTCAAGGGATTAATGATTGATGATGATATTATGTCTCGAATGATTTGATTGGCGTGAATGGGTTGGTATGATTTGTCTGATTTTTTAATATTATTGAAATTTTTTACCAGGCCTTTTTCATGGAAATATATGTGTTGGTATAATCGAACTTCAATTGAGGAACAAAAAAAAATTGAGAAGTTTTTTATTCGATGAAATGGAAACGAAGTACAAATATTTGTTGAGATATTTCTTTCGCATTCAGTAAGTATATCAAATAATTATAGTATGTTCAATGAGTAACGTAAATGATGTTGATTTCTAGCTATAACTATTTGTTTTTCGTTCAAAATCTCATCTGAATGAATATAATTTGACGAATCGATCAGATGATCTGAAGTATGCCTTATTGCTTATGGATTGGTTATTATTTTGAAAAAATAACGTTATTTTATGAATCATACTTGAGAAATTACGAAATATGTTTCGAAAGCACTGCCTAGCCACCAGTGGAGATAGAGTTATTCGCAACAGCTCTCTCGGAAAGGCATATATATCGTGAGGAGCTAAAAAATAAAATCTTTGACGGTGTGAATACGAAATGAAAGTAGTGGTTCACAACAATGATTTTATATATTTTTAGTTCCCATTTCCTCAAGAGTTTCGATTTTTTTTGCGAAATTTCTTGATGCTTCACAGAGGTGAAGAAACAGTGTATATGTAATGTGTATTGATGTTCGAGTGAACATTTTTATGAGTAACAGTGGTTCAGATGATATAAGAAAAAGTATTTTCGAGTAAAGGTTCGTAATCAATCATGTTCAACTGGTTTCTCAAATATTCTCTTATATCCAATATGAATTTTTGGAAAAAAATCCGTGGGATCAATGATTTGCAACCAGAGATCTCTCCGAAAAGTCATTCATAAATTCATAACACTTCTGTTGCAAATTTTAACATAAGCAATAAGGATTATTCTGCATGTTAAAAAAAATCGAATTGTTTAGATAAACTGTCGTGAAAATTTGCCGTTTGGTTATGTGTCGGTCATAGTGATTTCAATATATTACTTCGAGCTGATGCGAGAAAAAACAGTATTTTTGTTGTTGTTTCAAGAAATTGATAACATAGGAGAGCTTGGTAGATGTGTCACCGTTCAACATGAAAGCTTGCCTTGAAGTTTATGGAAAAATAATTAGTTATTGTTGTTTGTGTCTCGTTGAATAGGGGGACATAGTCATTGGGGAGAGCTTGGAAGAAGTGTTACGGTTTGACATGAAAGCTTACGCTGAAGTTCATGAAGATTATGTTGTTATGTTGAGTAAATAGGAGAGCTTAGTAGATGTGTCACCGTTCAACATGAAAGCTTGCCTTGAAGTTTATCGAGAAAGAATTAGTTATTGTTGTTTGTGTCTCGTTGTAGAGAGGGACATAGTCATTGAGGAGAGCTTGGAAGAAGTGTTACGGGTTGACATGAAAGCTTGCCTTGAAGTTTATAGAGATTTTATTGTTATGTTGAGTAAATAAGTTGAGGCGTATATGATATAATGAGTATATTTTAATAGTATTTTGTTGCAACTCGAAGTGATGAAAGGAAGTAATTGATCAATTGAACGACAGAAAAAAGTGTGGAAAAAAGAGTTGAAAGCTGCATGAGAATTGTAGTTCGGTAATTGAAACGTTCAGATTCGTCAAATGAAAAAAAAAAATTTGTAATGTAAATGTGTTGATACTTTGTTACTTTATCATTGGGTCATTGAACATATTAGAAATGGAAAATTTCGTTTTTGAAGAGAACTATCGATTTCTAACTTCGTTATTACGGAAATGATTATCAAGCTTATATTTTTTCTGATGATTGTTGATTATTTTTTGATTCGAAATAACTCATGCCTGAAACAGAAAATAAATAATCACCACTCGTTTTCTCGTGCGTATATCAAGGATTTTTGCTGACTTGTCAACAAAGCATAAACAATCAGTTCAACGATCTGAATCGAAAAATATTTTACATTGGTTTGTAAAAAGTATTTACCCAACGACTTCATCGAAATATTTTCAAGGTCTAGGTTATGACACATTCGAGTCGTTGTTTTGGAAATATGTAGGTTATTGATATTACTGGTATGATCGCCGATTAATTTGTTTCTGAAGAAGTGATTGAAAATGAATGAATAGATAGTTATTTACCCAATGAGTGAATTTCGTCAACTTTTACCTCCATTATTTTTTTTTCATGTAAAATGTCTCCTCGTATCCAAAGAGATGCTACCACCCGAGAACAGAGGAGAGGCCAGCCTGTAGTTCAAATCTATGGACCACCTGATATGATCTCACAGAATCCGTGATGCTGTATGTAAAGGGACAGAGTCGGGACGGATGATCAGCAGGCTCAATCCAACTTGATTATTTGTGAACTTCAGTCGACGATTAGTTGAACAAAGTCTACTGTCAATGTCCAGTCCAGCGACTTTTGTTTTCGAAAACTCGAAAAGCCTTTTTAAAAAATTATTTTATTTGAACAGAAAAATATCAAAGACAATGGTGTTGATCGTTTTAAGAATAATGTCAGACTAAATGCATGAAGTTCCCATAGAGGCGATGCACTCTCGGCGACTTGCTGATAAGCGGCTTCTTCCTAGGAATTCTAGCATACTGTCAGCAGAATACGGGGTCGGTGACAACGTAATTCCTCCCCCCTAAGATGGAAAACATGGTTTCATGGAGTGAAGAATGTTTTCCGTTCCTTTGGTAAGGGTTGCTCGGTGTTGTTCTCTTGAAGGGTAGCAGGAGGCTGGCGTCGAACTATCAGGTGCTTGTACTTCTTAATGATAACGATACCAAGAATAATTATCATTGTGGCATATATCGGAAGTGTCCATGGGTACACTGGGGATGGATGATGATCTCTTGTCAGGAGTGATAGGCGGTCAGCCTCTCTATGTATTTCGTTCAGCTTGTCTAGAGGGGTGTCTTGGAGTTTCAAGGCAGGCATCTCTTGGGTAGTTGCGTGTTGTGGTAGCAGAATATCAGGCAAGAGCAAGGGTTGCTCTCCTATTTCTGTCACATCGTTGACGTATTCTTCTGTAGGAGTTCTGAATTGGCACCCCAATGGAAGGGTAATCAGATGGGCTCCTGTGAGGGTGGTGATGTCCGTGGAGCTGCACATTGTCTGGATGCGGGTGGCGTTCGTAAAAATTGCTATATAGTGGGCATCGTCCACTTGTTCAATGATGTTGGATTCCTGGCTTATTGGCACGGGGTGGCAATTGGACAGGTCACTGTCGATGCCAAGAATTTGGAAGGTGCAGTCACTCGTGGAGACTCCTGGTAGTAGATTGTTCCAAGGGCAGTAGTGGACATCATGAAGGTCCAGGCAGGGCATTGTCGAATATTGAAAATATACCCCATCCGTAGTCAGATATGGTGAGGGTGGTATAATGGTGGTTTGGTTTGGGGTAGGAACTGAATATAGGTGGTATTGGATAAACATATTTGGGAGTACTAGTGGGAGTTTTATCACAAAAACTATCTTATTATTTTTCTGATATGTTCCTATTTCGATGATTTCATAGTATCGAAATGTATTTGTTGAATCTATCCCAAACAAAAGATTCTCGAAAGTATAATGTTGTGATACGAATATGATCATGGTTTCGAGATCTTTTATTTTCAAAACACTCGGGTGCGCTGTGTGCAGTTTGGCGAATGCAATTGCGTTTTCCAGATCAGTCAATATTTGGATCAATAATTGAAGAATAGAGTTGAGTTGTTCGAAGGCTTCCTTCGTTTCAAGAAAATCATTGAAATCATATATAAAAGTTGATAAATCCGAAGCAATTTTATTGATTCTATTTGCCATTACTTGCTGATTGTGTTTAACTGTTTTGGTTGTTTCTTCAAAAGCTTGAATCATGTGTTTAGAGAGTGAAATTTGATCATTAATTTTGGTTACAATATTTTCTTGACTGTTTTCTAATTCTGCGATTGCCTGATCGTATTTTTCTGCGTCTTCCGCATCTAAATTACCGCTGATACTTTTGATTATACTACCGAGGCCGTTTATTAATCCTCTTTTTGGTCTTCTAGCTGGTACAAGTGAATCTAATTTAGTGAATGATAATTGAAGTTGGAAAAATATTGTTTGATTGATTGTCTTCAATTCTGCAAAGTATGGATGAGACAGTCCGCTATTTACTGCTTCGATTAATTTCAAATATTGTGATTGAATGAGAGAGAGTTCATCAGATATAGGGGTGAGGTCAAAATAGTGAATAAAGGTATGGTGGTTTCCTTTTACACGAGTGGTTCCTATTTTGAAGGGTAGGATACCTGGATTTTTATTCAGGGACTGTATTTGAACATCCTGGCTCATCGTCAGTGACAGGACGTACCTGAAACAATGGTCTTTTGAAACTTGATTTGTGCATGGTATTTTTTGGTAATTTCAGTTTAGTTGTTCTATTTTTCAAAACGGTGACTCGCTTGAACTTTGGAGAAAGTTTATTGCGTGTGTCTGTACGTTTGTATGCTGGCGTTTTTTCTTTATAGTTGAGTGGAGGTTCGCGTTCGGTGTTACGCTTTTCAATTATTTTCTGTTTGGATTTAGAGAGTTTTTCGTTTAAATGTCGGTACAGTTCAGCTGTTTTTGTTTTATGAGCTGTCATGTAGGCGCTCTGAACAAGATTTTCTAAATTTACATTGAAAGGATCTGAGGTGGATAGGTGACCTGTGATGATGTCAATGGGCTTCATTCCCGTGGCTGAATGAATCGAATGATTATATCCCATGATAGCATATGGCATTTGTTTAACAATGTCGAGTTCTTTGTGAGTCTCTTGTAGAATTCTCAGATGTTCGATAATTGTGGAATGAAATCGTTCGACTATTCCTTTGGATTCTGGATGATCAGGGGTGACATAATGTAATTTTATTTTATGAGTGTCAGCGAACTCTTGAATCAGTTCGTTTTTGAGTTCTGTGCCATTGTCCGAATGGAGGGACTTGGGAACACCATGATGGTTGATGTAGGTCAGTAAATTATTTGCAACCTCGACAGCACTGAGATTAAGGAGAGGGTATGCTTGTGCGTATTTTGAGAACGCGTCAACAATAGTCAAAAACTTTTGGTTTTTTGCTTGGAAAGTGTCTATAAAAACGGTTTCGAAAGGCCTACTGGGTGTTGGGGTAACTTGAAATATTTGTTTTGGAGGATTACGGTCATATTTATTTGGTTGACATATAGGGCAATTGTTGATATAAGTTCGTGTGTCAATACCTAGTTTTGGCCAGTAGTATGTTTCTCTGATTCGTTTTTCTGTTTCGACTATACCTCTGTGATTAGTTTTGCCTTCGTGATATTTTTGAATTGTATGTTGTTGGTCGTCTGTCCTGAGAACGTCTTTAAGGATCTTAGTACATCTAACAAATCTATATGAGGGTGTTCTGAAGGTATTTTTAATTATTTCACAAAATTGAGGTATCATGTTTTCGTCGGGCAAATATAAAGCGTAAAGGTATTTTGGGTCAAGATAATCTTTGAGTAATCTGATCACATCTTGTTCAAAATTTTGAAGGGATAGTTGAGCAAAGATTCTTTTTTTGTTAGGAAAAATTTCTTTGATTTTTGGGGTGGCTGGTGAATAGAATACGAGATCGATATTGACTTGATGTTCAAAATTATTTAGAGGTTGTTCTGAAATTGGGATTGTCAAAACTGGGTCTTCTACATTAGAGTGAACAGTTTCACAGTTCGACCCTTGTGCGTTGGCGTTGTCATTATTAACGATTTCGATAGAGGCATCGGTATTAGGAATGTCTCGATTTTCGTTATTACCACTGGCAATAGTTTCGTTTCTATTTCCAGTGTTACTGGTATCAATTGGGATATCGATGTTGTTATTGGTATTGTCGGTGTTGACAAGAGGAAATTCCAGGTCAGTGGTAAGGTCTTGTAGAGAAGGTGTTATGAAATCTGATGTAGGTAAATTCGCATCGCTATCAACGTCATTGAGATTGGGAGCTTCTCCCAATTGAGGAATGATTGATTCCTCGTCCGTTGAACGATTTATTCTTGGGGGAATATTGTTTGAAATGTCTAAGATTTCACGATGATTTTCATTGAAATTATCCATGAAATCCTGCAATTCATTGATGTGGATTTCGATACGCGACAGCGCGTCTGCATTGGTATTATTTTTCCCTTTTTTATAAATAATTTCATAATCGAATTCCTCGAGTTTGAGGCGCCATCTTACCAAACGTGAATTTGGTTCTTTTAGTGACATGAGCCATTGGAGGGGCCTGTGATCTGTGAAAATTTGGAACCTTCGGCCATACAAGTAAGGTCTGAAGTACTTAGTGGCCCATACGATCCCTAAAAGCTCTTTTTCGATGGTAGAGTAATTTTGCTCTGATTGGTTGAGCGTCCGTGAGGCGTACGCCACAGGTTTATCAGAACCGATAGGTCCTTGTGAAAGGACAGCGCCTAGCGCAAAATTACTGGCATCAGTAGTAAGTATAAATGGCTGGTCAAAATTCGGGTAGATAAGTATAGGTTCATTAGTCAATAATGTTTTGCAGTGTTCGAAACATTGTATGAATTCGGAATTATGAATTATTTTTGCACCTTTTTTCAAACATGCTGTAAGGGGTTTTGTCAATTTTGCGAAGTCCTTTATGAATCTTCGGTAATAGCCAAGGAGTCCTAAAAATGCTTTGATTTGTTTTGTCGTAGTCGGGATAGGAAATTTCTGAACAGCAGAAATTTTACTTGGGTTGGGCTTTATACCGTTAGTGGTTATGACATGTCCAAGATAGGCTGTTTCTTTTTTTAGAAATTCCGACTTATCCATTTGGACCTTGAAATTTGCGTCTCGTAAGCATTTGAAAATCTTAGTAAGACTGTCAATGTGCTCCTGTAATGATGTAGAAAACACAATTATGTCATCTAGGTACACTAGGCAGATTTTATTAATATAGGGTCTGAGGATGTTATCCATACAGCGCTGAAACGTCGCAGGGCTGTTTTTCAGACCAAAAGGCATTCGCACATGCTCATAATGGCCTCCCTCAACATTGAAAGCTGTTTTTTCAATGTCAGAAGGATTCATTTGGATCTGGTGAAAACCTGACGCTAAGTCCAATGTCGTAAAATACATAGACTTGCCAAGTTTGTCCAAAACATCCGTTATATTGGGTATTGGATATTTGTCATCGATTGTCTTTTCGTTTAACTTTCGATAATCGATAACAATTCTCCATTTTTTCTTTCCTGATGCATCTGACTTTTTGGGGACTATCCAAATAGGAGATGACCAGGGGGATTTGCTTGGTCTTATAATATTTTGTCTGAGCATTTTTTGAATTTGTGCCTGCACTTCTTGTTTGTGAACAAAAGGGTACCTATATGATTTCGTATAAACGGGAATTTCGTCTTTAGTCCTAATCTCGTGTTTGATTTCGGTTGTAGATGTCAGTGGTTCGTCTTCTCTGTAGAAAATATCAGAAAATTGTCTACAAAGTGTCAAAAGTTGTTTTTTTTTCTTCAGAATTTAAGTGATCTGTACGTATTATTTTTTGAATATCATTTTTTGAGACGTTCTGTATATTTTCAGAAAAATTTATTTCAAAATTATTTTTCCAGTCATGTTCACTGATTTCAGGAAGGTCATTACATTTATAAGTTTCGTCATATTTGAGGGGTACAGTCTTGATTGGGTATAGCATGGTTAATTTTGTGTCATTTCCGGTTGGGTTGAATATTTCAACAGTGGCTTTTCCATTGGATGCAACTGTTAAAGTTTCGGGAATTATGCACGACAAAATCTCTTGTTTTGGTATAATGATGTGTCCGTTCGAGCAATCAATAGGAATTTTTGTAATAATTTTAGAATTTTTTGGAATCAATTCCTCGAATAATAATGTTGGATTTGAGGTGAAATATTTAATAGTTAAAATTGATTCTGGTGTTAAAAGTTTGCTATTGATCAAGTCCAATCGACTTTTCAACAATTTCAAATTATCGATTCCCAATAATCCATCAAATATATTATGGAACTTGTACAAGAAAAATTTTATTTCTTTATCACTTTTGAACTCATTGAATGATGGAATCGTAATTGATGAACTGTGATTCGATGTGTTGAAACAAGTTGAAACTGAGAAAGGTTCATTTTGAATGAAATTTTTAAAGTATTGATTAGCAATTATTGGATCCAAAAATGATCGTGTTGAACCAGTATCGATTAGTAATTTTAAAGGAGGGTGTTTTATTTCGATAAATGGGAGTTGTCTTTCTAGTAAATTATTTGATTCGATGACTAAGTTTGATCGTCCTGGTCCTGGGCACTCGGAAAATTTTCCGTTTCCCAATTTTCTTCGTCATAAGTATACTCTGGTTGGTAACATGCATTATCGTTCCCGAATTCATCAGGAATCGGTTCGGAGTAATCGTTATAGGGAACGGAACTTTGTTCTGTATGGAAAAGTTCTTCGGAAATGAAGTTTTTATTTTGGCCATTATTTTGAAAGGCGTTCGGGCGATTTTGTTGTCGGAGTGTCGTACCGTGTGATATGCCACTCATTGGGGTAGGTCGAGTATTGTTTGTTCTGTTTGGAGGATTTTTCCAGACATTTTGGGGGGGCCCAAATACTTGAGCATTTGTCAGAAACCTTTGCGGAGGGCGATTGATTGGTTTTATAGCAATTGGTTGACTTGGAAAGGTTGGACGCTGTGATTGTCCACTTGATTGAGGGAAATTTGGTGCAGAAAAAGATGGTCTCTGTGGATTGAAGTTCATTTGGGGTTGTTGATAATTATGGCTCATTTGACGATATTGAGGACTATAATTGGGGCGAGTGTGGGTAAGGTGAGGCTTAGGGAAAAAATTTCTTTGCAAATTCATTATATTCATTTCATCATTGACAATAGTGAGGGCTTGTGGTAACGTTTGGGGGTTACGAGCTCTTACTCTTGTACCGAATGGTTCTTTCAAACCCACTAAAAATACACGTAAAGTTTGGTTGGTGAAAAGATTTCTTTCACATTTTTTCTCAATCTCTGTAGCAGTGTGTAAATCAATATAATTGCAAATAGTGTTTAATACATGAATACAATTTGAATAAAATTGCTGCGGTGTTTCATTTCCCTGTCTCATGTGCATTAAATTTTGATTCAAAGAATTCAAATCTCTCTGATCTCCAAAATTGAGTAACAAAGTTTCTTTAATTTCATGCCAAGATTTGGCATTGTAAATATTGACTGCTTCAACCGCGGCCTCTGCTACAGGCAGCCAGTGACGCAATTGAACCCAGGTTTGTGTTTAATAAACCCTACAAAATACAAATAAAACAGAACACTGAGGCGGATGCTGCAAATGCAATACGCATATACACAGACGGCTCAAAAACCAAAGAAGGATCAGGATGTGGAGTTTACTCCAGATCACTTAGCCTAAGGATTAAGTGGGGAATGGGAAAAAATACCAGCGTGGTTCAAACAGAACTGGCTGGTATCTCAATCGCCACAAAAGAGCTAACCAGAAAAGGAATTTCTGGCAAAGACATAATAATCTACACTGACAGTAGACAAGCCCTACTAACCTTGAATAGACAACGTATTATCTCAGGGTTAGCACTAGAGTGCCATCAAGATTTAGCTAACGCCTCGGTAGATAATAATATCGTACTAAGGTGGGTGAAAGGGCACGACAGGAGCAAAGGTAACCGCATTGCTGACTCTTTGGCCAGGATGGCGGCTGGAATGAACATTTTGGGACCAGGTGACACCCATGGCTTGACGACTTCGACAATTGCGGAACTAGCCAAACGTTACACCCATACTCAAACCCTCAAAAGATGGGATGAAACCAAAGGATGCAGATTTGCCAGGATCACCCTGGGCGACCCTGAGGAGCTGGATCCAAATAGATATTTGGCGATGACCAGGAAGAACCTACGTTTAACAGTGGGATTTCTGACTGGACACTGTCAACTAAGGAAACACCTCCATATTATGGGGCTAGTGGACACACCTCTATGCAGGATGTGTGACCGGGAAGATGAATCACACATCCTGCATAGAGGTGTGTCCACTAGCCCCATAATATGGAGGTGTTTCCTTAGTTGACAGTGTCCAGTCAGAAATCCCACTGTTAAACGTAGGTTCTTCCCGGTCATCGCCAAATATTTATTCGGATTCAGCTTCTCAGGGTCGCCCAAGGTGATCCTAGCAAAACTGCATCCTTTGGTTTCATCCCATCTCTTAAGGGATTGAATATGAGTGTAACGTTTGGCTAGTTCCGCAATTGTCGAAGTCGTCAAGCCATGGGTGTCACCTGGTCCCAAAATTTTCAGTCCAGCCGCCATCCTGGCCAAAGAGTCAGCAAGGCGGTTACCTTTGAATAATTGGCTTATTATCGATGAGTAATCATTGTCACTTACACCTTCAGCTGACTCTTGCCAGATAAAGCAATATCCGTCTTTGGTTTTTATGTCAAAAATTGTGAAGTTGTGCACAATCAATTTTGTCTCGAAATAGAAAGACGACACATTGAATATAGGACTTGATGAAACCGATTGAAGGTCCATACAAAATACCTTATGGTCAGACAGTTTATCTGAATCTTTTGCTTCTCTGGCTTCCCTCTTTTTTTGTATGTGATCTTCATAGTTTTCGTTGCTTAAATTTCCAGTTTCATGTGCGACACATGTATCGCACAAGTCCTGTTTTGGTTGAAAATATCAGCATTATCAAGGTCATCATTGATTATCGTTGCACAAGAACTCTCATTATTTTCAGCAGTTTGTTTTCCACTTGAAAATATACCATCAGTCACCTCTGGGATTTCAAAAATCAAAGGAACCTCACAGTTGTTGACAAATTCACTAGGATGTTTATCATTTTGTACTGTTGAAGGGCTAGAAACTATTTTAGGTAAATCGGGAACTACTACTTTTGCATCATTAACATGGTGCGAGAAGAAACAGGTGGAACTTCTATGCAATATAAACTCGTCCACTATACTAAGAAATAATATGTAACCATATTGAAAAAAATATTTTAATACAATCATCTCACTAACAAATTGTGAATGTTGTGTGTTGTAGAAAATGTTCGAACTCCATTCTGCATGATAATTTTATTTCTAAGAAATTATTCACAGATAAAAATATCATCATGTACGATGTACGTCATTCACCAATAAACTGACAGACTTACGACTATTTATCAACACATTTTGAGCAAGGCGGACTTACGTCAAAATACAGGTTTCTGCGCACTGAATTTTATCCAAGACATCCAATATTTTTTAAATAGGTAGCTATGATTATAACCCAACAGATGGCGCAGGAATATCATTTTCAAACAATATGGACAATTTCAAGACGATGAATTGTAAGAAAATTCCAGAGGATTTTTTTCGATGTCCCAATAACTAAAAAGAGAATTTTTATTTCGTAAATAGGGAAACCCATCAATTTCCTTTTTTTTAGTTCAATTTTTTATTGAAAGACCAGTTAACGGAAACTGAATAAATATTTAATATTATGTACAACATATTAGAAAGTGAAAACTAAGGCATAATGCTCCCTATGTTTTTATACCACTCATATTTGTGACTAACATTTCAATTCTCATTTTTCATGATGATCATTAACATATAGTGAAGGATTTATATGAGAAAGTGTTGGTGATAATAATTCATCTTGAAATGAAAAGTTATTAAATGAATTTTCAGTGGCTTCGGGAAAACTTTATATTTTTCCGATGGATTACTTTCATAAAAACAGGTATCAATCATTTGTACTCATCTGGTTAGAGTGGCAGATGAAAACAGAGGTCGGAAATTGTTATGTTTCATGTGTAAGTATGATTTTGGAATCTTGACCCATCAGAGGACAACGTTTTCCTGTTGCTTTACACTGGCTGCTTTTCACGCAGGTTTTTATCATTTCCTGTTGGACCATGGGTAGGTTTTTGATGAAAATATCAATTTTTTTGAGTATCCAAGTGTTTTTTCGCTTTTCTCACAATTAATTTTATCTGTTCCTTCCTTTTTAAGTGTGAAACTGTTGCTTGATTTCTTTTCATTTTGATATGGTGCAAATTCTCAAAATTCATCACATCAAATTTCAAAGTAAAATAACAGACTCGATAACCTTTTTCTATTATACAGATGCACGAATGAAAATTATATGATTGAACATTTCGACCGATTTTGTTTTAATCGAAAACAAGTAATAATCTCAATCAAACAATTTTCTATACATTAAGACGTCATCAGCATTAAGAAAAATCTGTCCAGGCATAACAATAAAAACTGAACAGGATTCGACGAAGAAACTTCTTATTTTCTTGCTGAGGAAATAATGAAAAACTGTGGAACAAAATGAAGGTGAATTAGTGAATCAGCAATTTTTTGTTCATGAAAGTCTTTTCAAAATACATATTAAAATCCATTTTTTGTGTTTCCTCTATCCTAAAACGTTAGGAATGTAAAAAGGTTGTTGAATGTTGTCGAGTGCTAGTCAAAGAATTATCTTCGAAAAATTGAGAGGAATTAGAGATCTGGTTCCTTTTTGGCTCCATATGTGAGGAACAACGGTTTTGTTGACTGCTTGTAGCATTAAATAACGCCCCCTGATTAACTTGGCGGATATCTTCAACATCAGAAACACTGTGAACAGATGTTTTCTGTTATTGTGCCGATAAACCCATTCTGCTATTGATTTCTCTTGAAAGTAATGATCACCTACTCGGTTGCCCCAACCTTCGTGGGAGCCATTGGTTGCTGCAAATACTGTAGACTTGGAGGGCGAGGATCATTTCCGGATTGGTCAAATTTTGAAATCACCATTAACGATGTTGCTGTCTTTCAGTTTCAGTAACCTGCTCTTCTTAACCCCAAAAATTGTTGATATAGTCTCGACAATGTTTATTTGATAGCCTTATTACATTGTTCTTGGCATCCCATAAGAATACGAAGAACTCGATTCATTTGGAAGATGCCAAAGTTGATTGTTTCAAATTTACTGACCATCCGAGCTTTTTCAGAAGAAGAAACGCTTGGTCCCGCAGCACTTTCGGATCCTGATAGGACTAGTGAAATTCGACGAGATACACTCAGGTATTTCACTTGGAAAATCTTGACTTTGTAAGTGGATGAGAGGTATCTTCTCTGACTCTCTTTCACGAGAATGTGGAACTACTACTAGGCGTGTGATTTGTCTCATAGTGATGTCACATTTTTTATGTGAAAAATTTGGTACCTGCATGTTGAATATCGTTTGATACTTTCTCAGGTCAAATATGGGGGTTTATATGTGGTCTTATAGACCGTCAGCCCGTGGTATAAAAAATTGAACGATCCTTGACCGTATGCCCTTTGAAGATTCGACTAGAATATATGTGTCAATCATGCTCAATTTGAAATGAAATTTGCATCCTGGTTCTATAGTTGGAAAATTCCGGAAAATGTTGTAACAAAAATATGATAAATTTCAACAATAGTTAACCGTATGCCAAGGTAATGCGAAGAAAGTTAACGAAAAAATAATCTAGCGGAAAAAAGACGGCATACGTGTAGGGTGGTTCCTAAGGGATATAATGAACCCTTGGAATTGCAGACACTTGTTACCCTTCTTGATGATAGCTGACCGTATGCCTCTAAGAGATTTGTTTTATTTGTGATGTAACATATACTTATGCCAAACGGCATACCGATCAGCTGGTTCCAAGTGTTTCCTAACCTCTAAAACATCTGTCGAAAATTTATTATCATTTTTATGATCGTTAACTATATGCCATTAGCAAATATGATAAAATGTAATCAATGCTATCATATGTAGCTTCGGCATAGAGATCGTGCGGTCCTAAAGTAGTGGCATACGTATCAAAAGATGTAAAAATTTGAAATGACTTTTCGATGATCACTGACCGTATGACATTAACTTTATCATTAGACAATACCAAAATCTATTGTATAATAAAAGGGCATACGCTTACCGTGGTTCCGAACCTCAAAAATCAAAATTGAAGTTGAATATTAATTTTCGACAATCGCTAACCGAATGCCATCATGTATATCATTGAATAATTGAGAAATTAAATACCCTGTAAAAGGGCATACTGTTTTAGTGGTTCCATACCTGAATTATCAACTGAAATCTGAACCAGCATTTCTAGTGTGTATGTGAAGTGATTGTGTATATGTACTGGGGCCTGATTTTCATATCGGGTGAACTCTCCCATCAAGAGAGAATTCAGATGTCTCTTTCTATCCTCATATAAGCAAAAGTCGTTTGAGATAGAAAAAGACAGTCACCCATCTCATTGTGAGAATTCACCTGATTTGAAAATCAGGCCCCCGAGGTTCAAGTTTTGAGTCTTTTGAATACATTTTCATTCGAATAGAGTGACGTAGAGCGATATGGACGAGATGTGTTGAAATGCCACACAACACACATACGTAAACGAATTTATCTCAAATCTAGAGGCCCTGGATGCATATCAAGTTCGACCAGGAATTCATTGATTCTGCACAGCACACACCAAAACAGCTGTTCTAGCGGCAGTAATATCGGGTGTGTTCGAGTTCACAACGAAAACAGTCGAGGAACGGTTTCAAATAGTTGGACTGTTGAGGCGTGAAGGGTTTGTCTCGAATATATCTACAATAAATAGGTGGATGACTATTTAGAACCGTCCTAGATGATTTATTGCGAACCCGAATACGGTTATGCTGTATGTTTGACGTTTGTGTTCATACTGATTCCAACATGGATGAAAACGCTACATTGGGAATCATCAAAGAAAAAACTTGTTTTGTGTGTAATGAGAGTTGTGGTGTGATAAAATTATGTACAGAGGAGACTTTAAATAAATGCAAATATACATTGAAGTGCAGAAATCATTTCAATTTGAAATATAAAGATTGTAAAGTGCCTGAAGCAGTTCTTGTGAACGTTGGATACCACAGTGCTTGCTATAGTACGTTCAATGCTTTGAAAAGGCATCATAAGATTTTGCCACATTCTGAAAAGTGAGTAAATTTTCATCAATAAAGAAAAAATTTTTTGATTCAAAAAAATGTGGGTAATACTTCGGTCGCTATGAGCACCTTTTTTTTTTGATTTTTTTTTGTGGAACTTACGTAACTCGGCCTCCTCTACAAAAAATGTAAATGAAATAATCGGCGGTCCCTTATATTTTCGGAGATACAGGGCCTTTTTGGTGTAAAACTTCACAATTTTCCACATAAAAATTCTGTTGTTTGAACACACAAAATTTCTGCTTCTTTTGACCAAAACCCCACACACTCTCTTATTTACTCGTTTTTAACATTTTCAAGCAGAAAAGACCATTATTTTCCCAAAAATCCAACTTTTTCCAAAAGTCAGCATTAATGCATTCAGTTCTCAACAATAACAATGAGAGCGGCAACACTGCAAATACATCACTTTCGACTGTCATTGCACTATGAGATCACAACAAATTGGTTATGGTTTGAAAATAATTGCAATTTTTGGAAAACTAATGGTATTTTCTGCTTGAAAATGTTAAAAACGAGTAAATAAGAGAGTGTGTGGTGATTGATCAGAAGAAGGAGGAATTTTGTGTGTTCAAACAACAGAAATTTGATGTGGAAAATTGTGAAGTTTTACACCAAAAAGGCCCTGTATCTCCGAAAATATAAGAGACCGCCAATTATTTCATTTACATTTTTTGTAGAGGAGGCCGAGTTACGTAAGTTCCACAAAAAAAAATTCCAAAAAAAAGGTGCTCATAGCGACCGAAGTATTACCAAAATGTGTTTCACAAAAATTCAAATGACATGGTCAAAGTTTTGATTGTTGCGTATGGCTAACGTATGATAGGTCTGTCCGCAGCTTAATTTGATATAGTTTGAAGTATAGATTATAATATTTCATGAATCAAAATAATTTCGAAAAAATCCGATGATTGTAAGGTGATTGTCTAATGATGATCATGTTAGATGATTCATGTTGAGTGATTATTGTGAATCGATCTTGGTTTCCGATAAATAATCAGATGACAGATAAGTCCACTGACGGTTCATCTGATTTTTGCATCAGAATTAGATTGATATATTCATCATAATATACATTCATCATGACAAATAATTCACATTATTTACTAACAGGCAACGTGAAGAAACTACAAAAGCAGTGGACAGAAGTGAAGCTCAAGTAGCTGATGCTGACGCTGGTTTATTCAATGACGACTTTGTAGTAGTACCTGCAGTTCAAGTACAAGAGGAAGTAAGTCTAGTGCATAAATTACAGAAAAGATGACAAGCACTGCAAGGAAATGTAGTACCTTATATTGATTGTCTTTCAGTCAAATCAAATTACTTAGCTAATTGTTTCATTGTATTTTCGATTTAAAGTTGGAAAATAACAAGTAATCATTGATCATAATGTATTTATGTTTTTGTTAGTCACAGTTTCTATTGTGATGTTAGTGTTTTTGTTTGGAAGTCCCTTTAAATTTTGAATGAGTAACGAATAATGCACAGTTCAACGAGGAGATTTATCGATCATGCTGTATTTGTGTTTTCGTTAGTAAGCGTTATTTACCATTGTAAAATCACTCAGGGTTATTGTTTCGGAAGTCTCTTTGAATTTTGAATTTTTTGAGATATAATACAGTAGGTACATACAGTATAATTGATATTTATATTCGTTACACTATGAAACGAACTAATTAAACCAACTGACTGATTATTAATTCTATTCCTTGCACTACTGTCAAATTGAAAGTTGTAATTTCGGAGTTAAAATTATATAGCATACTACTTTTCATTAATATTAATTTATTGTTAATGTACATTTCATTAACCATAGGATGACAATCAAGAAAAAGAAGATGGTTCTTGTGCTTGTGTTTTTTGTGATCACCAGCGAAAAAGAATTAAAGGCCGACTACGAAAAGCTATCAAAATGAAGAAAAAGGCTGGAATAAACGATATATTGGAGTTTGCCATGGAGCATGACATGGATACGGCAGTGGGAATCCAAAATGTCATTGATTCTAATGACAGTATATATTATCACAAATACTGCAAATCAAAATACTTCTACTTGATCAAGTCTAAAAAAAATGATAAAAGTGGGCCTTGGTACACAACAAGGCAGCGTTATGAAGCTGCTTTCTCTACTGTTTGTGAATACGTAGAGGAAAATATTATCAAAGAAAAAAACGTTGTTTCAGACAGATTCATTAGGGATCTTTTCGAAGAAAGTTTGTTGGCTCAGTATAAATCAGAAAATATCAAACCTGTTTTACATAGCTACCACATACCGGGTAGAATAAAGCGTCGTTTCTCACGATCAATTGAAATTGTAGTGTGTAAGGGTAAAAAGTTACTCATTCCCAAGAATTCAGATTCCATACTACATTTAGAATCCATAAATGAAAAGGATAACATTAATAAATTTGCTTCATTTCTTCGTCAGAAGGTGCGTGAAATCGATGTAAGAAAAATAAGTAGAGGTGCAAATGTTAAGCAACTGTTAAATGGTGAATGTGAACTTCCGCAACAGTTGATTCAATTTTTTAACAATGGTAATAGGTGGTTTCAAGGCATCAACACGAAAATCAGATAGAATAAAACGCCTTGTCAACTCAATTGCATCTGACATTGTGTATACTATTTCAAATGGCAAAATCGTCCCTAGAAAACATATTATTTTAGGAAGTGCGGTAAAAAGTTTAACTAACAGTCATAAATGCCTGAAAATTCTCAATAGGTTAGGTCATACTGCGAGTTACGATGTCATAACCGAGTTGGAAACTGAATGCACTTACACTGCACTTGAAAGATCGGATGTCTGCCCACCAGAATTTTTTTTTTCAACGATAGATCAACTAAAAGTGCTTTTGACAACTTTGATAGATTCATAGAGACTGATAAAAATAAATGTACTGTCAATAACACTACAGGGATTATCATACAAGATGTCTTAAATGATGATGATAATAGTTATCAAGGAGTTAATGAAGATTGCACAAATGTCACAGTTGAAATGGAGAAATATAATTCTGTCAATTGTAGTGAGAGTAATAGAAAGCGTCGGCGAACTTTGGTTGCCATTGTTTCAGAATTAGAGCCATATTGCAAGAAGCCGTTAATCCAAGGAGTTTTATTACCATGGGATCCTCCATTGCGAAATGTGAATCCAAATAATTTACAATTAGCAAATATATTGGATTTTTGTGGCTTCTATCAAATATATATCGTAAAGATACGCCAAGCTGGGTAGGCTATAATGCCAAAATCGTACAAGATGAAACTGTATTTCAACGTATAGCATATTTGCCACCGATTAATCAGTCACCAACTGATAAAAGCGTTGTCCGAGAAACAATGGTGCGAGCTCTAAAAATAGCGACAGAGACCGGTCAAAAATACGGTCAAGTATTTTATGATTTAGCAGTGGCAAGAATAGCATTCCTAATTCAACGAGCAGACAAAGAAGAATTTCGGAATTTATTTATTCATTTGGGTGGTTTTCACGTAGAAATATCATTCTTCAAGGCAATTGGCACTTTTATAGATGGCTGTGGGCTGACAACAATTATGGTTGAAAGTGAACTGATTAATGGTGGGTCAGTCAATTCTTCTTTAGCAGGAAAATTTTTCAACAAGTGTGAAAAATTATACGTAATGGTAGCCTTAGGTCTTCATATGGCTATGTTTGACTTTTTCCAACAAGTGAAAGGAATACAGGTGAACGAAAATGTGAAAAAGTTTGTCACAGATTCTGAGCACAGTCTCGTAGATATTGAAAATGAAGATGTGATGAATATCATGAAAGAATTTCGTGAATTCGAACAAGAAGTCATCGAAGGAAAGCATGGCAAAACACAGAAATTTTATGCAATATTTATCAAACTTATGAATTACTACCTGCTTTTCGAGCGGAGCGTTCGAAGTAATGACTTCGACTTATATCTATATACATTACCTAAATTGGGCAATATTTTTTTTGCAATGAATCACATTAACTATGCTAAGTGGTTGTTATGGTATGAAAATTCATTGCTAAATATACAAAATACACATCCAGGCTTAAAGGAAGAAATTGTTAAAGGATCATTTGGTATGTTTATTCAATAATATTTACTGATATTGATCATGTCTATAGATACATTTTCAATCAATTGATTTAATTTTCAGGAGTTAAATTAACTCAAAAACCGTTTTCGAGAAAATGGGTTGATTCAACAATGGAACAAACAATGAATTCTGATGCTGGAAGAACATTTAATGGTTTTACGTTTCTATTGAACTCGATAAGTGGTCAACAAAGATGGTGCTTCAATCACGGGATTCGCTGCACTCTAATTGCAGCTGTACTTGATGACTGTGGACTACAACAGAAGCAAGATGTGACCAATGATTTGAAAAAGTACCGAATTAAGCAATTCCAGGAACAACTTGATTGCTTTTTGAGGCATTTAAAAACGAGAAAAGTAGATGTACCAAGAGATTCATTGTTTCAAATTGCGACGGGAGAAAGTGCTCCAGAGCAGGTTAAAAAATTTTCTTTGAATATTGAAGTAAGTGGTGAAGCCTCAAGAAAGGAAATGATTGATTCATGCACGTACGATGCAAGAGCTTTCGATTTATTCAAAATGAAGAAGAATAAGATATTAAATTTCGCCTCGTGTACGAAGAAAAAACGATCTAAAGTATCATCGAAAGTTCAAGAATTGAAAGTTCATAGAGATTTATTTGCCAGAGTTTTGGGAATCGCCCTATCATCTACAGAAAAAGTAGATATGGATAAAGTTAGTATATAATAGTTTAATGTAAAAGTATCATCTTGTTGCGATAGGTGGTTTTCTACAACACTCGAGGTTGTTTTCCCGAGCTTTGTCTGGAAAACTTCGAGCGCGTACAAAAACATCTCGTAACGAGTTGGAAAAATATTTTTCACCATTATGATATCAAAACCTTGTTCAAAATTATCATTATGACGGTAGAATGATGGACACATTTTTGTGCGTGTGCGCATTATGAAATAAATTTGTTATTACAGGTACTTTCGTATCCAATATCAGAATTTCCACCTTCACTATGCCATTCAGACAGAGTTATTCACAAGACAGACAAGTCAGTTCTGTCAAAAATTTTAATTTCTACGTTGGAAGATCATGGTCAGCCGGAAACACCTGATGTACTGATTGTTGACGGCTTTTTTTTTCTTGTATTTATTAACCGAGATACCACAACACTTTGGCAATTTGTCATTGAAAATTTTGAAAATTCTTGTTGGCTCTAATGCGAAAAAAATTTTTTTTATCTTCGATGAGTATAAGAATAATCCATCGATTAAAGATGTAGAACATTTGCTTCGTGACAATGTTAACCGTGACTACTTTATAACAGGTATAAAAAAATATTTCATAATGTTTTAACAATCGTATAACTATTAATCGAATTTTTTCACTAGGTCCAGATCAAGTTACACCAGTTGATTTTAAAGCTGAACTAAGAAACACATCTTTCAAGAATGCACTTGTTTCTTTCATCATTGAGCATTGGCATTCGCCTGATGCGAGTAAATTAATGAAAGATAAAACTATTGTGATATCTTATGAAAAATGGTATTCTTATTCAGTAAATAATGGTGTTGTTTCTTGTGAAATATTACACCATTTGATGTGTCAAGGCCACGAAGAAGCTGACACGAAAATAGCTTTTCTTATTGCCAAACTACAACCCGGGTAAGGAGTTAACGAGTTTTAATCGCTTACATGTTATTGAGATGAGATAAATTTTTTTCTTGAAACCATTTCAGAAATTTGAAAATCCATTACGTTAAATGTTTTAATATTATTCAAAAAGTATGTTTCATCAACCAGTAATTAAAAATATATTTCTCAACCTTTAATTAGGCTAAAAACTAGTTGAAAACTCTTCATTTTATTCACAGGGAAGGATCCAAGAATATTGTTGTTCAGTGTTCAGATACAGATATACTTGTTATTCTGTTGAGAAACATGGAGAAATTTGATGACCAGTATAGCATATGGTTGTTGTTTGGAACTGGTAACAACCGCCGATACGTAAATGTAACAAAAATGGCTGAAATTATTGGAAATAAGTGTAAAGCTTCAGCTGGTTTTCATAGTTTTACCGGTTGCGACTACAACCCATCTTCGTTCAAGATTGGTAAAAATAAGCCCTGGAAAATTTTAGAGAAAAGTGAGGAATACATCAATGCATTTGCTAATATAAGCGATGTGAACAGTGAAAATTATGAACCAGCTTTTGAAACTATTCAAAAATTTGTATGTGACTTGTACGCAACGAAAAAGAATGGTTTAAACAAATACAAATCGGTGAACGACGCTCGGAGGCATTTGTTTAACCATAACTTCAATATAATATGTAGTAATGAATCCTTCAAAACAAGAATTACTAACTTCGATCCAAGCATGATACCTCCATGTAAACGAGAACTACATCAGCAGTTAAAGAGAACTGCGTACATCAGCAATATGTGGTGCAATGCCACGAAAAGCACCCCTATTGAATTAAATCCAATAGATTTTGGATGGGCACTGGATGACGAAAAGCACTACTCTTTCAATTGGTTTGAAGGAGATCAAATGCCCCAGTATGTTGTTGATATTCTGAATTCATCTGATGGAAAACGTAAGAGAACTTTCAATGGATATTAAATTAAGTAACAATCAATGTAGATTAACTTATCCTTTGAATTTACAGAAACAAATGAGGACGATGAAATAGCGCAATCGATATTACAAAATTCAGATTCAACGGTTGAAGAGAGTAAGTGAATGTTTATGCATCATAAAAAATAGTAAACGTAGGTGGTATGTTTTTACTCAATTTAAATTTCAACCTTGATTCAATCTTTATAAAAAAAATTATCAACTAAAATCATCGTACTACAGTAAAAATGATACTTTAATCATAGCTACTAAAATTCAATTATAATTATTAAAATTTGGATGAAAATTTTTTTTGTCTTTTTCTTCTCCGATTAAAAAATAGACATGACATCTTCAATGAAAGAAGTAAAATCAAAAAATTACAAACACTCTCTGTGGAAAGGTACGTGTATATCATACAAAGACGTTTGACTCATTCACAAAAAGGAAGAAAGAGTCTATCTAAAACAGCTATTTCCCTACCTATATGGCAACGACGGGCGCTGGATTACATAGAAATCACTTTCTTGCTCAATTTGTATACCAAGCATATGAAAATTGAATCAATCAGATAGCAAATATCATCATCATCAAACCTCATTCTCTTCACAAAAAAGCCCAATTCCTCAATATTATTAAAATTTGTTGTGATAAATACCGTACATTATTCATTACATTCATTAAAATTGATTTAAAAAGAGTAAAAATATTGTTCACTTGGAATTTTTTTCGTGGATAAAAAAATATAAATAATGATTATGTTATTAATTTAAAATATTTGTAGGTCAACAAACACCGGATGAAAGGGACGCTGATGTAGCTACCCAAATTGCTGCAGAAGGAGGTAAATAACTTTTGTTATATAAAATTATAACGGATTACTCTTGATAATCATAAATTAATTATTTTCCAGTTGAGTATTCTGTAGAGGATGAAGAATGCAGCGAGGAAGAAATGTATTCAGATTCGGAAATTGATTTCTGTTGAAAACTCATTAAATGTTCAAATATTTCAAATATAATAAAATTGTTCCGAATTTAATTTTGTTCTGTTTGCAGATCATAATTTTTTTATTACCCTGGCACACAAAAACATAATCCCACTGAAAAGATCACCATGATTTCATCATGTGAATTTGGATCAAGATGAGAAATAAACTAAAACTCTTTGTTGAATAAATTGAATGAATCGGATGTTTAACAATCTATTCAAAGTTACTATACTTATTTTCTCTACTCAGAATAATTTTTTTGGATATAAAATTTTCAAATCAGCATTATTTCCTTATGATTTCAGTTTGAATTAAAAAGCATGATGAAATCATACCGATCCTTTCAGTAAAGATATGAGGTTAGTAATCATCGACAAATGATATTCGAATTTTTGAGGTTAGGAACCATAATAATTGTATGCCCTTTTACAGGGTATTTGATTTTGCAATTATTCAATGATGTACACAATGGCATACGGTCAGCGATCGTCAAAAATTAATATTCAATTTCGATTTAAATTTTTGAGGTCAGGAACCACGGTAAGCGTATGCCCTTTGATTATACATTACATTTGGTATTGTCTAATGAAAAAGTTAATGGCATACGGTCAGTGATCATCGGAAAGTTATTTCAAATTTTTACAACTTCCATATACATTTCTGAGCTTCGGAACTACGATAACCGTATGCCTTTTTCCAAGTGGTCAATTTTATATCTAAACTTCAATTTTAAGTTGATTTCTTACGATTAAGAGTCATAAAAAATAATAATAAATTTTCGACAGATGTTTTAGAGGTTAGGAAACACTTGGAACCAGCTGATCGGTATGCCGTTTGGCATAAGTATATGTTACATCACAAATAAAACAAATCTCTTAGAGGCTTACGGTCAGCTGTCATTAAGAAGGGTAACAAGTGTCTGCAATTTCAAGGGTTCATTATATCTCTTAGGAACCACCCTACACGTATGCCGACCTTTTTCCGCTGGATTATTTTTTCGTTAACTTTCTTCTTATTACCTTGGCATACGGTTAACTATTGTTGAAATTTATCATATTTTTGTTACAACATTTTCCGGAATTTTCCAACTATAGAACCAGGATGCAAATTTAATTTCAAATTGAGCATGATTGACACATATAATCTAGTCGAATCTTCAAAGGGCATACGGTCAAGGATCGTTCAATTTTTTATACCACGGGCTGACGGTCTATTAGAAAGCTGGTGGCTTCATTGAATGTCGCATTCATGATTAACGCTCTTGTGAAAGACCAATCCAATGATTTCACTAACTGTTTTCAAGTATAGAAAAAACCCGAAATAATTTTCCTGTCTTTGCCATATCGCCTCAATCTTCAAGAATACGTGAATGTGTTTGAAGAATTCTATTTCTCAAATTTCCTACTATTTTCAATGCAACATTTACTTTCTCCAGGGAAATCTGATATAATATCCTATCTGATTATTTTGGAAATATATCAACTTGAACACATTTTCAATAAACTCTATCCTACTTGGTAGTTCATGGATTCAATAAATTTTAAGCCGGGAAAATGAAAAAATTTGATGGAGGAATTGGAATTGTTTCATTCACTCAATTGAAAAAAATATTTTTAAGAAATTAGAACAAAGGACTTATTGTCTGCGTTGGAGATTACAAGTTGAATATTTCATAAGGTCAGATGTGGAATCACTGAAACCACAATAAGTGACAATAAAGAAGTTAATTATTATTATAACACTCGAATTTCAAAGACATTTGATTTTATTTTCCAAATTTCCACCATGATAAATTCCCATGCAGAAAACTCCCTGATAATTTTTCAATCTTATCACAATTACAAATTGCAGTATATTTGGAAATTTCAGAGAAAATGCAAAAAATGTGGGTATAATTTAATACAGCAAACATCTGAAGGGTATGTACATTTGGAGAAATCATCAAAAAATTACGTCATTTTGGAGAATGAAAAATACATTAATTTTGAAACTTTCAACAAAATCGCTAAGTTGCGATGGCATTTTTCAAGACCCTAATTGATTTCGACATTCCACGTGACAACTTGCATGAACAAATGAAATCGAAAGATATAATGTATTTCAACATACATCGGCAGGGTTTGTACATTCTAAAATTCATTTAGATATACAGGTAGTATATTGTCGCGAATTATTTCACTGACATAGAGCTCCCTGAGGGGGATTCAACTGTGAGTTCCCTTCATAGTGATGGTAATTCGGAAATTATAGACGAGATTACAAAAATAAAACATTTATTGAAGAACTAACACACTATACTTATCCTAGAATATAAAAGATCTTGGGGCTGCTGGGAAAGTGTCGAGTACGATGTTCTTCGCCAGGCGTGTCACGATCAACTCTCTTATTTTCCGTTTTCCAATTTCAAACGTAAACCTATCGAACGCCCCGCTCCACAGGTCATCGGTATTTTCTGATTTTAGTCAGCATTATTACTTGTTACCGATGGGTAATGCATTGATGAAATTCTACGCCTTACTTCCTGTCAGACTCGCAATGCATTTGATATACAGGACGTACATTTATTGAATGCCAGAATTGTAGAACTGACAAGAACTAAGGGATTTTCTAGACATTGGGAGCGGGTTACTTTTATTTCTTCATGACACTTTTCCCCGGCCGTTGAAAGCTAGTCCCCAGCTTTGATTTAACTATGAATGAAAACGCAATATCACTCATAATAATTATAGAGACTACACTACAAGACAATAAAGTTGCAAATAAATGAAATATTCCTCTCAAATAATGACTAACAACATTTTAAAAATATTTGGGCGAGGGAATAAAACTGAGTATATAATTGAGTCTTTGTCAAAAGTCAAACACATTCCACTTGAAAGATCACGAAATCAGTTCATGTCACGGCACTGTTCTTAGATCGACCCGCAAATTTCCTAGTCCGGTACTGACTTCTCATCAAACAGTCTTTGCGTTCCCCGTTGCGTCGCCCCACTCTTAACACACAGTGGCCTGGCTAGAGATGTTCGCCGCTGATATTCCATGTAGCTTGTGGTTCCCTCAGTGAGTTACGTTTCGAATCTCACAGTCGTTTGGTTCGGAGATTCAAACACGTGAGAGATGATGACAACCTCTGATGAATTGTTGAATTACCAAGTCACACAGAAATAAATGAATCCACTTTGATAACTTCTGTTTCAACTAATGATCTTTATTTCCGAAAGCTTATAGCAACAACAGTATCAAAAGAATAGTTAAACATCAACTAACTCTTGATCTAATCCTAACAAGTATTTATATGAATCTTAAAACGTATCATCAGCAATATGATCGTTCATGATGAAGTCCGGTGAGAAAAGATAACTTGTACACGAAGTTGGTCCATCGGCAGGAACTCCGTCGGCAGTATTTGTCCGGTAGGTATTCCAGGCACAGCTTGGCTATGTGGTCCGGTGGGAATACCGTGAGCGTTATTTCTCCGGTAGATATTCCAGGCGCGGCTTAGCTATGTGGCCTGGTGGAAATATATGGTCCGGCGTCAGGAGGATGTAAAGGCGGTCATGCATATGTAGATCCTTAGACACAAACCTAGGGCTGGTTTGGTTGGCTAGGTGCGGCAGCTTCTAAGATGATCCCACGTTGTGGAGCAAGGTGGTAAGGATAGCAGAGGCGGTAGTAGCATACTACGCCGGCTATTAGAATAATGCATACTGTGATGCAAATGAGGATGATAGCCCAAAGGGGAAATGAATCATCCGAAACAGGATAGGCAGGTAGCCAAAAAATTTTTTGGGAATGAATAGTGGCTGTAAGATGAGATATCTCGTTCAAATGTGAGCTGTTCAGCTGTATAGGTGCAGTATGGTTGAGAATCAATGAAAGATTCAGAGAAGGAAGTTGAAGTAGGGTAAAAGGTTGGAGTGTTTCCTCTTCATGGTGGAACGACTCGTGTTGAATTCGAAGAAAACATTGGTCAGACAATGTTATCATATAACTCCCGGGCTGCAGAGAGTGATGCGTTTCCACAGAACAATGCTCGGTTACAGGTATAGTTGTAGGTGTTGTAAGTAGAACAATGTCAGGAGTGACCTGATGTGTGAGCGCTGTTTCCTTGACAACTGGGTATAGGGTACAATTTGATGCCTGATTGTTGGAGATTATGTTCTGGATACAGCTGCTTCCTTGTTGAAGGTTGTCTGGACAAAAGTAGACATTCTCCAGGAGATCACATGGTAAATCTAGGAATTGATGCAGTTCATTTTTCTCATTTAGGAGTAGGTTAGGTTTATCGGGTATAATTATTTGATTTCGAATAGGAATTGGAAATATGAAATAGGTATGGAATGTTATTGGTTTTAGGATTGGAAAATGTAGTAAAAATATAATTTTCTCATCTGAAAAGATTAATTGAATACCTAAAAATGCATAATGAGTATGTTGGTTTTGAAATTGAGGTAATTGGTCTGAGGGATATAAAGTATTAACAGTATCAACCAACATATACAAGTTGTCAAGTGAGAGAAATGTGGAATGGACTTTATTCATATATGCAAAGGTAATTGCATTCACAATTTGGTTCAATTGAAGGTGAAAGGAAGTGAGCGAATTTATCAATATGGACATCAAATTATGCCACGTTTGTTCTTTTGAATTTTGTTCCAAGGCTAAAGAGAGTGTTCGCAGGCTGTCTCTGATTGAAAAAAGTGTTCGGTTTGTCAAAGACATGAATTGTTGCATCATCATAGTATGTTCATTAATTTGAGATTCTATCAAATGGTGATCATTCTGAATATGAGTCAGGATAGAATTGATTTTTAGGCCATCATTATCATCTAAAGTACCGAATAACCATTTACTCACTGTACCAATGAAATTGAACAGTACCCGTTTATGAATTTAATGTGGAACAATTATTTTAAGTGAACTCTCTGAGAGTGAATGTATTATTTTGGCTTGTTGAATAAGTATACCAAGAGAGCAGGATTCAATGTGAAGACTCTGAAGATCGTGTAGCTGCCGACCGACAACAAGTCGACAATCTGTTAGGCAAAATAAGTTCTTTTGCAGCTCCTGTAGTCAAAGTTATCCGGCTCGGTAAATTCACTGGCAATAAATCTAGGCCGGTTAAACTGGTACTGGGAACTGAAGAACAAGTGCATACTATTATTAAATCAGCCAAAATATTGAAAAATATCACGGAATTCAAAAATATATCGATATCTTTTGACAGAACCCCAAGGCAGATCGAACACTATCGACAGGTGCGAAAAAACTTTGATGAGAGGATAAAAGGCGGTGAAAAAAAATATAAAAATAAAATACGTCAACGGTTGTCCACAAATTGTTAATTTAAACCAATAAGTGCACCCAATGATAGTGTAGACTTGTATTGCTACTATCAGAATGTCAGAGGTCTGAGTTCAAAAGTGGAAACCTTTTACAACGCCGTAGTGATGAGCGACTTTGATATTATATGCTTAAGTGAGACATGGCTATCTGACAAAGTGAGTAGTTCTGAACTGTTCCCTGCAGACTATGTAGTTTTTCGAAGTTATCGTGACTTTGCGGCAACTGGGTTGAGTATGGGTGGTGGATCATTAATAGCTGTGAAAAGCAAGTACAATGTTCATAGTTTAAGCGTAGACATTTCAAGGGTCACCGTCCCGAATATTGACATTGTAGGTTGTAAAATACTATTCGATGATTGTTGCTTGTTGGTTTATTCTATCTATGTTCCCCCCTCTGTAGCAATTGCTGATTTTGAATCATTCTTAGAATATTTCGAAACATTCAACAGTATGTTCGGTAATAGTAAGTTGTTAATCTGTGGCGATTTCAATGTCCCTGGCTACAGTAGAGATCAAGAAGATAAAAAAACTCAAATCCTGAATTGCTTTTGCTCATTTATGAACCTCAAACAGAATAACTCCATATTGAACAGTAATGAAAGAATACTTGATTTGATTATAGCAGACACTGAATTTGCTGTAGTCAGGGAAGACTGTCCTTTCGTTAAAGAGGACTCTCATCATCCGACGCTGAACTTTCTAATGAAAATGAATGAGGTAAAATTTCATGAGTTCTCATATAATTCTCATAACCCAAAATACAATTTTAGACGAGCTAATTTTCCAGCTATGTATGACATATTGCTAAGTACGGATTGGTCAACAATACAAGAGCTGAACAATACGTATGATGCTTGTAATGAATTTTATAGGATCCTTAATGATATTTTTTCTTATTGTATACCACTTTATAAAAATAAAAACCGAAAATATCCGCCCTGGTACAATTAAGAAATAATTTCAAAAATAAAGAGAAAAAGTCTAGTGCACAGAAACTTCAAAAAATATAAAACCAGCTCTTACGAACAAGAATTCAGAAATCTGCGTCGCGAAATCAAGCAACTCACTACTACAGCTTATGCTGCGTACATTCAGACAATTGAAAAGGATATTTCGAATGATCCAAACAAATTCTGGAGTTTTGTTCAACTCAAGAAAAACAAATCAAGAATTCCAGGCTACATGAAATACAAAGATAACACTTATGAAAATTCTCAGGACATTGTGAATGGAATATCGCAATTTTTTTCTGATGTTTATATCCATTCCAATCCGGTTAACATACAGATGGCAGAGGTCAGTGACGTTTTTGGTAGTGATCATATCTCCTTAGAGATGATTACAGAATGGGACATTATCAAGGCATCTAAGAAGCTCAAAAATAAGATGACCTCCGGAGTAGACAATATACCCAGTTTTATCATTAAAGACTGTATCAATATTCTCGCAAAACCACTTTGTCATATCTTCAACAATATCATCAAGAATAAAAGCTATCTAACTCTGTGGAAGATGACTTAGATTTGTCCCGTTTTGAAATCAGGAGATCCAACAGAAATAACCAATTATAGACCAATAGCAATCTTATGTAACTTCGGTAAACTGTTTGAAATAATTTTATATGATGTTATCTACCAGTCTGTCAGAAATAAGATCACTCTGAATCAACATGGCTTTATGACCAAGAGATCTACAGTTACAAATCTAGCTTGCATCACACAAGATATATCCGAAGTACTCGATTCTCAAAGTCAGGTAGACGTGATTTATACAGACATCCAAAAGGCATTCGATAGTATTGACCATTACTTACTCCTGTCCAAGCTCGAAGCAGTAGACCAATCGTTGAACTGATGCAGTCCTATTTGTCTGATAGAATCAAATTTGTTGAATTTGGTGGATACAAGTCCCATCCCTACATAGCTAGCTCAGGTGTTCCACAAGGGTCTAAGTTGGGTCCACTGTTATTCATCATTTTCATAAATGATTTATCACTTGAACTCAAGACCAAACATCTCCTGTTTGCTGATGATTCGAAAATCTATAGTCCCATAACGAGAATAGATGATTGTATAAAACTTCAACAAAGTTTATCAACGTTGGTGCAGTGGTGCTCAACTAATTGCCTAAAGCTAAATATATCTAAATGTAAGGTTATGACATTCAGTCGAAAACATTTCCCAGTCACTTATACTTATACTATTGACGATGTAACTCTCGATAGATGTTCGAGCTTCAAAGACTTGGGTATTGTTTTTGATAATAAACTAACATTCAGTGAACACATCAACTCCAAAGTTGCAGCTGCGATGAAATTACTAGGATACTGTGTTAGAAACTGGTCAAGATTTACTGATATAGTAAGTCTAAAGACATTATATAACACCTTTATCAAAAGCAAATTAGAATATGCCACAATAGTATGGTCACCTTTATACCAAAACGCTATAACGAGCATTGAGACTGTTCAGCGCAAGTGCCTAAAGTATATGTTTTATGAATGTAATGGTTACTACCCTAGTAGGGGATGCGATTACAATGATCTTCTGGCTAATTTCGAATACCAAACCTTAAAGCAAAGACGTGATTATTCAGCTCTTACTGTATTGTATAATTCAATAAATCAGAAAATAGATTGCCCTTATTTACTAGGTAAAATAAATTTTCATGTACCAAGGTTGAGCTCTCGGCAAGGATTCACTTTTCACAATATAACGCCACGAACCAATGTATTAATAAGATCTCCTATTAATTCAGCTTGCAAGATTTTCAATGAGAATTGTTCCTCTTGTGATATAAACTATAATAATATCAACACAATTTTGACCATTTATAACCAGAATCAAAGCTTATGAACTCTACCTCAGACTACTTATGTGCTCTAGTAAATACTTCGTTTATATATATATATATATATATATATATATATATATATATATATATATATATATATATAAACCTTGGGTTGGTCGTGACTGACCAGTTGAATACGTTTCTTTCAACATCGATGATCCTGGCATCTTCAAAATTTATTGCGTGATTTTGTCTAATGGCATGTTCGGTCAAAGCACATGAATGCTTTTTACATTTTATGTCGCTCTTATGAGACGTTATCTTTCCCTTCAGACTGCGACCCGTTTGTCCTATGTGAATTTGGTTACACTCTTTGCAATTTATTTTGTAAACTATATTTGATTTCTCTAAAAGTTTTAGAGGAGTTTTTGTTTTTGAAAAAAGCTCAGACACAGTCAATATGTTCTTTTTTGCAATTTTTATGTTTGTGTTTTTGAAAATATTGATGAGTTTACTAGTCAATTCCTCAATGTAATGAAGAGATCTATATATTGGGATTGTATTATTTTGAAGGGTATTGATATCTCCTCGATTTGTGGGAGTCACGGAATTTCTACCACTCGAGCCACTCATGTCCTGGTGGTTGAAAAGAATGTTGTTAATTAAATTATGAGGATAAGAATTTTCATAAAAAATTTGTTTAGGTAAATTTAAACTTTCTTGTTTGTAAATTGGATGTGACAACCTGATGACTCTATTCTTCATCGCTGTGATCGTGCTTATTTTCATTTTATGTGGGTGGTACGAAAAATAATTTATGTACCTGTCACTACACATTGGTTTGCGGTACCATTTAGTGCGTAGGACCCCTTCGTTATCTCTGCATATTCTCATGTCTAAGAAAGGGATGCTTTGTCCACTTTCTTTTTCCACTGTGAATTGCAAGTGTTCGTTGAAACTATTAAAGATGTCTAGCACATGATTTATTTGATCTGATGGTAGAGCCAATATCAAGTCATCTACATACCTTTTTACAAACGGTATTGGAAAAATGACAGAATTTATTGATTTTTGTATGAGTTCATCCAAAACATCATTGACCAGAATAGGAGAAATTGTGGATCCCATTGGGGTGCCGAAAATTTGTTTATAGTAAGAATCATTGAAAATTAGAAAATTTGAATCGAAAATATATTGAAGTATCATTTTGAAATTAGTTAAATTTAAGGAGCAATGGTTCTTTACTCGTTCCCACTTTCTGCTAAGGCAATCTGCAATAACCGGAAATGGGAGGTTAGTAAACAACGATACTACGTCAAAACTTACCAGTACATAGTCTGGAGGGATTTTAAAATCATTTATGAATTCACTAAATTGAAAAGAATCTTTTATGTAGAAATTATTTTCTGTGTCATAAGCCCTTGTCAAAATGTCTGTAAGGAAAGAAGCTAATTTATTGTTGGGAGCATCTAAGGAGGAGACAATAGGTCTCATTGAGAGGCTTGGCTTATGTATCTTTGGCAACGTGTAAAAACGTGGTGCCACTGTATTATATGAATTTAATTTTTTTACATGTGATTTCATCGATCATGCCATCATTTTTTAATTTCTTAACAATATTATTTGCCTTTTGTTGCAATGTAGAAGTAGGGTTACTATTAAGCCTTTTGTAATACTTAATGTCATTTAAAAGTTCTTGGCTTTTATTCAGGTAATCCTCCTTGTACATAACAACAGTGACATTGCCCTTGTCGCTTCGCACTACAATGAGTTCAGGGTGATTTTTTAAGAAAGTTTTACATTTATTGAAATTTATGCGTAATGACTGAGAAATATGAACGTTTTTATGTGTGAAATTCGTTAAAATGTTTGTGTATTGGGCTCTAATACAGTCTCTTTCGTGTTCATCAAAACTTTGTAATATTAATTCTAAATCTGCCAAAATGAAAGGAATGTTAATATCTTTGTCACTCGGTGGGAGTGAGAATTTTGGGCCTAGTGCCAAAATTCGTTTGACTTCAAAAGGAAGTTCAATGTTTGTTAAATTTTTTAACCATTTATATTGAGTTTTTATAAATGAATCTGCTTTTAGTTTCAAGTTGTTTAATTTGTTTACGTTATTCTTTTTTGTATCATTGAATGTTTTCTGGTATTTTATCAAAAGTCTTCGTCTATATTCGTTTACGATGCGCAAGGGCAATGTGGTTTTTATTTTCTGTAAAATTGATTCTAAATTTTTGGTATGCAGGTTAATATTACTAAATGTTACTTTGATTTCAAGGTTAAGTAGTTCTTTTTTCAACCTGTTATTGAAGTGTTGAATTTTCTGTCCAGTTCTGCCTCGTGTGTGTCCTAGCATGGTTTCTATTGAGTTTAACCCATTTCCTACATGATTTGGGAAAATTCCTAGGGATCTGCACTTGGTGAGAAAAACCTTCCTGTTATTGAGCGAAGCTAGCTTGATGTTGGCCCACTGTTTCAGTAAACTGACGACAGCAGTTCCGTACTGATGTTGTATTTCAGTGTAAAACCCCATAATCTGTAATGTAAACCTTGGGTTGGTCGTGACTGACCAGTTGAAAAAAGAACTTCGAAACCACTATGTGATTTCTGTTGGTGAGGTTGCAGTCAATCTTGAGGATGCCAGGGAGTGAAAAAAACTCTTTGGTATTGCGTCAAGCTTTCGGAAATGTTTATTTCCTTCTTCAGGACTTACTAAAAAATTGTGAACGAATTAACAAACAATTTTATAGACCGGATGAGACTACTTACTATCGTGAGTTTGAAAGAAGCTAGTTTCTTCATAACAGTCAAAGCTTAACGGTCATCATATGCAGATAAAAAACAGTGTAAAAACATTTAAAAATTGAGTAATATCTTTAAAAACTTAATTGCACTAACCGGCATGGTTGAATTATGAGGAATATTTATAGGTTAGTCACGTGAAGCGTGGTGAAATTGATGTATGACAAGAGACAGTTGACAATTTATTCAAGGATTTATTGACCCATGGAATCAATAGATCTATCGCTCGCTTTCTCTGCCATGGAATTCATGGAATTACAAGAGCTCGTTCGACACAACCACTGATGCCACGTTTACAATATTAAATTGGAAAATTACGGACTATGGTTAGTGGATGGCGGTTAATATTACAAGGATTCATTTGAAATGTTGTGTGAATTATTATTGAATTTATCAAAATGCAGTTTAAGTAAATATGTGTAAATGGAACTAATATTATCAATGTCAGATTTTTTATTCATTACATTATTTTCTCTTTGTATATGGATCATTTCAAGGAAAGAACGTTTAAATACGTTTCTTTCAACATCGATGATCCTGGCATCTTCAAAATTTATTGCGTGATTTTGTCTAATGGCATGTTCGGTCAAAGCACATGAATGCTTGTTACATTTTATGACGCTCTTATGAGACGTAATCCTTCCCTTCAGACTGCGACCCGTTTGTCCTATGTAAATTTGGTTACACTCTCTGCAATTTATTTTGTAAACTATATTTGATTTCTCTAAAAGTTTTAGAGGAGTTTTTGTTTTTGAAAAAAGCTCAGACACAGTCAATATGTTCTTTTTTGCAATTTTTATGTTTGTGTTTTTGAAAATATTGATGAGTTTACTAGTCAATTCCTCAATGTAATGAAGAGATCTATATATTGGGATTGTATTATTTTGAAGGGTATTGATATCTCCTCGATTTGTGGGAGTCACGGAATTTCTACCACTCGAGCCACTCATGTCCTGGTGGTTGAAAAGAATGTTGTTAATTAAATTATGAGGATAAGAATTTTCATAAAAAATTTGTTTAAGTAAATTTAAACTTTCTTGTTTGTAAATTGGATGTGACAACCTGATGACTCTATTCTTCATCGCTGTGATCGTGCTTATTTTCATTTTATGTGGGTGGTACGAAAAATAATTTATGTACCTGTCACCGCAATGGTACCGCAAACCAATGTGTAGTGATGTTAATTCCGTTTATACCTGGAATTTGATATCCTTGTCCAAATTTGGAAAAAGTGTCAATTATTGTTAAAAAAAATTTCTCCTTTGCAATAGACAATGTGTCAATATGGATTTTTTCAAAAGGTTTGAATCCTATAGGTATTGCTTGAAATTGTAGATTAGGTGGTGATCTGTCAAATTTGTTTTTTTTGACAAATATTGCAATCATTAATAAAGTTTGTTACGTCTTGGGTTGAATTAGGCCAAAAGTAATTTTTTCTAAGTGAGTCAACAGTGGTTTGGATACCTCTATGACCAGTTTTTATTATATGTGATGATATTTAATTTTATCCAGTCTGTCCTTTTCTTTGACATCGGTCAAAAGTTGGGTACACAATATTAGTTTTGATGTTAATGTATCAATTTTATTCTGCATGAATGAGATAAATATTTTTTCGTGATTCTTATCATGGAAATACAGAAAGTATATTCCTGATATGGTGAGATTGAGTAAAAGTTCTTCAATATCCTCTTCAAGATGATTTTTTCGTAAAGTTATATAAAAGCGTTTATTGCCAAAAATATTTTCTTGTGAACATAATATTGCTTTATTAGAATCAACAATTTTCATAACCATTTTTTTTTATGATAGTTCAGGGGTTTGTCGGAGTAGGAAAATGTCAGTAATGGGGCCCCTTGGGCTGAATGTATGATGGTAGTATAACATTCTAATTGGTTGTTTTCAGGGTTTTCTATAAATTCTTTTATAGTTTTATCAATATCACTGGCTTGTCCGGAATTCGATATGTTGTCGTCATTTGGAGGATTTCTTGATAAAGCGTCAGCTACGACATTTTCCTTGCCTTTTATGTGTTCTATTTCAAAGTCATATTCGGACAACAAAAGTTTCCAACGATGTAATTTAGAAGCGGGATCTTTCAAATTTGCAAGCCATTTCAAAGGTTTGTGATCTGATCGAATTTTGAATTTATTTCCGAAAATATAGGGTCGAAAATATCTAATACACCATACAATAGATAGCAATTTTTTTTCAATAGTCGAGTAGTTGATTTCTTGTGGGTTTAAAGTTCGACTTGCATAGCATATTGGCTTATTATTTTGACATAAGACTCCTCCTATGGCGTATTGTGAAGCGACTGTTGTCAATGTAAAAGGTTTCGTGAAGTCAGGGTGTTGTAGTATGGGTTCATTACTGAGTAAATTCTTGCATAAGTTGAATGCGTTTATAAATTCAGGTGTATGTTCAACTCGTTCACCTTTTCTTAAACAATTTGTTAGTGGTTTTGTTATTTTTGCGAGGTTATTCATAAATTTTCTGTAAAACACGATAAGGCCAAGGAAGCTTTTTACTTGTTTAGGTGTTTTAGGAATCGGAAAATTATGAATTGCATATATTTTTCTTGGGTTTGGTTTTATACCATCAGCTGTTATGATATGTCCCAAAAACTCAACGGATTTTTTCAAAAATTCACTTTTGTTAGGCTGGATTTTCAAATTATGTTGAAGCAATTTCTGAAATATCACTTTCAAATTGTGTTAATGTTCATCCAATGTTGAGGAAAAAATGATAATGTCATCCATATAAACGAGACTGTTTTGAGTAATTGGAAAGTGGACTGTAAACTTTAATTTTTCGACCAAGACAAAGGTTTAATCCTACCTTGATAAGACTGGTAACTTCTTCTGGCCGGCCGGCTTCTTCGATGTGGGTTTCTTCAATTTCTTTATTCCGTAAAGGTTAGGAAAAAATACCCCTGTCTTGGCATAGGCGCGACAAACACAAAGAAAAAAAGAGGTTTCAACTTATTTATAATTTATGAGAAATTAACTGAGCTTTAACTAGGAATGAACATACCACTCACCTAAAATGGATACATTTTATTGAAAAGAGCAAAACAAAAAATATATTAATATAAATCGAAACGAAACGAACAAAAATGTCAACAACTCGTTCGCAAAAAATTCATTAGGCAATTGCCTCATCAACAGGCAAAGGACAAACTTTCGAAACTGACCTTTCACATGTGCCGTTTACTGTGCGAACAGTTACCACGCGAATAATTCCGTCTTCGCCGGGGTGTACTTGTTCTACACGTCCGATGTGCCACTTCAATGGTGGAGCAGAAGGTTCCTTGAGGAAAACCATATGATTGACCGAAATAGGCGCAGCCTGGCTTGTCCAATTATGCCGTTGCGTAAGCGTATGTAGGTACTCTAGATGCCATTTTGACCAAAAATCTTGTTGCATTCTTATTAACAACTGCCAACGATCCAAACGATTCATTTTAATATCTTGAAAATTTGGATCAGGTAAGGAATTCAGTGCTTCTAAGGTAAGGAAGTGACCAGGGGTGAGTACTGAAAAATCGTGAGGGTCACTACTCAAAGGACATAAGGGCCTTGAGTTTAGAACGGCTCCAATTTGCACTAAGACTGTATAGAACTCCTCGAATGTGAGGATTTGTTCTCCAAAAACTCTGAGTAAATGGGTTTTCACGGATATAATACCCGCCTTCCACAATCCTCCAAAATTGGGGGAGAGAGGGGGGTTGAAATGCCAGAATATTTTTTCACTAGAAATGGCGTCTTTCAAGAGGGAAGCTAGATATTTAGAGGCTCCAATGAAGTTGGTGCCACAATCAGAATAAATGTGGGTACATCTTCCGCGGCGAGAAATAAATCGTCTAAAGGCTGCTAGAAAAGCATCCGTGGAGAGAGATGAAACAAGTTCTAAATGGATGCATTAAGTGGCCATACAAACAAATGGGCATATATGAGACTTGAATGTTTTAGCACCCCTCATCTTTCCTAAAACGGTCTGAAAAGGGCCACCAAAGTCTACTCCAACTTGTGAAAATTAATTTGGGATATTCTTGGTGAAGGCAAGTTTCCCATAGAAGGCTGAGAAAATCTGGGATTAACACGGAAGCATTTCAAACATTTCGAAATAACCTTTGAAATTGTTTGTTTGGGGGAGAGTATCCAGTATCTTTGAAGTGACAAATAGTGAAGAGTCTGACGACCGGGATGTAAGTAGAGTCGATGTGTGTGTTCGATTATTAATTGAGTCAAACGATGTTTAGAAGGTGATAGAATAGGGTGTTTTTGTGCAAAAGGGAGGGATGAGATGACCAAACGTCCGCCCACCCTGATGAGACCTTCTTCATCAATGAACGGATTCAATTTCCTAAGAGCTTTAGAAAGGATGTTTTTTTTGTGTAAGAGAGTACGTTCTTTAGAAAATACATCTGACTGAACATGTTTGATGATTAGAGTGAGAGAGGTTTCCATTTCAAATAATGTAAAATGACCCTTTTTTAAGTTAGGATGTTTACAATTATGAATGAATCTGAGAATATAACAGAGTGTATTTTGAATTTTGAGAAGTGATGAAAAGCGGTTTATGAGAAACATAACGATATCGGGTTCTTCCACTTGTGTGAAGAGAACAACCTTACGCTTTTCTTCTTCGGTCTCAAATGTTGCTTGGTTAAATGATTCGGGGGGGCAATATTCTGAAGAACTGATCAGCCATAGAGCCCCCGCCCACCATAAAGTATTTGTGGCTAAATCAGAGGGAAGTAATCCTCGAGACGCGGGATCGGCAGGGTTGTCGTGGGAAGCAATATGTTTCCAGTTGGAAGGAGGAATTTGTTCCTGAATTTGAGATACTCTATTAGAGACAAATGTATTCCATTTATGGGGAGCTGATTTTATCCATGATGATACTATAGAAGAATCTGTCCAAGCTACCAATTGAGACATTTTCAATTTGTGTGAATATATATCATGAACATACAATAAAAGATCAGCTAAAAGAAGAGCTCCACATAATTCTTATTTCGGAATAGAAATAGTTTTCAGAGGGGACACTCTCGATTTAGCACAAACTAAGTGAACAGAAATATTTTCTCCTACGGTTCGTAGGTATACAGCAGCAGCATAGCCTCGTTCAGAGGCATCACTAAACCCATGTAATTCGTAATAAAATGTATCAGGGGGAGATATATGACGAGGTATTTGAAGCTGAGAGAGTTTGATTAGCCCATCCTTGAATTTAGACCATAGGAAAATTATATTTTCAGGGGTTTCATCCCAGCCAATACCATTCTCCAGAGATCTTGAATGATCACTTTCAGAAGAAGTGTTACAGGGGTGAGAAAGCCCATAGGATCAAAAATCCTGGCTAAATGGGATAACATTAATCGTTTAGTACAGAACGAATCGTTAACTGTAGACATCGAGTAGGAAAATGAATCTGATGAAGGATTCCATTGAAGACCTAAAATTTTCAATGTAGAATTAGTTTCTTTGTCTAATGAGAAACGGTCGAATTGTAAATGAGAAGGAGGAAGATGTTTTAATGAATCAGGGTGATTGCTGGACCATTTTCGAAGTTCAAAACAGCCCTTTTGCATTGAATCAATCAGCTCTTTCTGGGTTTCTATAGCAGATGATAAAGAATCACAGCCTGAAACTATGTCATCCACGTATGTGTCCTGTTCCAGAATTTTTGAGGCACGAGGATGAGAATTGATATGCTTACTAGCTAGTTCTAGTAAACAGCGAATTGATAAAAATGGTGATGAGGTTAGACCATAAGTAACTGTACGTAATCTATAATCTTGGATTGGATCCGATTGGGAAAATCTCCACAAGATTCGTTGCAAGTCTCTTTGATGTTCAACGATCAGAATTTGTCTGAACATTTTTTCACGTCTGTGGTAAATACTATGGCATGTAAACGGAAACGTAAAAAGAAAGAGATTATGTCTCGTTGTAACTTTGGACCAGGGAGCAAAACATCATTAAGAGAAATGCCATTACTGGCACGAGCACTTCCATCAAAGAAAACACGTAACTTTGTAGTTGAGCTTTCTAATTTAGCCACACTATGATGTGGTATATAGTAGGTCGAGTTGCTAGATACAGAAAATGGGTCAATGATCAATTCCATATGGTTTAAATCCAAATATTCTCTGAGAAAATCAAAATATTGTTTGTAAAGAGATTGATTTTGAATAAGCTTGCGCTCTAGACTTAAAAATCTGCGAAGGCAACGCTACCATTATTCGCCCATCGGGAAGACGAGAATAATTTTCCTTGAATAATGTTTCTGCTCTTACATCATCGGGTGCAACTGAGACGGCTTTGGGAATATGTTCCAACTCCCAAAATCTAGAAATGGTATGATTTAAAAGGGCATCTGAATTAGAAAAGAGAGTTTGAGATTCAATTTTTGAATCCGGAGAATAATTTATGTTTCCCATTATATATAACCCATCCGAATATAGTGTCGAGTGCAACGGGATCATTTATTGTGTTGGATATAGTATTACCTTTGAAAATGAAGCCGAATATATCGGCACCCAATAACATATCAACAGGGGCGGAAATGTTAAAATGCGGGTCAGCTAACTTCAAGTGTGAGAACTGCCTCACATGATCTGGAGGAATGTCAAGACAAGGCAAATTAGAGCAAATTTTTGGTAAGACAATGAAGTCCAACGAGAAACGAGGTTCGGGATGATCAGTGGGCTTAATTTCACACGTAACCATGTTACTAGAGTAAGTTTTGGTTTGACCTATCCCATTTATGGGAAAAGATAAACAGCGTTTAGGCAGACCGAGTTTTTGAATATATTTATGGGAAATAAAATTTGATTGGCTGGCATTGAATAGCTCGAAGTTTGTGACATTTTCCAGAAGAATCTATTATATCAATAATAGCTGTTGACAAAAGTACGGTGTTTTTTGCATGAGAGAATAAGGAGTTGCTCGATTGTGCTGCATTTGCAGAAGATAACTGAGAATTTGATGTTGAAGGGGTAGAGGTGACAATATTACCAGAAGAACTATTATTTCGAGGCGGTGATGTTCCAAAGTGAAGCAAAGTGTGATGTTTCAAAGAACACTTTCTACAAACTGAATTTGAAGAACACGTACGGGAAGAATGCTTGACACCAAGACAATTAGTGCACCAGCGGTTATCTTTAATGAGGTTATATCTTTTAGTAGGAGTTTTGGATTCAAACGAAGGGCAATTATAAATAGTATGGTCGTTTTTACAAAGTGGACAGACTGGTCGAGAGCTATTTGTAAAAAATGCGTTCCTAGATCTTACTCTATTGGAAGAACTTGAAGGAGCTGATACTTGTCTGAATCTAGAATCAGATGACTTTGAAAGTTGCGAATTGGACAACGCAACTTTACTAGCAGCAGAACACTGTTTTTCCAAAAATTCTTTGAGTTTTTTATAAGTATCTGTATCAGTAGATTTTATTTCACAGCTCAGTTGAAATCTAGTAGCAGTTGCAAAGTCTAGTCTATCAAATAGCATATTAAAGAGAATGAAATCCCATTGCTCTACGGGGTAACCCATAACTTGTAAAATAGAAACATTTTCACTGAAAGTATCTACCAAATTCCTCAAAATCAAGGGGTTCGATGAATTCAAACATTTTTTTGTATTTTCTATAGCATGCCAATGTGCTGTAGCTATAAGTATATGGTCATCATAACGCTATTTCAAGGCAGCGTAGGCTAATTTATGATTTTGAGAAGTCAAAGGAGTACTTTTTACTAGAGAGTGTGGTTCATCTTTGAGAGATCTTAATAAGTATTTGAATTTTTCGATATCTGAAAGACAATCATTATTGTGTATTATTGCTTCGAAACTATCTCTATAAGTAGGCCATGTAGCCATATCACCACAAAAGATAGGTAATCCTATTTCAGGTAATTTAACGTTATTCTGTTCAATATTCGCAGACGAGGTTTGTTCCAATATAGTTGAATTCAATATTCTCTCTTCCGCATCGAATAATTGACCGTAAATAGCTTGTATGTGAAAGTAATTAGACTGAAATTAAGTTAAAGTTCTATTATGTGTACTAAGATCCCCATTTTCTTGAAGAGAAACTATTGCAATAATATTTGAATGGTATTCCTCAAACTTCTCTTTAATATTATCAATGAATTTGTACCTACATTTCAAATTATTATGAAAACTTTTATCGAGAAGAGCTTGATCAGCAATTTTTTTCATTTCACTCAATTTTAATTCTTCAGTATAACGCTGGGCAGTATATTGTGTAACCTTTTTAATGTTGGCTTCGGAAGACATGTTGAAAACAAATATAATATAGGTAAGTGTAAGGTAATAAATTAATGAATTCAAATTCAAACTGAGCACTCCACTGACTGAAGTTCTAAGAAGCACAAACTTGCACTACCTTTTTGAATGAATATGTATTTATACGTATGAAAACTATTGAATATGCCTAAAGCGTCTTGATAATAATGCAAATAAATAAACACGAGAGGAGGCAATGCTATATGATAGTAGTAACCGCTCGCACAGCAATATTTCGATAACAAATCGAACAAAAGTAAAAATGTGTTTGTTTTCACTTCAAGTATTCAAAATTATTTTAATCGGAGATGAGAGTTTATTATATCGAGAATATTCGAAGTAATAAGAGAAATGAGTGGAGAAGAGAGAGAGAGAGAATTATTTGCGAACTATTGATGAGACAAGCTACTTGTATTTCGAAAATGTAAATTTAACGATTTTACCGACAAAAGGTTTCAATCGACTGAGTTCTACCAATTTCAAGTGAGTGGGCGTGTCTACTTGGAAGAATATGATATGCGCATGTGACACTAATTGAACTGATCGACAGGAACGCAACCTTCAATGGACGCTCCAAATATTCTACAGAAAAATGGAAATCGAATTTAAATCAACAAAATTGATAACAAACCTTTTTCGAAGGCAAACCGACACAAAAATTGCATAAAAAAATCCTGCTCGTATGGACCAATGTTTTGAGTAATTGAAAAGTGGACTGTAAACTTTAATTTTTCGACCAAGACAAAGGTTTAATCCTACCTTGATAAGACTGGTAACTTCTTCTGGCCGGCCGGCTTCTTCGATGTGGGTTTCTTCAATTTCCTTATACACTTGTGAACTAACAGTTTGATCACGAATCCAAAGAGAGTAGCACATCTGATTAATAAAAGATTAAATACAGAATTTATGCACACCGTACGCCGTGTTCGAGAGAGCGAAAGTGAGTCTCTCTTCTTGTCCCGTTTTTTTCATACACACGGTCTTTGTCGCACCTTTCTATCCGTATAGGTTAGGAAAAAATACCCCTGTCTTGGCATAGGCGTGACGAACACATAGAAAAAAGGGGTTTCAACTTATTTATTATTTATGAGAAATGAACTGAGCTTTAACTATGAATGAACAGAGACATATCTGGTTTATATATTCCTTCAGAACTTCATTAATCATTTTTTGGAATGTACAGGGTGCGTTTTTTAACCCGAATGGAGAACGGAGATATTCATAATGTCCGCGGTCAGTTGAAAAAGCAGTTTTGGAAATACTGTCTTGACGCATTCTTATTTGGTGAAAGCCGCTGGCTAAATCCAAGGTAGTAAAATATTGGGCTCAACCAAGTTTATCGAGAATTCATCGCGTTTATGAATTTGGGGAAATTGATATGTTTTAGAATAAACTGGTTCTTCGTCTGTCGTATTAATGTTATGAGTTGTTTGAGTTGTGGAAGATAGAGGTTGGTCTGGCTTTTGAAAAACAGAATGGAATTGTTTACATAAACGTAGTAGTCTAGTTTTTTCGTCAGAATTCAGATGATCTAGTCGAAGTAAATGTTCTAGTTGTATAGAGTCAGGACAGTTGTTGAAATTATTTAACTCGTAATCACAGACAATCAAATTTTCTATCGAATACACCTCGAGAGGTGTTTGTAATGAAAAATGCACATGAGAAGCATTATAATTATGTATTTCTATACTCGCGTAACAATTTTTAATTGTGGCAATGCATTATGGACTGAAACAATTATCGATAATTTTTGTTTCAGGGATATAATAAGTTCCATCTGTAGTTACATTAACTGGTACCCGAGTGGAATATATTTCATGACTTCCAATTGTAAGATTGTAGGCTGTGTATTCACTAGGTGAACATTGATTAACCTTAATGGGAATATTATCGCGATATAATATTCCTTGTTGAATACTCCAGTCAAATCCCATGGTTTTCAAGTCTTTAAAACTTATTATACCATCAAAGAATCTATGAAAATCGAATAGTGTAAACGAAATCTGTTGTTTTGAATGAAATTCTGCAAAAGCTGGTAAAATTGCAACATATTTCGTATATTTTTCTCCGCAAGATGTTTTTAGAGTGTTTGGTTTAATGACAATATATTCGGGTGTGACAAGTATTTATCAGCTATGGCTGGATTTATTAAAGAAAGATGACTTCCTGAGTCTAATAAAAGGTGCAGGGGTTTTCCGTCAGGTAATGCTATAGTAATGAAGGGTAAAATTCTATTATCCATTACGTTGACTTCCCGTTCCAGCTCTCAGAACTCCAGGAATCACTTTCCAAGGGTTTGTCACGATGACTCTGGTTTCCTGAAGGCCAGCTTTGATCTTCGGATTATCCACAAGTCCTTTCGTGATATGCGAATAATCCTACTGACTGCGCCAGTTACGTTTCGTTTCGCAGTCGTTTGGTTCGGAGATTCAAACACGTGAGAGATGATGACAACCTCTGATGAATTGTTGAATTACCAAGTCACACAGAAATAAATGAATCCACTTCGATAACTTCTGTTTCAACTAATGATCTTTATTTCCGAAAGCTTATAGCAACAACAGTATCAAAAGAATAGTTAAACATCAACTAACTCTTGATCTAATCCTAACAAGTATTTATGTGAATCTTAAAACGTATCATCAGCAATATGATCGTTCATGATAAAGTCCGGTGAGAAAAGATAACTTGTACACGAAGTTGGTCCATCGGCAGGAACTCCGTCTGCAGTATTTCTCCGGTAGGTATTCCAGGCACGGCTTGGCTATGTGGTCCGATGGGAATACCGTCAGCGTTATTTCTCCGGTGGATATTCCAGGCGCGGCTTAGCTATGTGGCCTGGTGGAAATATATGGTCCGGCGTCAGGAGGATGTGAAGGCGGTCATGCATATGTAACTAGTGGTCGACGTTGGAAGTGATGTCACCATCGCGTTTCCCGATTTGGCTTTGCCTTCAGTGCAGCAACGGATGTCACTGTATGGTGCATCACAGAAGCACGGAATTTTCTCCGGAAGTGGGTGTATGACAATTAGTCGAGCCATACCAAAAAAGAAGAAGAATTATTTGTCTGTTGTTTGTTGTTTTTGATTGCTGGGCTGGATTCAGATTCAAACCAGTTCAACATTTCATAATTTCATGCTGATTCTGCATATTATGTCGTTTCGGAAGTAAAGTGGACAATAGAAGCGGAAATTTTCGATTTCGCTTGTGGTTATTTCCCAGAAATGTTTGTGTTACTCGTCACTGCTTCGGTGATTAGAATGTGTATGGATAAGGTGAGTACCATTTTTAATCAATCTCACTCCCTAGCAAACAATTTTAGTTTTGCTTTTATCAGCAATATTTGTGGCGTATCTTGCAATACATTGGTTTTCCAGATCCCTCCTAGTTATTGGGATTATTTGTGGTCACTTCCCCTGGTTTCGACTCGAAGGTTGCATGGGCCGTGATGGGTTCTCAGCTGGTTTTTGGACATAGAGGTCATCTCCATCACATCTTGGGTGCAGAGTTGTACAGCTCAATCGTTCGATGAGTGCTGGGTCCAGTGCTCGGTGTTTCAGTTGTGTGGTTATCTGGTAACTGCCTCTCCCCGTACATGGAAAAAATACAAGCAGTAAGTTCTTTTCATTTATTGATATATAGATTAGGTTTCCCTTTTCCCTTATTGTTACTCTTATTATAGTTATTTCTAAAAATTTATCATTAACATTATTAACATTTTGTTAACATCAAAAGAAACGCATAGTGTGTTTATAATATGTATTAATGATATGTACCCCTTTATCAACTAAAACTATTTCCTATCAATCTAACTCATAATTTCTAGATGCAAAGCTGTATGATTGTCTAGGTAGGTAACCTTGATTGACTTGATTTCTTCGATTTACATCACTGTCTAGTTTTAGATTTTACTCTTTTGTTACACTTTTCATCGTTTCATTTGCACGTTAAATGTTAACCTCTATTTTCTCATGATTGCCTTTATTTGTAAAAAATTGTTCATAGAATGCTCAAGCCCCTCATTGAAATCTTATACTTAGTGGATTATTTTATTCCGTTTCATCAACATGGATCCATGTGCAAACACTGTACGTATAAGCCCAGTACTAGCACATTTATATCTCATTTCATTTAGACTTCATTGCAGCAACTGCTCAACTACTCCTCTAGCTTATACTTTTACAGGCATTGCATTACCTGTTTGTTCAAAAGAGATAAGTGTTCTGTGGGCAATTATTATATTATTATAGGAGTATTTCACCTTTTCTGCAACTTACAAAGATATTCATCTGGTACCTTTACGATAATACCAGCTTGAATAAATCTGCAAAAGCTTTCGTTACGTGAAATAATTATCACGTGTGCCGGCCGGCTATAAACTTGTTCACACACTTTATTTATTCGTATGTTTGCTATCATTCAACTTGTAGGGCTTATATTAGTAGCATTCATTTACATCAAGAAACAAGTCATTTATTATTCGTGGTCTCGGTATTATTCGTGGTCTCGGTATTGTAGTGGTTAGCATATCTGCCTATCAAGCGGAAGGCCGGGGTTCGAATCCCTGCCGGGCCACCGTGCTGGGTAATCGCACGTTAAAAGGTAAGGCCTCGTTGATCCATTGCTCGCACAAGTTTCGACTTCTGAGGGTTGACGTTCGTCAGCTGGTTAACGAAATCGAACAATTTAAGAACGAACGAACAATTATTCACTTTCTCATAATTTTCCCTTTTTTACCTTATTCAATAAACTAGTCAGCGATATGTAGAGTGCAATCGATTTGAGTTCCTGGTAAGAGGGATGATAGAGGTTCATTAATTTCCAGCATATACTGGTTAGTTTTCCCTTTATCAGAAGTTGAAGCATTAGCTTCATTTGTAGAATTTTCACATCCTCTAGATGCATCTGTTTCATCGTTTTTATTTTTCTAGTTTGCTTATGCTTCCTATAATTAGAGAAGCCTTTTTTAATGAAATTAACAAGAATATTGTGAAGGTAAAACACAATAATCCATAGACAGCAGCTTGATGATTTGAAGAGTTGTTTTTTCCCTGTGCCCTACCTACTAATCCAGGGAAGTTAGGCCTTCCATTGAGCAGAATGTAACCGATTATTATGGATATGATGGAATTCCACACAGAATCCAATCAAATTAACTGTTCAAGAGCCCAAAATGACGATTTTCGCCTACCCGAAAAGTAGCTGTGGATTCCGGCAGACACATGTGTCCTCATTATCCCCTAGAGTTTGCGCCAGATTCTGTTCGTGCGTTTAGCAACAATTAGCGGTTGAATGTCGGAAATCATAATTTTTTTTTGGATTCTGATTATATAATGAAAACTATAGGTCGGATCGAAAAAAAGTTAAGATTGAAAGTTGTAGATATTTGAAAAATCTATCGATTAGCCCGATGTCGATATTCTAATTTGTTGTCTAACTATTGCGCTCGGAATTTGAAAAAAGACGTTTTTTCCTTTACTCTATTAAAAAATGTTGAAATGCATTTGGAGGTTGCAATTGTGAATTTTGGAAGCTTTCAACTAGTAGAAACCACAGTTTCAATTTGGTTGAAAAACAATTGATAGGTTAGCAACAGTCTAATTTGTTACTGAAAAAAGTGTCCCACTAGATTGTTATTTCTTGCCCTACGGATAATCGTAGAGCAATGAACGAAACAGTGTTGGATAGTCAAAGAGTTGAACTACAAATTATCGTTTTCGGAAAATCGATTTTTTCAATGTGATACCTTCAAAAATGGCGTCAAAAAAACAACGTTTTTCAAACTGAAAAACATTTAGGAAAAAATGGTCGTATCAAAATGCAAGAAAATGAATGGGAAAGCTGCTTTTTTTCTACGAATTTTGACAACATTACTTTTGTTCCACCATAATTAGGAGCCGAGATAACACTTTTTATCATTCAGTTTCCCCTCCATTTGTTTATTTATATGAAGTATCGAGACCTTGACGACTGCACAGAGAAAGAGTCATATTATCCATAGGAACCAGCAGAATTTGTATTCCACAATTATTTGTCATATTCATTGATAGGAGCAGTGGAGGTTCTTCCGGGACCGTTCGACGTGCCGTGTGGAAGGGGAAAGTCGGAGAGAACGATCTAGCGCCAAGCGGCCGTCGAGTGCATCGCGTGAAATAAACTGATCAAAGCCCAAAATGACCTCGCTGTTTGTATCTCAGAAACTACTGGACGGATTTTGTTTTTTCTTTATTTTCAAAAGCTCATCGAGATATGATCGAATATCACTATGGCTTACCCGGTTTGTTTTCGGAAATCACAAATAATTTAATATTTACGCTGCAAATGTAGTGAATTATTCGTTCATTTCAAATTTCACTCTAATAATACGATGTCAAATGTTACCTTAGACGGAGAAAGCAAGTTTTCTCTGACATTTGAAAATGAATAAAGCACGGCTCATCTCCTTTCCAATTGATATTTTTACAAATGTGTATATATGAATGTTATTCAATATTAAGATTTTTGGCCAATTCATTTGCAACATTATCCTTCGAATATTCACAGCTTGTAACAGAAAATGTCCATTAACATTCATCTATTCACATGTTCATTCTGTCTCCGTTAGGTAAGTCAGGTCCTATCAGGCATTCCAGATACTTGGCAAATGACGAGATGAACCAATACGGCGGCATCTGCCCCCAGAAATTCTCGTTTGGTTTTTTCAGAAGAGTGTGATTTCCATGTTAATACTACTGTACAGAGTGTCCCCGATTGAACAGTTTTTATCGTTCCGGCCGGTTATACTTTATACTGAGTCCGCGGAATAAACATATTATTTGAACTTTCATTTTGGTAGTGTATTATTGTTAAGCTGACTTCTCACCGTACCTATTGCATTGTGGATTCTTGTGATAGTTCACGTGAGATTATTCAATTTTTTCGATTTCCTAAAAATGTAAGGTAATTCATTATACATAATTTCAATTACATCTATAGGTCAAAAATGTTTCGGTAGTAGTATGATTTAGATACTATCCTATAACTAATGTTCAAACTTCATTCCATTCGGTTTCCCTTACAAACACATTTGACAGTACTAACATGTAAGGATACTCAAGGTATTCAACACATTAAAATGAAAAAGAAAAAAGAGAATACATGTGCCAGACAATTATAAGATACAATTGAAATATACAAGCTCTAATATCATTTTGACTGGTCATTGAGAGATCCAGGTCATTTCTGATGATTAGGAGATTGCATTGTTGCATCATGTTATTAAAGTAGTTCCCGAGATACAGACAGCGAGGTCATTTTTGGCTCTGATTAGTTTATTTCACGCGATGCATACGACGGCCCCTGGCGCGGGTCGCTCTCTACGGCTTTTCCCTCCACACGGCACGTCGAACGGTCCCGGAAGAACCTCCACGTATTCAATAAATACTATGAATAATTGTGAAAAACAAATCCTGCTGGTTTCTATCGATCATATGACTCTTGCTCTGTGCAGTCGTCGAGGTCTCATTGTTTCATAAGGATAAACGAATGGATGGGAAACTAAATGATAAAAAGTGTTATCTTGGCTCCTAATTATCGTGGAACAAAAGTAAGATTGTCAAAATTCGTAAAAAAATAGCAGATTTCCCATGCATTTTGTCGCACTTTGATACGACCATTTTTTCCTAATTGTTTTTTGGTTTGAAAAACGTTGTTTTTTTGACGCCATCTTTGAAGGTTTCACATTGAAAAAATCGATTTCCCAAAAACGATAATTTGTAGTTCAACTCTTTGACTATCCAACACCGTTTCGTTCATTGCTCTACGATTATCCACACGGCAAGAAATAACAATCTAGTGGGACACTTTTTTAGTTACAAATTAGATTGTTGCTAACCTATCGATTGTTTTTCAACCGAATTGAAACTGTGGTTTCTTCTAGTTGAAAGCTTCCCAAATTCACAGTTGCAATCCCCAAATGCATTTCAACATTTCTTGATAGAGTGATGGAAAAAACTTTTTTTTTCAAATTCCGAGCGCAATAGTTAGTCATTAAATTAGAATATCGTCATCGGGCCACTGCTAATCGGTAGATTTTTCAATTATCTATAACTTTTAATTCAAGTTTTTTTCGATCCGACCAATAGTTTTCATTATATAAGCAAAAACAAAAAAAAATTTCCGGAATTCACCCGCTAATTGTTGCTAAACGCACGAACAGAATCCGGCGCAAACTTTAGGGGATACTGAGGACACCTGTTCCTGCCGGAATCCACAGCTACTTTTCGGGTGGGCGAAAATCGTCATTTTGGGTTCTTGGACAGTTTATTTCACTCTATCGAATCGATGGCTTTATTATAGCGCTGGATCGCTCTCTCCGGCTTCCCCATCCACACGGCACGTCGAACGGTCCCGGGACAACCTCCACTGCTCCCATCGATAAATACGATAAATAATTGTGAAAAACAAATTCTGCTGGTTCCTATCGATAATATGACTCTTGCTCTGTGTAGTCGTCGAGGTCTCGTTGCTTCATATAAATAAACGAATGGAGGGCAAACTAAATGATAAAAAGTGCTATCTTCGTTCCTAATTATCGTGGAACAAAAGTAAGATTGTCAAAATTCGCAGAAAAATAGCAGCTTTCCCATGCATTTTGTCGCATTTCAATACGACCATTTTTCCTAATTGTTTTTTAGTTTGAAAAAGGTTGTTTTTTAGTTTGAAAAAGGTTGTTTTTTAGTTTGAAAAAGGTTGTTTTTTGACGCCATTTTTGAAGGTATCACATTGAAAAAATCGATTTTCCAAGAACGATAATTTGTATTTCAACTCTTTGACTATCCAAAACCGTTTCGATCATTTCTCTACGATTATCCATAGGGCAAGAAATAACAATCCAGTGGGACACTTTTTTCAGTAACAAATTAGGTTGTTGCTAACCTATCAACTTTTTCTCAACCAAATTGTAACTGTAGTCACTACTAGTGAAAAGTTTTCCAAATCCACAGTTGCAACACCCAAATGCATTTCAATATTTTTTTATAAAATAATGAAAAAAACGCCTTTTTTCAATTTCCGATCGCAATAGTTGAGCAACAAATTAGAATGTCGAAATCGGGCCAACACTAATCGATAGATTTTTCAATTATCTACAATTTTCAATTCAACTTTTTTTAGAACCGATGAATACTTTTCATTATTTAAGCAAAAAACAAAAAAAATGTTTTCCGGTATTCAACCGCTAATTGTTGCTGAATGCACGGGCAGAATCTGGCGCAAACTTTAGGGGATAATAAGGACACATGTGTCTGCCGGAATCCACAGCTACTTTTCGGGTAGGCAGAAATTTTACGAAAAAAGTTTATTTGAATGGACTAACAAGGAAGAGGGTGTCTCCATGTATTCCGTAAGTATCAAAATAGGAAATGTTATTTTCTTGGATAGTATTTACAATGTCTCTGATCTGATCATTGCTAGAAGTCAAGTTCAAATGAGGTATAGTCAGTGTCCAATCAGAATTCAAACATTCTGAAGAGTTTGTGAACTGTGGTAAACTATTTTTATTTTTTGGGTTCAGTACAAACGATTTCAGGTTTGACCAAGCCGCAGGTATTATATGTGTGATCGGTGCTATGTTGGGTAATGATTCTGGACATGGAAACCTGCTTGGGATAATTTCTTTATTTTCCATTATAAGTTTACAACTACATGGCAGATTAATTTTGACTGCTCCAGAAGCAACATCAGTTCCATCCGGAAACATCATTGTTACATTTGGACATACTTTTTTTGATTTGTTTTTCGGATGAGTTATAAAATAAATTCCTTCATCTATTTCTGAGATCATAGTAGTAGTAGACTTATGACAGTTGATGGGGCAGTGGTGAGTAATTTCCTCCACTGTGGCCCCATGATATAACTCCTTTGCACACGCCGGACCTTTCATTGTGTCTGCTGAGAATCTTGGTAAGAAACACAATTGATTTTCATAAGGCTTGCAATGGAGTAAACCTGTACCAAGCAAATGGTGTTGTTATTAACTGGAATAATTCCCAAGAGTGGTGATTTTGTATAATTGGTACTTTTATGTGGATTATCATTTTGGTATTTGAGAAAGTGCAATCACATAGGAAAAGCTCATATAATTTTGCGGTATCTCCTATTTGGATAGTTAGATTATGACCTGAACTCTGTATTTCTTTTTTCAGCGTTAATAAATCGTGATTCAATATTGCAGGGCTCAAGATAGAAATTGGCATCTGATGCTGTCTGCAGGAAGTCAAAATTGCTTGCCTTTTAACTGCTCTCACCACTTTTATGGTGTGCCTCAAATTGATAAATTGATTCTGAATTATCGACAGCACTAGATTATCAATTTCATTCTCATGTCCTAGAAACTTTGCCTTGAAATAATTCAAAAAATTTTCAATATTGTGAATTTTAAACTCTGTTGTTTTCAACGATTCTGTAGTTTTCAATATATATTCTTGAAATTTTTTCCCGAATCCTTTCCAATTCTGATCAATGACTCTGACAACTCTTTTTGGAGTTTGAATAATTGTCTATGTATATCTTGTTCATCTGTTATCTTTGTGTTGAGCTTTTGTTGTGTTGCTACCCTACAGCACCACTCCAAACCAAAGGCTATGAAGTCTAGAGATCGTTCAACCCTGAAATGAGGTTTTTTCTCGTTGGGGATGCTCTCCAACATATAAGTACTCCAGCTACGTTCGAGATCTCTGAATTCTTGATCGAATGCAGCATTAAGTTTACTTATTTCGTCAAGTATTTTACACTCGAATTCGCCATCATTTTTCGACAAACACCCAACTTCAAAATGTTTATTACCTTGAGTCTTTTCGTACCAATTCATTTCATAAATTAGGGGTATTGTTGCCTCATAGGTAATAACTGATGGTAGTGCTTTTCAAAAAGCGCCTGCCGTTACTTGTAGGCTATGATCCGTAATGATACAATATGCCCAACAGATTTGCAAGGGTACCCTGAAATATTTTCATTTTTGTAGTGGTCCAATTTTTTCTCCTAACTACTTGAAAACCTTTATATTTATTATTATGTATATATTTTTTAATTATTTTAATTAAATTATTTAATTTATTTTTATTTTAGTTTGAACAGTTATTTTCCCAAAGTCCAGGGGTCATTGTAAGGTAAAATCCGACTGAAATGGACCACTTCTTACTATCTTTTGAAGTCCCCTTTTAAATTTCATAGTCCACCTCTCCAACTTTTCGAGTAATTGTATAAGGACCAAACCATTTCAATAATGGTTTTTCTGACCGACCAATTCTTCTTTTTGGGGTGAAAATCTTAACTTTATCCCCTGGCTGAAAGTCCAATTGATGATGTTTACTGTCATATCTCAATTTGTCTTTTGATTATCTTTCTCTTATATTTTTTGCTGCCAAATTTCTCACTTCTTGGGCCTTTTTCCTTATTTCATTTGCTTCCGAAGATTTCCGGGGTTCTATCAGGTTTGCTTCTGTTGGCAATACAGGTTCTCGGCCATAAACGAGCATGAATGGAGAAAAGTTTGTTGTAGATTGTTTGGTGGTGTTATAAGCAAATGTAATATGGGGCAGATATTCGGGCCAGTCGGACTGGTCTGTGTTGACATACATTGACAGCATATCTGCTATAGTTTTGTTCAGTCTTTCAGTTAACCCATTACATGATGGCCTGTACGCTGTCGTATATTGGTTAGTAGTGCCCATACTTTTCAACAGCTCTTGTACCAACTCACATCGAAAAGTTTGACCCCTATCTGATAGAATATGTTTTGGTGATCCGTGTCTTGTAATTATTTTTTCGTGAATTAATTTGGCTACAGGCCCTGCTTTTCCTGATTCCAGCGCTTCTGTTTCCGCCCAACTTGTAGCATAGTCAGTAGCTACAACAATAACTTTTTCCCACTCTTTTCCTGAATGGTCCTAGGATATCAATACCCACTTTCTCAAAAGGCCTACCAACTGGAATTGGCTGCCGGAATCTAACAGGCTTTTTATTTTTTGACCCTTTTCTTGCTTGACAATCCTTGCAACCCCTCACATATTTTTCGCCATCTTTTTGTAGATTCGGCCAGTAATACCTACTTATAATTTTGTGCAATGTTTTGGCAATCCCTAAATGTCCAGAAAGTGGTTCAGCATGGTGTGAAAACAAAATCTCCCCTATGAGATGTTTTGTTATAACCAACAAGTTATCAAGCCCATTGAAGTTGAAGTTGAAGATTGTCAAAATTCGTAAAAAAATAGCAGATTTCCCATGCACTTTGTCGCATTTTGATACGACCATTTTTTCCTAATTGTTTTTTGGTTTGAAAAACGTTGTTTTTTTGACGCCATCTTTGAAGGTTTCACATTGAAAAAATCGATTTCCCAAAAACGATAATTTGTAGTTCAACTCTTTGACTATCCAACACCGTTTCGTTCATTGCTCTACGATTATCCATACGGCAAGAAATAACAATCTAGTGGGACACTTTTTTTAGTTACGAATTAGATTGTTGCTAACCTATCGATTGTTTTTCAACCGAATTGAAACTGTGGTTTCTTCTAGTTGAAAGCTTCCCAAATTCACAGTTGCAATCCCCAAATGCATTTCAAAATTTTTTGATAGAGTGATGGAAAAAACTTTTTTTTTCAAATTCCGAGCGCAATAGTTAGTCATTAAATTAGAATATCGTCATCGGGCCACTGCTAGTCGGTAGATTTTTCAATTATCTATAACTTTTAATTCAAGTTTTTTTCGATCCGACCAATAGTTTTCATTATATAAGCAAAAACAAAAAAAAAATCCGGAATTCAACCGCTAATTGTTGCTAAACGCACGAACAGAATCCGGCGCAAACTTTAGGGGATACTGAGGACACCTGTTCCTGCCGGAATCCACAGCTACTTTTCGGGTGGGCGAAAATCGTCATTTTGGGTTCTTGGACAGTTTATTTCACTCTATCGAATCGATGGCCTTATTATAGCGCTGGATCGCTCTCTCCGGCTTCCCCATCCACACGGCACGTCGAACGGTCCCGGGACAACCTCCACTGCTCCCATCGATAAATACGATAAATAATTGTGAAAAACAAATTCTGTTGGTTCCTATGGATAATATGACTCTTGCTCTGTGTAGTCGTCGAGGTCTCGTTGCTTCATATAAATAAACGAATGGAGGGCAAACTAAATGATAAAAAGTGCTATCTTCGCTCCTAATTATCGTGGAACAAAAGTAAGATTGTCAAAATTCGCAGAAAAATAGCTGCTTTCCCATGCATTTTGTCGCATTTCAATACGACCATTTTTCCTAATTGATTTTAGTTTGAAAAAGGTTGTTTTTTAGTTTGAAAAAGGTTGTTTTTTGACGCCATTTTTGAAGGTATCACATTGAAAAAATCGGTTTTCCAAGAACGATAATTTGTATTTCAACTCTTTGACTATCCAAAACCGTTTCGATCATTTCTCTACGATTATCCATAGGGCAAGAAATAACAATCCAGTGGGACACTTTTTTTAGTAACAAATTAGGTTGTTGCTAACCTATCAACTTTTTCTCAACCAAATTGTAACTGTAGTCACTACTAGTGTAAAGCTTTCCAAATCCACAGTTGCAACACCCAAATGCATTTCAATATTTTTTTATAAAATAATGAAAAAAACGACTTTTTTCAATTTCCGATCGCAATAGTTGAGCAACAAATTAGAATATTGAAATCGGGCCAACACTAATCGATAGATTTTTCAATTATCCACAATTTTCAATTCAACTTTTTTTAGACCCGATGAATACTTTTCATTATTTAAGCAAAAAACAAAAAAATGTTTTCCGGTATTCAACCGCTTATTGTTGCTGAATGCACGGGCAGAATCTGGGGCAAACTTTAGGGGATAATAAGGACACATGTGTCTGCCGGAATCCACAGCTTCTTTTCGGGTAGGCAGAAATTTTACGAAAAAAGTTTATTTGAATGGACTAACAAGGAAGAGGGTGTCTCCATGTATTCCGTAAGTATCAAAATAGGAAATGTTATTTTCTTGGATAGTATTTACAATGTCTCTGATCTGATCATTGCTAGAAGTCAAGTTCAAATGAGGTATAGTCAGTGTCCAATCAGAATTCAAACATTCTGAAGAGTTTGTGAACTGTGGTAAACTATTTTTATTTTTTGGGTTCAGTACAAACGATTTCAGGTTTGACCAAGCGGCAGGTATTATATGTGTGATCGATGCTATGTTGGGTAATGATTCTGGACATGGAAACCTGTTTGGGATAATTTCTTTATTTTCCATTAAAAGTTTACAATTACATGGCAGATTAATTTTGACTGCTCCAGAAGCAACATCAGTTCCATCCGGAAACATCATTGTTACATTTGGACATACTTTTTTTGATTTGTTTTTTGGATGAGTTATAAAATAAATTTCTTCATCTATTTCTGAGATCATAGTAGTAGTAGACTTATGACAGTTGATGGGGCAGTGGTGAGTAATTTCCTCCACTGTGGCCCCATGATATAACTCCTTTGCACACGCCGGACCTTTCATTGTGTCTGCTGAGAATCTTGGTAAGAAACACAATTGATTTTCATAAGGCTTGCAATGGAGTAAACCTGTACCAAGCAAATGGTGTTGTTATTAACTGGAATAATTCCCAAGAGTGGTGATTTTGTATAATTGGTACTTTTATGTGGATTATCATTTTGGTATTTGAGAAAGTGCAATCACATAGGGGAAGCTCATATAATTTTGCGGTATCTTCTAATTGGATAGTTAGATTTTGACCTGAGCTATGTATTTCTTTTTTCAGCGTTAATAAATTGTGATTCAATATTGCAGGGCTCAAGATAGAAATTGGCATCTGATGCTGTCTGCGGGAAGTCAAAATTGCTTGCCTTTTAACTGCTCTCACCACTTTCATGGTGCGCCTCAAATTGATAAATTGGTTCTGAATTATCGACAGCACTAGATTATCAATTTCATTCTCATGTCCTAGAAACTTTGCCTTGGAATCATTCAAAAAATTTTCAATATTGTGAATTTTAAACTCTGTTGTTTTCAACGATTCTGTAGTTTTCAATATATATTCTTGAAATTTTCCCGAATTCTTTCCAATTCTGATCAATGACTCTGACAACTCTTTTTGGAGTTCGAATAATTGTCTATGTATGTCTTGTTTATCTGCTATCTTTGTGTTGAGCTTTTGTTGTGTTGCTACCCTACAGCACCACTCCAAACCAGAGGCTATGAAGTCTAGAGATCGTTTAACCCTGAAATGAGGTTTTTTCTCGTTGGGGATGCTCTCCAACATATAAGTACTGCAGCTACGTTCGAGATCTCTGAATTCTTGATCGAATGCAGCATTAAGTTTACTTATTTCGTCAAGTATTTTACACTTGAATTCGCCATCATTTTTCGACAAACACCCAACTTCAAAATGTTTATTACCTTGAGTCTTTTCGTACCAATTCATTTCATAAATTAGGGGTATTGTTGCCTCATAAGTAATAACTGATGGTAGTGCTTTTCAAAAAGCGCCTGCCGTCACTTGTAGGTTATGATCCGTAATGATACAATATGCCCAACAGGGGTACCCTGAAATATTTTTATTTTTGTAATGGTCCAATTTTTCCTCCTTACTACTTGAAAACCTTTATATTTATTATTAGGTATAAATTTTTTATTTATTTTAATTAAATTAATCAAATTATTTAATTTATTTTTATTTTAGTTTGAACAGTTATTTTCTCAAAGTCCAGGGGTCATTGTAAGGTAAAATCCAACTGAAATGGACCACTTCTTACTATCTTTTGAAGTCCCCTTTTAAATTTCATAGTCCACCTCTCCAACTTTTCGAGTAATTGTATAAGGACCAAACCATTTCAATAATGGTTTTTCTGACCGACCAATTCTTCTTTTTGGGGTGAAAATCTTAACTTTATCCCCTTGCTGAAAGTCCAATTGATGATGTTTACTGTCATATCTCAATTTGTCTTTTGATTATCTTTCTCTTATATTTTTTGCTGCCAAATTTCTCACTACTAGAGGGCCTTTTTCCTTATTTCATTTGCTTCCGAAGTGTTCCGGGGTTCTATCAGGTTTGCTTCTGTTGGCAATACAGGTTCTCGGCCATAAACGAGCATGAATGGAAAAAAGTTTGTTGTAGATTATTTGGTGGTGTTATAAGCAAATGTAATATGGGTCAGATATTCGGGCCAGTAGGACTGGTCTGTGTTGACATACATCGACAGCATATCTGCTATAGTTTTGTTCAGTCTTTCCGTTAACCCATTACATGATGGCCTGTACGCTGTCGTATATTGGTTAGTTGTGCTCATACTTTTCAACAGCTCTTGTACCAACTCAGATCGAAAAGTTTGACCCCTATCTGATAGAATATGTTTTGGTGATCCGTGTCTCGTAATTATTTTTTCGTGAATTAATCTGGCTACAGGCCCTGCTTTTCCTGATTCCAGCGCTTCTGTTTCCGCCCAACTTGTAGCATAGTCAGTAGCTACAACAATAACTTTTTCTCACTCTTTTCCTGAATGGTCCTAGGATATCAATACCCACTTTCTCAAAAGGCCTACCAACTGGAATTGGCTGCAGGAATCCAACAGGCTTTTTATTTTTTGCCCCTTCTCTTGCTTGACAATCTTTGCAACCCTTCACATATTTTTCGACATCTTTTTGTAGATTCGGCCAGTAATACCTACTTTTAATTTTGTGCAATGTTTTGGCAATCCCTAAATGTCCAGAAAGTGGTTCAGCATGGTGTGAAAACAAAATCTCCCCTATGAGATGTTTTGTTATAACCAACAAGTTATCAAGCCCATTGAAGTTACCTTTTGCGTGATATAAGATTCGCATCTCTTAACATTTCAAACACTTTTCTCAATTTTTCTATATGCTCTTCCAACGTCGTGGAGAATATGATGATGTCATCCAGATATATCAAGATAGATATCATTCCATTTCATACTATCCGCTGAACATATCAATAGTGGTGAAGTACTTTGCTCCGTGCAAATATGTGAGAATGTCATCTATTTGCGGAATGGGGTACCTTGATTTTTTTGTTACATTATTTAGCTCCCTGTAGTCGACGCAAAAGCGCGTTTGACCACTCTTTTTTTCACGATTACTACAGGGCTGGACCAGGGGGAGTGGCTGGGCCTGATAATATTATTTTCTAACATTCCGGTGATCTGGTTATCAATGATTTCCCTTTCTTTCTGAGACACACTGTATGATCTACTCATTATAGGTGTTGCTTGACCTACGTCAATTTTGTGTTCTACAAGACTTGTTGATCCCATTTGTCTGATAGATTTGGAAAAACTATCTTTGTATTCTTCTAATAATTTGGACAGTCTGTATCTGAAATTAGTATCCTTTATGTCTGATAACTCATGGTCCTCTGAAGTAACTTGATCCTCTGTTTCTTCTGTGTTCAATGTTAATGACATTCCTTTCTCGTTGAACAGGTTTTCACTGTTCAACATGAAACCCACTATTGTATTTTTGGAAATCTTAATTTTACTATGGCTTTTGTTGGTTATTTTTGTGACAGCTTCTCTGGTCTTGAACTCACTAAAAGTCCCCTTGGGATGAGAAAGCTTTCATTTTCTTGAAATTCTAGACTTTCCAAACTATTTGTGTTCCACCCCACTATGTTGACATTAATATTTATATTTTCATAGGGCATTACACAATAATCTTCTATTGATATCACTTTCATCACATCTTTTTCCCTTTCTTCTGTGTCTTTCCTGTCTCTCAATCTTCTGGTGGCTCTTTCTTTTTCATGTATTATTGGGCTGTTCTATGAATTCTCCTTCTCTTGGTCCTGTGGTTTACAAATTAGGATATCTATTTTCACATCGTTGAATATGTATTGAATCATATCCCTCATCATGCTCCAATTCATTCCGTCCAGTCCACATCCAATACGTGGCATAGCCAATTTCCTTATATTCTTTTCTGAAATCTGTTTTTTCCATGACATAAAACAAGCCCACAATGTTTCTAGTGTTGGTTTTTTTCCAGTGTTTATTTTTTGTCACTAAGTTGTAGATGAGTCTTTTATTTGTCACTACTGGTATAGCTTCTCCTATTTTCAACTTTTGTTTCTCAAGAAGCTTCTTTACAGAAAATGTTTCTTCAATGTCCCTTGCAATTCCTGCTGAAAGTTTTTTGTCCATTGAGATGCAATGAGCCAGTGCATATAAAGAGGGGGTGCTGAGTAAATTTTTATCTTTTTCTACAAGGTTCAACCGACTTATTTCATCTCCACTAGTATGGCCAATTTTGGTCAGAAAACTTGCTAGGTTGATTTCTTCAGGTAATGGGTTCGGGAGAGTGATTTCTTCTTTATAATAATAATAAAAATGATAATAATAATAAGCAGGGGAGACGAACAACATCTGTGGTCTCTGGTGAGTAGCGCCACCACTTTCCTGAGCTTAGGATGCAAAATCGGACCGGCAGCTAATGCGCATCCGGGAGAGAAAAGCTTTTTCTCTCCGGTGCCGGCCGTGGGCCTGCTGGGCTAACCACCTTGCAGGCCCATAACTCTGGTTCCTGCTACTAGAGGACAGGGCCCCCACAACCGACCCCATTCGGATAGGGGTCAAGGGCAAGGTGGAGGGGCCCAAACCGATGAACAGCCCCATAACGACTCTGGCAATGGACACGGACAACGTTTTGAGTGGACCGACGAACTGAGAGACGACCTGATGCGGTGGTACGAGAGTAGTGAGCCCGCCCGAAGGGGATACATGGCGAGAATGCATGCGCTGTGGTGCGTGGCACACCCAGAGCATGCCGCCTTTTCCGCCCAAAATCTAAGGGATTATGTGTCCCATCTTCGTGGCCGTGGCTATGTACGTGCCCCACCGAGGCCGGTTGAGCAGGTGGTAGAAATACCGCCAGTGCGATTGGTGGAGGAGAGGGTGCGCCTGGAAGCATCGAGAACACAGAACATCGGGACCCGGAGGATGCTTCACAAAGTGAAGCCCCTCAGGCCAGAACAACTGGCCCGAGTGGATGCAGAGGTTCGTGGTGCCCTTACAGAAGAGGCCGACATCTGGCAGATCAACTGTGCCGTGTATGACTCTGTTCAGGCTCTTTCTGGGAGAGAGGGGGGTGACAGACCCTTCGACCCCTCTAGGAAGCATGAACAGCGCATACGCAAGATGGAGGCTAAGATCAAGTCGGCGAGAGAACACGCGTCTCGTATCCAATGTGTGATGGACTACTTAGCGGTTCAAAGACCATTCACGCACGCAGTGCGGCAAATCGCTGCAAAACTGCGGAGATCCCATCACACATTGATTCGAGGGGTGCTGCTCACCATCAAGCAGCATTGCCTCGAGAGGATACGAATGCTGGTGACTGCAAAAAAGTCACTAGTGAGGCGGGCGAGGGCTTTCTCAGAGAACAAACAGTTCCGCGAGAAACCGTCTCGCCTATTCCAATCGCATTCGCGTGTTGTGGATAATCCGCCGGCCGCTGATCGGGTGGAATCCTTCTGGAAAGGTATCTACGAGCATCCGCAACCACTCTTTCTGTAGAAGGCTTCAACAGCCTGAGCCTGAAATACTGCGTCAACCCATAACCACGGATGAAGTTCGGAAAGCTCTTGAGGGTTCGAAGAACTTTGCTGCCTCAGGGCCTGATGGCCTCAATAACTATTGGTGGAAAAAGTTATCGAGCACCCACCACCATTTGTCCAGAATATTCAGTTCTTGGCTGAATGGAGAGCATCTGATTCCGGAATGGTTTGTCGAGGGGCGAACCGTGCTAATCCCGAAGAACGGAGATTTGTCGGATCCTAAGAATTACAGACCGATAGCATGCTTGAATACGTGTTACAAGATGTTTACACGCATCTTGTATATGCGTACACTCCAAGCAGTTGACCCTGTGTTCGAACGGATATATGAGCAAAAAGGGTCAAAGAGGGGTTCCGCGGGCTGTAAGGAGAACCTGCTGATTGATAGATGTATCACGCAGGACTCCGTGCAGTATAAGCGGAATCTTTCTATGGCCTGGATCGACTATCGCAAGGCATTCGATACAACATCACATGAGTTGTTGTTGTACTTTATATCATTTTCTTTTTTCATGCAGTATTTTATTCGTATCAAATGCTATTTCTTTCAAGTTGAGGCTTACGTATGACATGTCAACTCATACCGTATTCAACTTACTGCACCTAATCATGCACTAAAGTGAGAGCTATTCTTATACATTTTATTCAGTCACTAGAGAAACATTATGTATACCACAGAGTATTCGTTTTTATCTGAACTATAATAATGCTCCACAAATCCCTGAAAAGAAAAACGGAATTAGTAGTGTTGTGAAAGATTTGTTATGTTTATTACCTGTTTTCAAGATGCCATATCATCTTCTGATCACCATCTAGAGTACACAAAATTTTCATAAATGCTTTCTGCTACAGATCACATCATTTATAGTATTCCTGTGAATTGAAAGAGATTATTTTGCTTGAAGTGATTATGTTATAAAATAGTTTTCAATATTGTTATATTTACTCACCTGTTGCTGAAGAGTATAGCTACTCTAGTTTTCATGCATTTGTTAAATTTGTAAATATCTTTACCGTTGTATTTGTATAATTTCAGGCTTTGGATCGTCTATTTGCGTTGGTGGTGAACTTGAGTGTTTTCAATCTGTCATCACGAAATAAACATAAATTGGATGTCGACGTTCAATCAGCTGACGGATACTTTCTTTCATATTCCGTGAGCCGAGCTGTTAGTGTACGCTGTTCTCATCATTACTCCGAACTCGATGTGTTCGTTGTTACTCGACGTGAATTCCTAGGCATGCCATCTGGAGGTTTGGGAATAAACTATTGTATTTTCAAATATTGGTCTTTTGACATTAGGTAGACATTCTTGGCGTTGAAATGTTTTTCTTCACTTGAGAACATCTATATATACTATTCAATATTTCCTATTATAGTCTCTACCTGTTTGAACATATTTCTTTTGATGAAATTCAAACCTCTTTGTATGACGTCACCGTATCGACGTGAAAAGCAGACTCAAGATGTGTGTCAGTTAGAATGCGCTGTATGTTGATTTTTGGAGAATTTTCAACAAAAAGTCCTTCGTGTGCCATTATGAGTTGAGGAAAAGGTTGAAACTGCCCTTTTGCCGGCGTGACTTCAGAGAGGCACGTCATAAGCATTGACTTCCTTCTGAATTATTTTTTGAGAATACGTTGAAGTATCTGGTCATGTAGCTGCTCATTTTTGCTTCTGTTGAGCACAAAATTTCCGTCTAAACCCGAGAGGTATGTTAATTTAGTATTTAGATCTTGTTGGACTTTCCTTCGCCATTTTGCCAATTTTTTTGTATGTCGAAATTGGTTGTAACTGAACCTATTTCACAGGGTTTTTCCGTTGGGGCTCGATTCATCACTTTATTTTCTTGGCGGGGAGTAGAGAATCCTTTTGATGAGTTTACTTCTGAGTCTGATGTCGAGAAGTCCAACATGGGTGCCATGAGGCCGTATTCAGCAGTCACGTTGTAACCGAACCGTAGCTACAGCCCTAACTCCGCCGAAGTAAGCCAGACCTGATGTAGTTCATTTATACCGAAACGTTCAGCATGCAGGTGTCGTTATAAAGCAGTTTTGGTTCCACTAACAGCAGCTGTCACGTTTGACTCCAGTCTAGTTTCATCCAGAAGTACATCCCTGAATATTCACCGTTTGATACATCCACTCAACAAGTTCATCACCACCACTAATGGACCGTCTAAGGAAGAGCTGATTCCGTAGCTCTAGGTATCATTTTCATTTATTTTAGTCATTTAGTATCGCAGAACATATTTGTTCAAATTTGTCCTTGATACTGGATACCGTTCCAGGTTGTACATATACCGTTCCAGATTGTACATAGCTCATTGTATATGTCCATCTTTTCATTCAAGATACTAAAGTAATAAACTATTTTTGGGGATATTGACTTTCATTTCATAAAGCTGTCATTGTCAATATTTTCGTTTTCTGGGTTTCATAAAATCAAATTCTAGTGGCGCCTAACATTTTTTATTTAGCTATCAATCGATATTTATATATACTTAACTTGAACCCATGCCCAATGCCGCCAGACGAAGAGCTGCCGTTCGCTGTGTGTAAAATAAATTTTATGCCACACAAGTTTGGCGCCCAACGTGGGGCTCCGATTTTTTGACATTGATTGTTGCTGAATAAAATAAAAACTTTTTGGTTTCATGCTTTCTTGAAAATATTGACTGACAGAACTTGTGAAATGAAAGTTTGATTTACAGTTTGAAGATCTTGGTGATATTTTTGATGTACAATTCTGGAAAATTCAGTCGATGATATGTGGAGTATATTTGATATGTGGAGTATATTTTGCGGATTGAGGACTTGTAGCATTTTCTGAAAATTTGATTTTTGATGAAAATTATTTTGGGTATTTTCAATTAACCGCTTTGACCTAATTGAGTGTATGTTACTGTGTATTATTACGAAACTTTTGTGTGCTCTATACATTTATCTGGTCGAGGTGAATTAACGCAGATCTTCTACAGCAGGAATTTCATTGCCCTTTTGAAGTTTGACATATTTTTTTTGGTAAAATGAGTATAGAAAATTTTCAAGTCAATCATTTACTTGATTATGAATTGGAATATGAACTTTCAATTAGAGGTATCTCTACAGCCCGTACCGTAGCCGATAAACGTAAAATTTTAGGTAGACTTTTGAATAAAGAACTTGTGAACCCGGATGTAAATCTGAAACTTGATACTTACAGTTTGGATATCAAAAAAGAACAAGATACTCTTAATAAAAGTTTGACTTCTATCACAGAATTGATCATAGATTTTAGTGACTCTGGTCAGGTAACTGACACTCTTTTTCTCCGAATTAAATCTAGGATTGCTCATGTATTGAATAGAACAAACCGACTTTTGAAATTTCTCGATATCCCTGGTAAAATTGCTGACGATTCAGAAAATGAATTTAGAACATTTCAATCAGAGGCCTATGCATCAATTTTGAAATTAGAAGCTGATCTATATGACAGCATAAAAACTCAAACGCCGTCAACTTCCAATGCTTTCGTACAGCCACCACAATTGCTCAATGTCCCTGCACCTGTTGTTAACTGTTCTAATAATTTTATACCGATTTCTAAATGGGGAGTTAAATTTGATGGTGATTCCAAGACATTGCATTCTTTTCTAGAACATATCAGTGAGTTATCACAGGCACGTAAAGTTGATAACCAAACTCTGTATGAATCCGCAGTTGAATTTTTTGTTGGTGATGTGTTTATGTGGTACCGTCGTATCAAATCGAAAGTAAATGATTGTTCTTCACTTGTTTCATTGCTCAAAAGAGACTTTCTGAATTCTGAGGTGGATGAAGATATCTGGGAGCAAATTAAGCAAAGGAAACAGAAACGTAATGAATCTATTACAATATATATATAGCTCATGTCGAAACATTGTTTGGTAGACTGTCCCGTGAACCCGTAGAATCTTCAAAGGTTAAATATTTGAGAAAAAATTTGTTGCCTGAATATATTAGTCAATTAGCTCTTCATGACATTCCTTCCGTTGCCGAACTTTCTAAATTATGTAGGAGACTTGAGAAAGCAAATATCCTCAAATTGAAAAATTCTGTTTCACAAGTTGCCGATCTGTCAGAAACAAAGCAGGAGAAACAGGTTTTCAATAATCCGAAGAATTTGAGTAAAAATAATTTCCAGAAAAATAGTAACCATACATCCAGAAATAATTTTTCATCCGGGAAAGGTAAACAAAGAAATTTTAGTACAAATATTCAGGGTAATAGTTCAAGTACAGAACCTACTAGTGTTTCGAGTAGTAAGACAGTAACTTGTTGGAATTGTGGGTTGCCTAACCACGTCTTCTCAGTTTGCCGTACAAAAAGAAAGGTATTTTGTTCCAAATTTGGGTTACCAGATGTGAAACTTTTCAACTGTCCGAGTTGTTCAGTTCCAAAAAACGAGTAAGGGGTAGGAAATTCCGTGGCCATAACCCTGTCCCCAATTTCAAGGCCATACCTCACCAAAATTTCGATAAGTCTGACTGGAACAAATGGTTAGAAAGGGTATCTAAGTTTTTTAAAGATAGTTGTAATGAAATTTCTCCACTCTTTGTTCAAAAACCTTTGGATAATAGACCTTATATAGTTGTGAAATTATTTGATCTGGATATTACCGTTTTATTTGACACTGGAGCTACTGCTTCTTTGGTTGGATCAGCAGGTTTGCATATTTTGAAAGATTTTGATTTAAAGGTTCATAATACTGAATCAAAAAATATTTTTACAGCTGATGGAACTCAAAAAACCGTTGAAGGGGTTGTTTATTTACCGATTGTTATTGATGAAATGTCAAGTTATTAAAGCTTTAATTGTACCAAATTTACCTCATTCTTTCATTTTTGGATGTGATTTTGCAAAGCAGTTCGATTTCAAGTTTAATTTTGCGAATAATAGTTGGCATATACAAAGTGATCTTTCTTCCTGTTGTAAAATTGATGTGGTTGATAAACCAAAAGTTATTCGTAGAGTAGAAAATTTGCCATCATTGGATGATTTATCTTTACAACAGCGTTTACAGGCACAAACTGTTATGGATTCTTTCAACGAAATCTCTAGTAAAGACAGACTTGGTCGTACTCATAAAATTTCTCTCAAAATTGATACCGGTGATGAACCTCCGTTCCGTAAAAGACCTTATGTCATGTCTCCTTATATGTCAAAAATTTCAAATGATGAGTTAGATGAAATGTTAAAACCTGGAGTAGTTGAGTCATCTCAAAGTCCGTGGTGTTCACCTGTTTTATAAGTTAAAAAGTCAAATTCCGAATATCGATTTTGTTTTGATGGACGTCCCCTGAACGCTATAACAAAATATGATAGCTATCCTTTACCGAATATTGACAGAATTTTGAATTCATTGAGAGATGCCAAATATATGTCATCAATTTACTTAAGAAAATCCTTCTGGCAATTCCCATTGGATCCTTATTCTAAGGAGAAAACAGCTTTTAGTGTAATTGGTAGAGGACAGTATCAGTTTGTTACCGTTCCATTTGGACTTTGTAACGCAGCTCAAACTCAACAACGCTTAGTCGACGCCATATTTGGCCCTCGTTATGAACCTAAAATATTTTCCTACATTGATGACATCATTATAACTGGTTCGACATTTGAGGAACATATCCAACTGTTGAAAGAGGTGAAAGAGAAGTTGCAGGATGCGAATTTAACCATCAATTTAGATAAATGTGAATTTTTCAAAACGTCACTAAAGTTTTTGGGTTTTATAGTTGGTTCTAATTCACTTCGAACAGATCCTGATAAAGTTGCCAGTATAATAAATTATCCCCGACCGCGAACTGCCACCGAGATCAAGAGATTTGTAGGAATGTGCTCTTGGTATAGGAGATTTATTAAAGATTTTTCAACTCTTTTAACACCCATTAATGATCTTTTGAAAGGCAAAAAGAAATCTCAGCCTATAGTTTGGAATGATGCTGCAGAAAATTCATTTTTGAAAATCAAAGAATTGTTAATATCAGCTCCAATTCTGTCTCAGCCTGATTTTTCTAAAAAATTCACCATTCAAAGTGATGCTTCTAGCACAGGGTTAGGTGGTGTTCTTACTCAGGAAATTGAAGGAGAAGAACGTGTTATTGCTTATGCAAGCAGAACCTTGTCAGGAACTGAAAGAAATCATTCTACCGTTGAGAGAGAGTTATTAGCTATTATTTTTTGCATTGAAAAATTCCGACCGTATATTGAAGGCGTTAGATTTACTTTAATCACAGATCATTATTCACTGTTGTGGTTGAACAACTTGAAAAATCCTTCTGGAAAACTCCAGAGATGGGCGGTTAAACTCCGACAACATACTTTCGATTTAGTGTTCAGAAAAGGAAGTAGTAACATTGTTCCTGATGCGCTTTCTCGTATTGCTCCTGAAGAGGAAATAGCCATGTATGATGTTGATATTGACCGAATCGATCCGTGGTATGATAACTTGAGACAAAAGGTTTTGCAGAATCCTGATCAATACCCACAATGGAAGGTTGAAAATGATTTTCTTTATAAATTTATTCCGTCAAATATTCCTGTTAATTCTAATATCCCTGAATGGAAAAGTTTAGTTCCAAAACCACAACGTGCAGAAGTTATAAAATCATTCCATGATCCGCCTATTTGTGCTCATTTTGGATTTTTTAAGACCTTCAGTCGAATTAAAGAAAAATTTCATTTGCCTAAGATGGGGCATGATATTTTAAAGTATATCCGATCTTGTAAAGTATGTGGTGCGCAAAAGATGCCGAATAACGCAAGAATGGGACTAACGGGAAAAGAAAAAGTTGTTTCACAACCATGGGAAGTTATTGGGTTAGATTTGATTGGTCCTCTGCCCTTATGGAAAAAACAAATGGATTTTGGTTATATCAGATTGGTTTTCTAAGTATACACTTTCGTTTCCCTTGAAAAATGCTAAAGCTCCGATTATTGAAAGAATTTTGGAAAATGATGTATTTTTTGTATTTGGAGTTCCAAAATATATTATTTGTGACAATGGAAGTCAGTTGACCGGCAAAATTTTCAAGAATGTTTGTAAGAAATATGAGGTTCAAAAAATATTGTACAATGCTGTTTATTCACCGCATGTAAATTTTGTAGAAAGAACCAACCGAACAGTTGAGACTGCTATTCGTAGTTACGTAGACGAACACCAAAATTGGGATCAGGAAATTTATAAAATTCGTCAAGCGATAAATACCGCGAAGCATGAAGTTACATGGTTTTCACCTTCATTTTTAGTTTTTGGGAGACAGCCTCCTATTTCAGGAAATTTTTTTGATAATGTTCAATCAGGTGAAGATTTTGAGTTGATGTTAGGGAACAGAAGTTCATATTCAGATAATCTGAAAAATTTGGGTGAAATTTTCAAAGATTTTAGGGAGAAGCTTCATAAAGCGTATGAGCGCAATAGTAAAGCTTATAACTTCCGAAAACGGGATGTAGCTTTTGAAGTGGGAGGTAGAGTTTGGCGCCGTAATAAAGTGCTATCTGATGCAGGAAACCGTTTTACAGCGAAGCTTGCTCCTAGATATATTCTTTCTACTGTGAAGAAATAAATTTCCCGTTTGGTATGAATTAGCTGACGATGATGGAAGTAATGTTGGTCGTTGGCATATTAAAGATATGATATGATACGATTGGAAGCCTATGAAGGTTCAGAGTCTAGTGATTCTGAAGGAAGTTTTCCAGATGATAATTCTGAATAAATTTCATATATTTTCTTTTTCTGTAGATTTCAAAAATTCCGTTGAACCGTAGGAGAATTATAGACACTTCCCGTGTTCAATTTTGTGTGTGTAATTTGTTAATTTTTTTTGAGTATATTTCTTTAAGAGACCCCTACCGATTTTGACTTCACCGATTATGACCCATACCGATTTTAGACTTACTGATTGTGTCCCCTTCAATATTTGGGCGTATGATACGCGTAGTTATCAAACCAAATGAGAAATAACACTCAAAAATAAATTTGATTCATCTATAGATTATTTTATTTGGTAATCTTCAATAGATATTTTTTTATGTATATATAGCATGAGGAAGAAGTAATCGCCCTTATATGATATGTTATTGAAATAATTGATTTTTTTAAGAATTCATAAAGTTTTCTATACTCTCAAGCGTTAGAAATTGGTCTATCCAGATAGACAATTTTTTCTCGGAGGGGGGTGTATAGCATTTTCTTTTTTTCATGCAGTATTTTATTCGTATCAAATGCTATTTCTTTCAAGTTGAGGCTAACGTATGACATGTCAACTCATACCGTATTCAACTTACTGCACCTAATCATGCACTAAAGTGAGAGCTATTCTTATACATTTTATTCAGTCACTAGAGAAACATTATGTATACCACAGAGTATTCGTTTTTATCTGAACTATAATAATGCTCCACAAATCCCTGAAAAGAAAAAAGGAATCAGTAGTGTTTTGAAAGATTTTTTATGTTTATTACCTGTTTTCAAGATGCCATATCATCTTCTAATCACCATCTAGAGTACACAAAATTTTCATAAATGCTTTCTGCTACAGATCACATCATTAATAGTATTCCTGTAAATTGAAAGAGATTATCATGATGTGATCATGTTATAAAATAGTTTTCAATATTGTTATATTTACTCACAGTTGCTGAAGAGTATAGCTACTCTAGTTTTCATGCATTCGTTAAATTTGTAAATATCTCTACCGTTGTATTTGTATAATTTCAGGCTTTGGATCGTCTATTTGCGTTGGTGGTGAACTTAAGTGTTTTCAATCTGTCATCACGAAATGAACATAAATTGGATGTCGACGTTCAATCAGCTGACTGATACTTTCTTTCATATTCCATGAGCCGAGCTGTTAGTGTACGCTGTTCTCATCATTACTCTGAACTCGATGTGTTCGTTGTTACTCTACGTGAATTCCTAGGCATGCCATCTGGAGGTTTGGGAATAAACTATTGTATTTTCAAATATTAGTCTTTTGACATTAGGTAGACATTCTTGGCGTTGAAATGTTTTTCTTCACTTGAGAACATCTATATATACTATTTAATATTTCCTATTATAGTCTCTACCTGTTTGAAAATATTTCTTTTGATGAAATTCAAACCTCTGTGTATGACGTCACCGTATCGACGTGAAAAGCAGACTCAAGATGTGTGTCAGTTAGAATGCGCTGTATGTTGATTTTTGGAGAAGTTTCAAAAAAAAGTCCTTCGAGTGCCATTATGAGTTGAGGAAAAGGTTGAAACTGCCCTTTTGCCGGCGTGACTTCAGAGAGGCAAGTCATAAGCACTGACTTCCTTTTGAAATATTTTTTGAGAATACGTTGAAGTATCTGGTTATGTAGCTGCTCATTTTTGCTTCTGTTGAGCACAAAATTTCCGTCTAAACCCGAGAGGTATGTAAATTTAGTTTTTAGATCTTGTTGGACTTTCCTTCGCCATTTTGCCTATTTTTTTGTATGTCGAAATTGGTTGTAACTGAACCTATTTCACAGGGTTTTTCCGTTGGGGCTCGATTCATCACTTTATTTTCTTGGCGAGGAGTAGAGAATCCTTTTGATGAGTCCGATGTCGAGAAGTCCAACATGGGTGCCATGAGGCCGTATTCAGCAGTCACGTTGTAACCGAACCGTAGCTACAGCCCTAACTCCGCCGAAGTAAGCCAGACCTGATGTAGTTCAGTTATACCGAAACGCTCAGCATGCAGGTGTCGTTGTAAAGCAGTTTTGGTTCCACTAACAGCAGCTGTCACGTTTGACTCCAGTCTAGTTTCATCCAGAAGTACATCCCTGAATATTCACCGTTTGATACATCCACTCAACAAGTTCATCACCACCAATAATGGACCGTCTAAGGAAGAGCTGATTCCGTAGCTCTAGGTATCATTTTCATTTATTTTAGTCATTTAGTATCGCAGAACATATTTGTTCAAATTTGTCCTTGATACTGGATACCGTTCCAGGTTGTACATATACCGTTCCAGATTGTACATAGCTCATTGTATATTTCCATCTTTTCATTCAAGATAATAAAGTAATAAATTATTTCTGGGGATATTGACTTTCATTTCATAAAGCTGTCATTGTCAATATTTTCGTTTTCTGGGTTTCATAAAATCAAATTCTAGTGGCGCCTAATATTTTTTATTTAGCTATCAATCGATATTTATTTATACTTAACTTGAACCCATGCCCAATGCCGCCAGACGAAGAGCTGCCGTTCGCTGTGTGTAAAGTAAATTTTATGCCACAACTTACTCGAGTGCCTTGCGGTACCCGATCAAATAGTGAGATGCATCGAACAACTGATGCCGCTCTGGAGGACCCGCTTCACCATAACATCAGGTGAAAGCAGGATCCAAACAGAGCCGGTCATCATAAGAAGAGGTGTTTTTCAGGGAGATTGCCTCAACCCACTTCTTTTCTGCATCTCACTAATGCCATTGTCCGTTGCGCTCAGGAAAACCCGGGGATATAACTGTGGCACCCCTGGAAACCGGAGGCATAAGGTCACCCATCTTTTCTATATGGATAACCTTAAGCTCTATGTTTCTGGAGAAAGGGACCTACAGCAGTCCCTCAGGGTGGTGCAGGAGTTCACGCATGCTGTCGGTATGGAATTCGGGATTGACGAATGTGCACTGGTTCATCTCAAAAGAGGACGATGCGAGGATTTCGCTGAGGATTCCCAACTCGTAGGCGGAAGCATTCTACATCATTTGAATGCCGGAGAGACATACACCTATTTGGGTGTGGAACAACGCCACACCCAAGAGGTGGACTCGGTGAAAAATGCTCTCCGTGGCAAGTATAGGCAGAAACTACGGCAGATCTGGTCCTCAGAGCTGTCGGGCAAAAACAAAGTTTCTGCCACCAACATGCTTGCCATTTCGATTCTACTCTACTCCTTCGGAGTAGTCAAGTGGACTCAGGAAGAGTTGCGGCAACTTGACGTGAAGACTCGCAAAATGATGCATATGCACAGAAGCATGCATCCCAAATTGTCCGTTCCACGGTTATATCTCCTTCGACAACAAGGGGGCCGTGGACTTTTGAGTTTGGAGTGTCTCCATAGCAGAATGGTGCTGGATGGAGCCTGTAGAGTCATCAGGAGTTCGGATCCCCTACACTGCATGGTCCGACATCATGAACATGCAGGAGTCGGAGCCTTTTTATTCAAGGCAGCAAGGCGCGCTGCTGATGAACATGGTATAGTCTTCGACACCGAGCGGGTAAACCAACTCTCTGTCACCGAGTTGGAGCCCGCACGGAGGAAAGCTCACATCAAAGCTGCAGAGAATGCTAAAATGCTGCAGCTGCATACAGACAAGCCCATGCATGGAGTCTTCTTCAAGAACATCGAGGACCATGGCTTGTCTGTTAAGCTGACATTTGCCTTCCTCAGGTCAGGTGAGCTGAAGTCGGAGACTGAAGGGTTCATCATGGCGTGCCAAGATGGTGTCTTCAATACCCTTGTCTATCGGAGCCGCGTGATGGGTATAGAGGTCCCTGATACTAGATGCAGGGCCTGCCGACAGGCGCCCGAGACTTTGATGCATTTGCTGTCATCTTGTGCAGTTTATGGGGTCTCGGCTTATATCCATCGCCATAACGCGGCCTTACGAGTGCTGTACTATTTTCTTCACTCGTATGAAATAGACAGAACACCGGTACTGCCTTACGCTCCAGGGGATATTGAGTCCGTAGTGGAGAATGAAAGGTGTCGAATACTTTGGAACTTTTCATTTCCCACCCTCAGGCAAATACAGGCCAATAAGCCTGATATAGTCCTCTTCGACCACCGAAGTAAGACGATATTCGTTATTGAGTTTTCGGCCCCTGCCGAAACGAATATCGTCCGAAAAGAGGAGGAAAAACGGACAAAGTACCAGGACTTACTTTACGAACTCCGCAGGCTCCACCCAGACTATTCTGTCAAGTTAGTGGTTCTGATTATAGGTGTTCTCGGTGGTTCCAGACCAACGCTACTCTCGGAGCTCAAGATCATACCGGCATGCCGTAATGCGGCAGAGATCTTGGCCGGCCGCATGCAGAAGGCCGTTATCCTCGGTTCGTTGCGTCTGCTCAGGACTCACGATTCTCGGAGCCAGTGACCACTTACCCCGCGGTGCGGAGAGTGGTCATTGGTTGATTATACTAGCGCGTCCGCCCACTGGGTCGGAGCAGTGGGGAGTACGGACCCGACTAGGCTTGTTTAGACGACAGATAAATATAACAATGAAGGCCTTTATTAGTTATCAAATATATAGTTTGAAACAACAGCAAAATAATAAATTGGGCGAGGTTCAGTTCATTCAGTTGTGAAACTGAATGCCTGTTCTTCCACCTAACCCCTGAAAATAGACAAAGATAAATTATTAACTTATGAAGCACAATTGCCAAAATAATACAATGATCACTGTGATAATAGAAGATCGAACAGTTTACTTTGGAAGATTTAATACCAATGGACACTTTGACATTTGATGGAAGGGAGTTAATTACTTTCACAATGTCGTAGCTGAATGATCGCTCAAATTGGGCAGTGTTATGGAGAGGTGGTGTGAGCCTTCCCTTATATCTCACATTCAGGTGGTGCACGTCAGTCCAATACTTCACCTTCTGATACAGGTATGGCGGTGTTTTTTCATTGAGGATTTTGTAGTACATTAATGCAGAATGTATTTGTCTACGATGCTGTAAGCAAACGGATACATGTTTAGTAAATCTCAAGTCTTGATCCAAATACACCCCCAAATTCTCAACACATTCCGCCAACTCAATGAGTTCCCCATTGATACGTATTTGGTGTTCTCTGATTGAATTGATAACTTTAAGGCGATCTGCTCTTTTTTCAAATAAAATTGCAGTCGAATTTTTCGGATTTTCGGATTCAAAGACGAGCAATGCTGCGATGAGTATGTATATAAGTTGCTGAGATCGTAATTCAGAGTAGAAACTGCATTCGCGTATTCTTTCGGATAGAATGATATATATAATTGGGTGTCATCAGCGTAAAAATGATGATTACAGGATGTGAGTATTTTGGTAAAATTTGAAATGTGAAGATTAAAGAGAAGCGGACCAAGAATTGAGCCCTGCGGGACGCCATCACTATTTATCAGAAAATCGGACAATTTGCCATTATAGCTAACTGCACGTTTTCTATGGCTCAAATAATCCATGATGGGACTAATTGCATTTGTTGAAAGACCCACAAACCTCAACATCGCCCGCAGTATTTCGTGATTCAGAGTATCGAAAGCCTTTGAGTAATCTAATAAGGCTAAAATGGTGATCTTACCGGTATCATTTGCCCTGAGAATGTCATCGGTAATTTTCAAGAGTGCAGTGCAACAACTGTGATTCTTCTTAAAGCCTGACTGATTGATAAGAATAATTTTGTTTTTGGCCGAATGCTCAGATAGCTGGATTCCAATTGATTTTTCAAGTATCTTCGACATAGTTGGTAATGTCGATAGTTGGTAAGATACTTATCGGTCTTATATCGTTATAACTAGTTGGAGTCGACGTTTTTGGTAAGGGTACTATTCTTGCTCTTTTCCAAATGGCAGAAAATACCGAATGTCGAAAACAATAGTAAATTACATGTGTAAGAAAAGGCAGAATATATGGAATGGAAAATTGTATACTCAGAATATTAATATCATCCAAGCCTGTAGCTTTACTTTTGAGATTTTTAATGATATTCAAAATTTCTTGTTCCTCTACTGGCTTGAAACATAAACGCGAAGTGACTTCGGCATGTATATTATTTTCATAATGTGAGATTACTGCGGGATCAGGTGTCATTTTGGGAATGGAGTTAACAAAGTATTCATTGAGTTTATCTACTTCAGATAGGTTTTTATGTATTACATAGTTGCAAATATTTGACGTTAATTGTAGGCTTTTTATCGTGGTCCACATGTTAGAGTAATCACAGTTCTTGAACTTATTTTGATAAAATGCTTTTTTCTCGCGCTGAATGGTTATATTAACCAGATTCCGGAGTTGCTTATAATAAGACCAGCCGTGAGCCATTTTTGTACGTTTGAATTTTTGGTAAGGATCGGTCTCTGTCTTTCATTAGCATCCTGATGGCATCGGTTAGCCAAGGAGCGTTTTTTGTAGTTACTCTGATAGTTCTATAGGGGGCATGAATATCTAAGAGAGCTGTTATATTTTCGTTAATGAATTCAATCTTGCTGTCGGCGTCATTCAAATCATAAATATTACGCCATGGAAGTGAAGCGGTGTCATCAGTGATCCTAGTCGGATTTTCAATGATCTGAAACAATCCCAAACCTTCAAATATGCTCATAATATCGTGTGTTGATCTATTTTCATATTTTAACAAATTTATATTGGAATCTCCTAAACAAATCAGAGTATCTACTGTGGGTATGATTTGAGAGATGGTGCTTTCAAATTTATTAAGGAAAACTACTTGGTCTGAACTGGGTGGATTATATATAACACCAAGTGCAAACATATTACGACCAAAGTTCAGTCTGATCCAAATTTGTTCAATTTTCCTCGAGGTTGGTATTACTGAGTATTTATATGTGTGCTTAAGGTAAAGGAAAACACCACCAGCCCTACCTTTTCTGTCATTTCTAACGATTTTGTACCCTTGAATTGCGATATGTTCATCTTTGATCGAATCATTCAACCACGTTTCACTAATAGCTAGAAACTCAAATGATTTGATTTCGAGTAACCTCTTAACTTCCAAAAAATGTGCAGTAAGCGACCTCGCATTAATATGAGCAAATGGCAAAATATCCATTTTGATTAATTCTGAACTTTACTATCAGTATTAAAATATTAATAGTGAAACATTTCGAGTGATCATAACTGTTCGTATTCAAAAATCAATAGCAGAAAGAATTGTTAACAATTTTTTACACAGAATGATAAAAAATAAAATTTGGTATCAGCAGTGTGCAAACAAGAAACAATGGATTTCCTTTGAGTACACTCGACTCCGTAGGTAATGCTTCAATATAATTTATAGAAAGTATGTATGCCTGTAGGTTTGTCAAAAGAAAAGAAAAACAAATAAGTGAAATAACGTTGACAGTCCCAAAGTAATTGGTTGAAAGAAAAAATATATCTAGAGAGAGGCGTGAATACATTATTCAAGTTAGGTACATTACATATTTGAAAGATCTACTTCTGAAGTGATTTCCCTGATGTTTCCATTGCTTGAAGTGAAAATTCGCCCCTTCCATGCCCAACAGCTTTTCATTCCCAGCTTTTTCTGTGCACTCTTGAGTAGATCCATCTTTGACTTCATGAGCATTTCGTGAAGGATGTAGATACTACCTTTCAGTAACTTCTTATTTTTGAATAGCTCATCCCGTTCCATCTATCGACCAGGAAAATTGCAATTGGACGCGGTTTGTCTCCTTTTGCCTTCCCCAAGCGGTAGTCATAATTAACATCATTTGCATTTATTGAACTCATGCATTTCTTGAGTACGTCGCACGAAATGTTTATTAAGTCCTCGGACTCGTTTTCAGGAACCCCACACAAGACCACGGCATTGAGATATCGATCAGCTTTGAAATTTTGTTCTGCTAAGTCAGCATAACTTTCGAGTGCGAGTTTAAACTCGGGCAGTGAAACTTTCACAGTTTGTTCAAATGCACTGATTTTTTCCAAACAATCATTCAAATCATCATTTGAGTTATCACTTGATAATCTAGCTGGTAGTTCAGATTCGAGTTGATCAAGTCCTGAACTTAGAGTTTTTTCAATGTCACTCACACGTTGATTTACTTCTTGTTGAGTTTTTGTCGAAGGTATCGGGTTTTTGCGAGTTTTTCTTAGAGACATCACTGCACTTGTTATAATGTTCTCACACGGAAACTAATTTGTGATATGAAATGTGATTTATACCCTCTTAAATTGAAATAGTTCGGGGAGCAACGTTACTATCGACTACTCAGTCAGCGCCATCTTGTCTATATACCTATATACCTTTCTACCTTCTGTGTTCTTGGGTGTGGTGTAATAGTGGATCTTTCCTGCGTTGAAACATCATTCGCAATGAGGCAATCTGGTAGGGGAGGATGTGAATTTGGTGATCCGATATAGAGATTTTTACTTGGTCCATTAGAATTATTGTAATTTGGAAGTGATACAGTAGTGCTCTGGTCTTCATTTGATAATGTAATCACACCATTTTGTAGGTTCATTTTGGCATTGTGTGATTTTAGGAAATCCATTCGGCACGGGAACTGGCATATTTTCAATAACCGTCGCGGTACAAGTAGTGTAGTAGTCTCCAATTCCCATTTTGAGTTCTATACCGCCCAATGTTCGGATTCTTTGCCCTCCAGCTACCAATAATACCTTGTTACTCTCTTTGAGGGGTGAGAAATGTTTTGAGATGTCCCTCCCAACCACATTGTGTTGCGCCCCTGTGTCTAGAACTGCTTGGGTGTATGTATCGTTAATTATTACATTGATACATAGGACATTTTCATTTTTGATATCATCTTTCCCCATATTACTCAGGACGACGGCTGAGTGTCCAATTCGGTGACAAATTTGGCACTCTGGTCTTCCCTCATTGGTCCTAGTATTCGGGATGTAGCTCTGGTCCTTATAAGGGTTAATTGTTGGACTTTTGTATGTGTAATTAGTCGGATTATGATTGTGTCTGGGGGTGATGTTGAAAGTGGATAGTCTAAGTTGATAGTTGCGAGGGTTGGGTGCTGGTTGATAATTGGGAAGTTCATCATCCAGATACGCCTCTATCGGAAAATATTTGAACTATTTCATAACGTAAAACAAAAACAAACTTCTGAATGTGAAATTATGGTACATTTCTCTAACACATTCACACACTGATTAGTCTACAAATTTGTTTCACACAGAACTTTGCCAAAATTCGAAAAATACAAGATACAATACAAAATACAACGTAAACAATAGTAAACAGATGTTTTTGACAGATTACGATCAGCTGATTACGGTTCGTTGCCGACATTTTGAACAGACATCAGCGCCCTCATCGGTAGAAATTCTTCCCAATTGTTGAATTGGTATCTGGGTGGGAACTGTCGAGCGGGTTGTGTTTGTCTTGTGAAATTAGGGTAGTAACGAGAGTTTGTGAGTGAAGGTTATTGTTACTTCGGTAAAGAGTGTTCCTATCGTAATTTCTTTGAGAATTTTTTTCTGAATTTCACAATTACAGTTACATATCATCACTTTTGGAGTCGAAACCGTCATGTTATTCAGGGAAGTTTCTGTATCTTGCAGTTTGGAAATGTCTTCTAATTTGTCGATGATCATTTTAAATTGTTTCCAGGTCATGTTGTCCTTCAATAATAGGCGGTAGTTTTGGTAGTATTTCTTTTCCATGCCGTGTTCGAAGTATTTCTAAAATTATCCAGGGCGAAATCACTGTCGAATTCCTCAAAAATTGTCTGTAGATCATAGTAATATGCCTTTATCGATTCGTTGGGTAGTTGTTTCCTTTCAAACAAACGCTTTTCTAGTGCTCGAGTTCGGTCAGCTCCATCGAATTCCTGTGAAAAGTCGTTTTTCATATCTTCCCACTTGTTTTGACTGTTTGCTGCGTCTTCTGAGTATCTTTCGAACCAAACATCAGCTGCTCCTTCCAAAAATGTTCCAAAATATGAAATCTTCAGACTGTTGTTCCAGCTGTTTGCTGCAGCTATTCTCTCATATTTCTTGATGAAGGCTGATGCTGAAGACGTTGAGAGGTTGAACGTCGGTGGACATAAGAACTTTGGTGTTACAGGTGTGTTTTGAGTTCTGAGGGCTATCGTTTAATGTAACGTCTGCCATTATTATATTTGTTCTTTCTTCTAGATTCGGGATAGTGTCTGAGGTGTTGAAAAGTTCTTTGTTGAAGCGCTTAAATCCTTATTCAGGTGTATTTGTTGATGGGGTTGGAGATATCTTCTTGATTTTTGACCTTGAATTCCTTTCCTTCGAGGATTGTCAAAGTTTCTATAGAGCTATTTTCTGAAGAAGGAGAAGTGAACCCACAAAATTCAAAATTCAGTTCTTTACTTGGAGATCCAGACAATTTTCTTGACTTGGCAAATGGGTTATCCCCGAAAAAATCCCTCGTACTGCTAAATGCCGGTTGAAATGAATCAGTACTAATACTAGACGACCGTTGTCTTTGACCGAGTTTCGATAAAAAATTATTATTGACTCGCTCAGAAGAAGGACTTTCACTTATTTTTTCATTTGACTCTTGAGTTTTCAATTGTATTTTAGCTAATCTTGTATTGTATGATTTCTCACTATCACTCATAACTCATAAAATGTAAAACATATCGTATATTTATTTTTCGGCAAATTGAAAATGAATCAAAACTATCTAGTACTACAGACCTGAATTCGTTGTTTCCTGTTCCTTTTTTGACATATCAATCATAGAGAGGCTCAGATGTCATGAAGAAATAAAAGTAACCCGCTCCCAATGTCTAGAAAATCCCTTAGTTCTTGTCAGTTCTACAATTCTGGCATTCAATAAATGTACGTCCTGTATATCAAATGCATTGCGAGTCTGGCAGGAAGTAAGGCGTAGAATTTCATCAATGCATTACCCATCGGTAACAAGTAATAATGCTGACTAAAATCAGAAAATACCGAGGACCTGTGGAGCGGGGCGTTCGATAGGTTTACCTTTGAAATTGGAAAACGGAAAATAAAAAAGTTGATCGCGACACGCCTGGCGAAGAACATCGTAAGTGACACTTTCCCAGCAGACCCGAGATGTTTTATATTCTTGTGTAAGTATAGTGTGCTAGTTCTTCAATAGATGTTTTATTTTTGTAATCTCGTCTATGATTTTCGGATATCCATCACTAAGAAGGGAACTCACAATTGAATCCCCCTCAGGGAGCTCTATGTCAGTAAAATAATTCGCGACATATTTGGTGGAGGCGCCGTTTGAGATCTTGAGACTGATTCTTCCTAATCAGTCTAATGCAAATTTGTTTTCAAAATGTCAAATCTCATAATAACACGGCTTCGAACAGTTGATTGAGATATATTATCTGAACTTCAATATTCAAAAGCCATTTTCGATAACTAAATATTTATTATATAAAAACAGTAGAAGAAGGCAGTGTTTCAAACAACAAAACATTCAATTTGAGAACTGCATAGAATGCTCAACCTGTCATATTGCCAATCAAAGAAATCCAGAAAACCAATTCCACTGGGATTTCGAAATCAGTATAACTATACAGTGTGTCCCTAGACCAGTGGGACAGTTGAATATCTCTTGAACCAATAGGAATTTTCAAAATATTATAAGTTCACATTATATCGCATTGTGAGAGCTAACTTCAGGAATTACTATTTTTTATACGAGGGGTGCAAGAAAGGCTCACAAAATCGAACATCAATTTTTTCAAATGGAACACCCTATATATTTCAATATATCTGAGCTCTCATTCCTTTGGGCAAATTATTGGTTTTTGAATTTTGAAAATCCGACAAGGCGTTGCCAAGTTATACCATTGGTTCATGAAATGCAGACATTTTTTTAGACAAACCCATTATTCATCCTACGAAGAATTTCTGGAATCGTTCAAGACTGTTGGTAGTCGGTAGCATATTCTATAATATGGAATACTCATCTTCTTCGAGAGTTATACAGGGTGGTCAGAAATATTATATGATTTTCACGAAATTCAAACTTTATTCACATCAATTTTTTTAATAGTGCACCCTACAATATGGATTATTTCATAGCCCATTATGAATTTCATCATCAGAAGATGCAAAAAAATAATCAAACTACGTATTCTAGTGTAATTAACTACATAAGAGTGCCTACAAGAAACTACCTTCTTTACGAATATCTAGGCACGATAATCTCCAGTAGATGTCTAAAACCGCCCTTATAAGCAATCAAATCACCAATGGGCTATAAAATAATCCATATTGTAGGGTGCACTATTCGAAAAATTGATGTGAAGAAAGTTTAAATTTCGTGAAAATCATATGATATTTCTGACCACCCTGTATAACTCTCGAAGAAGATGAGGATTCCATATTATAGAATATGCTACCGACTACCAACAGTCTTGAACGATTCCAAATATTCTTCGTAGGATGAATAATGGGTTTGTCTAAAAAAATGTCTGCATTTCATGAACCACTGGTATAACTTGGCAACGCCTTGTCGGATTTTCAAAATTCAAAAACCAATAATTTGCCCAAAGGAATGAGATTTCAGATATATTGAAATATATGGGGTGTTCCATTTGAAAAAATTGATGTTCGATTTTGTGAGCCTTTTTTGCGCCCCTCGTATAAAAAATAGTAATTCCTGAAGTTAGCTCTCACAATGCGATATAATGTGAACTTAAAATATTTTGAAAATTCCTATTGGTTCAAGAGATATTCAACTGTCCCACTGGTCTAGGGACACACTGTATACAGTGTATATATTCAAACAAGCATATAACAACAATGCATAAAAAACAACAACGCATAAAAAACAAAAATGCAGCTATTGAAACAAAGCATCCTTGAATTGAAGTTAAACTTAAAAATTCGAAAATTCTCGAAACTCCAGTTGATTTTGACAAGCCTCTCGTAACCACTAGTATGAATAAAAATAAAATGAAACTATGAAGTCGCGGAAAGTGGGGTTAGATAGCAAATTATCGAAAGTTATTTGAGTTGAAATTTCAGATCCAGTACAGAGTTGTTAGTATTTCGTGGTCAAATACACTTTTCAAATCAATATGTGGATTTTTCAGAAATAAGATTGTTTCACCTGTTCGACAGCCAGATGTTCTGACGGTTTATTCATCTGCGATTTTAAAATAACTTTTACTAGAAGAGTTGAAAAAGTAATCGAAAATTTGTTTTTTTTGATTATCACATTGCCTTCCATATAACGCACTCAAAATGATCTGTTCATGTTCATATCTCTGAAAATTCACTCTCATCCCAATTTTTTCAAATGCCACCATAATAATTATATGTCTCTATTCATCATTAGATATAAAAACATGAATGCTCAAAGTTAGGCAGTGAATGATGAATAGGCAAGGTTCAGCTGGAGAACTGCTTTAAAACCCGACCTCAACTCAATAGATGCATTCCGACAATATAATAGTTCATATAAGTTATAGTATAAGTTATGAAAAATCAGTATATAGTTCCATTCATTATTTTTAATCAATGCCAGAGAAAAACCTAGTCAAAAGATCATAATATTCCTTCTTGCCTTGCGAGAAACAGAGCCTTCAATCGTTTCTTGAAATTTTTCAGTGTTAACTCTTAATTCATTGGGAATACTATTATATAATTCAGCCGCATTATAAGAGACTCTGCGTGTATAAATTAGTATGTCTTGGGATAAGAAGGATGTTTTTATTGCTAGAGATATCAGATAAAGATAGTGGAACAAAGTTTTCACGTAGATACGGGGGAGAACCAGAGGACAGAATTTTATGGGTGAAGATGAGAAGGTGCATTTCTCTTATAGATTTGAGTTTCAGCCAACCAGAGTCATTGAAGCATGAACTTATATGTTCGTACCTACGGATTCCTTAAGAGGATTTGATAAAACTATTTTGCATTCTTTGAAGTCTAGTAACGTCGGTCAGTTGTAAAGCAGGTCCTATTGTGACTCCATCTACATGGAGTCACAATAGGGCAATCTGGAGACTATGAGGGATTCGCACAGATTCAATTCAACTTTCTTGGAAAGTATGTGTCTGCTCGGATATAACTGTCGCAATACATTGAAAGTAGTTTTGCAAAGTTGACTAACGTGCTTCGTGAACCGCATGTTGATGTCCAACCACAATCCCAAGTTTTTATTCTCGTTTACGAGGGGAACGTTGTTGTCGTGAATTCGTATGGAGAGAGAATTACACGAATCATTTCTTTCATTTATAGGCCCAAAGAGCATGGCCATTGACTTTTTGAAGTTGAGATTTAGGTTATGGGCACATGACACGTTGAATACAACTGAGGGTTCTTGTTGATATTTTCTTCAAATTATTGTGAGTCATTATGACTGAACGAACTGTACAATTAAGTGTCGTCAGCGTAATGGTGTATTTTATTGAATTTAGGCAAACAGAATAGGACCAAGAACAGAGCCTTGCGGTACACCGAATTCTTTAATTCTTCTTAAATTACATTTCGTTATGATAAATAACATCCCAGTCAACTTTTGCAAGGTCTTGTTTGAAAGACTCGATGTCGAGATAACGAAAATCACGATAAGTTATCATGAATATAATTTGGTAAATCATTCTCACACACAATAGCAAAGTGATATGAAATACCATCAATATCTATTATGTCAGTAGAAGATGTAACTTGGATAATTCACCACTAATAAGTCGATCAGGGTGTTACTATCATCGGTTACCGTGGTAGGGTGAGACAAATCTGAGACAAATTGTAAAAATCGAATGAGTGATAGAGTAATTCTTGTTTTCGATCACATGTTAATAAGTCTATGTCAACCCTCTTTTTGACAAATGTATATTTTGAGACCTCGAATTTTTTCAGCAATTTTATTGGTTACTTGAGCGTCCTAGAAACACTTCATCATGCATATTTTCTCTCATATATTTGCAAAAAAATACAGAATGTTAATTACAATTCACATTTCCTGAAGAAGAGTACCAGTTGATGGCTCAAGCATCAATGTGTATTTCAGTTAACATTGCTATGAATAAAAAGGAATTTCATTAGATATAAAAAAGACTAAAACAGCGAATTATGTGTCTATATATATCGCACATCAACAACTTGACAATAATTTATTATTTATTGTGAATGGAAATCTAGAAAACAACTTTTTTTTTGTTGTGAAACACATATTCATATTGCATCTGTTGCAAGTAACAGTTGTTATTCCAGTCTTGCAATTCCGACATCTCTTTTTTTTTCCCAAATTTTGGAAAATGACCGACTCAGTCAAGCCTCACATCATCAAGAGGTCTTTGAAAAACCGGCTTGTTCATTCTGTTTATGTTCTGAGTTAGTACAGGGGGTCTGCCTCTGCGGTTTTTGTTATAAATTGCATTGGCCACATTGATCCGAAACTCTTTCAAAGATATGTGTTTAGAGTTTTGCCCTTCATTGAGAAGCTGAAATTCTCTTCTATAAAATATCCAGGCATTATTGATACAAACATCCAATAACTGAGAAAATATGCACATGTTATATTTATGTGTTCTATAGCCAGTACGACTCAGAGCAACTAACATGTCAGCTAGATCCATACCTCCCATATATTGATTGTAATGTTTGATTATTTGAGGGCATTGAACATCAATTTTAGATTTCGCTTCCTTCGAGTATCTCTTTATAGAAGATATGGGTTGTGAACTGACATAAGAACTAGCAATAGTTACATACTTTGAATCCGTCCATTTCACTACTGCTACTTTGTTCTTATTGTCACATAGTTCCTCAACGTAACCTCGTCCCTTTCTCAGTAGTTCTTTATCAGAGCTGAATTGGCAGCCAGCCAATCGATTTGATCTTAGTGTACCTGAAGAAAGTATACCATAATCACTTCGTGAGTAGGATATCAAATTTACAGACGCAAAAAAGTTACCGAAATACACCACTGAGCATCGTTTATGAGCTATTGTTTGGCATAAAGCCAGAATAAACCAAACGATTATTCTTGTTCTGAAAAAGCATGATTATCAAAAGTATTTTCACCACCATAAAATAGATCTCAAAACTCTATTTTTAAAGAGTTTCGTCTTATCTTTTCGGAAATTGGTCTAATTTTGAAATATCTATCAGTTTTACAATCGTCCGTATTATCAACAAAATGAAGATGCCTTCTCAGTAGCTGATACCTTTCGAGACTCATTTTTTGCGAAATCTAGAGGTACTGCAAAACATTAATAATCTGTATATGATGGTAATGTAACTACTACCATATACAACTCAATGGCGTCAAATGCCGTAATTTCTTGAATGTTAGTATTCACGGATACACCTTTTTTCTGAACCGAATATAAATTCGTGTTTTCAAGAATCAAGTCGAAAAGTGAATCCTCAAAAAATCGAGTAAAATATTCTAAAGGTGTTTTCACGTTCGAAGGAACAGAAAATGTATCCTCGTGCATATCAACAGCATATTCAAATTAAGTTTTCTCCCACTCATAAGGAATACTTGATCGTTTTTGATTTTGTTTTTACCGGTTTGGCACTATTCTGCTTTGATTTTGATGTTTCGCTTGGACTTTCTGGTACGATTATCAGTTACAGGTACACTGGCAAGAGTATCGATGAGAGTATGAGCTGCAGGGAGATCTACGTTAGCAGTTCTAGTATTCGGAGAAGTAGGAACCTCTGTTTCATTGTAAAATGAAGTTGTTGCAGAGGATGGTACATGATCGATATAAATTGAAATCTGATCAATATTTTCCGAGGTGATAATGAATGTATTTTCTTCGTTTTGGTCCAAAACCATATAAGATGAATCGAAATCATTCGATGGTTCCTGATTCTCACTATTGTCATTCGTATGTCGGCTAACAAATGTGCAACTTCCTCGGGTAATGAAGGTGCATCTGAGGAATCATCATCGAGAGAATCCTCGAAATCTTCTTCTCTATCCGAAACCTCGGACTCTGACTCGCTTTCTGGAATAAGCGCCGAAGATAATATTTTACTGGTTCTAGACGGAAAATATGCCATCTGAAAAAATGCCCAGTTGTGTACCATCCCACAAAATCTATGATATAAATTGACAAAGTTAATCGTGATTTACATTCTTACCTTATTGAAGGACCAGTTAATTACAATTCACGCAATTCTTTCATATAAAAATCAACTAGAAAATAACAAAATCACTTCAATTGAAATATCACTGACGAACATATATAACTTAGAAAATGTTTCAAATGAATTTCAGAGTTTTTCCGACAGAAAAACTAAATTAATTCTTCACAAGGTCCTAGGCCAACCTGTGAAAACTACAAAATGATTAGGTGACATGGCGAAGGGTTCATGTCAATGAATATGAATTCATCTAGTCAGTAGTAGATGACAGCAGATGTTCAAAAATTATCAAATGATGTGTATTCACAGTGTTTAAAGACGAGATAGTTAGTCAGTTCCTGTGGAATAATGGTTTGATGCAATCGCGCGTGACATCTAGAGAACCTTTCGAGAATGACGAGATTCAAGCCACTGTACTGGTACGCCACCTAGGTGGAATGTGAAACCATGTGAAACTTATATGGAATTTCTTGCAGTTTTCGATAGCGATCTCACAATTTGATCATTTCGGAAACATTAGAGGATAACTGCTTATCTATACCTACATTTCACTTGAGAACTAAAAAAGATGTTTGCTTTCTTATTCAAACTGAAAACTCCAAAACAAAAACGTCGCCACAGCATTGAATTCAACCGAATTTTCCCGTTCTCCTATAAACTCTTGGGATGCTTTTTTATAAGTGTTCATTATTACACCTTTTTCCTCTACAGTTAAATGTCTTTTTTTGATCTTTTTCTTGGAGGTGAAAGAGTGTTTCCATCCATATTATTCAATTAACGTAACACACGTAAATACAAAGCACAAATGAGTACAGTACAGTGTAAACAGTTCTTCATTTATTTCAGTTTAGAAGGCGTGGCTATGCAGGCATACTGTTCACGCATCCTTGAATTCTATCTTTTGAACTGTCCGACTATAAACCTTTAATGATATGGCTCATTTTGGACATGGCAGCAGGGCCTTTTTGTGTTCTCCTATTGATGAACAAACGAATTATATATATATGACTTTTGGGAGCCATATCATTATAGGTTTAGTGTCGTGGCCTCTAGCATGACATGTTCTTCACGAAGAAATGAATTCGAACTAATTATGTCAGGTTTTGTTTCCAAATAAACATTCATCAAAAATAGCAAAAAAATAATTTTTGACCGAGATTGATGAAATTTATTAAATAGTCGTAATTAATCTTTTCGAATAACTTCTTTTTAAATTCAGTCAAGAAAATTCTATTTCTGCAATTTTCAAATGTCAATTTTGACAAGAAACGAATGACACTTAGTGACAGGTGTTTATGATATTTTTGGTCTGATTCAAAGGAAAAACCAATGTTATGTATTTAACAATAAATGAAATTAGGTGTCACTGTAATCAACCAATTCATCATGTGATAAACTGATACACATATTTTTGATAATTTTTGACGAATATAAATTTAATAAAAGAGAATAAGTCAATTTTTTTCATTTATCCCTCTTACACTCTTGTATTGAAACCAAAATTGCCGTATAGGAGAGGTAATCAATCAAGCAATCAATATATAGGTAATTTATTGCCCGTAAAGTAAAAATTCTCATTGAGAATGCATGGTTCGAGGTGAAATTATGTATAAACAAAAAAATTAGTGAAGTGCATTCATATACATTATTCGATAAAGGAATAACATTACACCTAAAGATAAAAGATCACAAAGCATATTTTCAAGATCAGGCAGTAAAAGAGTTGTGGTAGAATTATTCTTTCGTAATTATTCAGGTTTAATGTTATCAAGAGATGAGTGTACTTTTTATGCTGAAATGAAAAATGTTACAGATGGATGAAGGAATTTTTGAACACAATCTCTATGAAACGGAACCAACTCTCTCATGAAAGTGCTTATCTAAATATACCAAATTCCTATTCAGGTATACTAATATGTATTATATATTTTGAGGAATACTCAACTTTACATTTCTTTTTCCAGTTTTTGTTTTGCACGAACTTGAAAAATGTTTACAATATTTATAAATTTTTGTTCTTATTAGCAAATTTAAAATGTACAGCCGATGTTCTTTGCAACCATTTTCACAATTCAACCATGTTGGCAAAGAAGTAAGAAGCTTTTGTTCAGTCTCCCTCCTGATATTGAAAAGAACCTTGCTACATGAATATTTTACAATAAGTTTCTGAAAACAACTAAGAGCTGTATTGGTGAAAGATTTCATAATATCTGAAAGAGTTTTCAAACCACTGATATTCCTCAGATCATAATTTTTATAAAATATCAGAAGTTCATTTTCTTCATTAAGATCTTTCTGCCAGCTTAATTGTTTTTACAACTTTGACAATTGAAAAAATCTAAACATTTCTAAACACTGTTGGGTTGCGGTTATAGCCATCAAAACTATCAGGCCTTGTAAGTTGGCCCTTAGCGTTGAGTTTTTGCAACTTTTTCAAAACATCATATCCTGTGTTGATGGCGTTGATGACCTCAGTATTTTGTTTCACTCAATACACGATTGCATGGCTTCGGTGTCTGTCTTTTGGTGCTATTCAATGAGTCGAAAAGATTATTCATTGTTTCAATGAAAAAAGATGTATTTTCTGCAGAACTTAGTAGTGATACAACCAGAATTCTGGTCCATTTCAAGGTCACATTTAGCGATTGGAGTTGGAATATGACATCGGTACATGGGTACGTGTCATGTTCTGGGTACGGCGATTGGAGTTAGAATATGACATCGGTACATGTGACGGTACATGGGTACGTGTCATGTTCTCCCCTGCGGACAGGGCAGCGGGCAAAACTTTTTTATTTGAAGAGATATCGAAAAATTTCATTTGGAAAAAGTGATCAGCGTCGGAAAATAGGCCGATTGAGCCTGATTTTTTTCTGTCTGTCCGTCTGTCATCGCATTTGATTGAAACATGATAACTTTTGAACGAAAAGAGGTATCGCTTTGAAATTTGGTACATTTTTAGATCCCATAGGGCCGCAGACACCTATCAAATTTGAAAGGAATCGGAAAATTGAAAAGTCGTTTTTTCGGCATTTTTTCGACAAAATTTGGCCTTTCGGTTGTAACATGTTTCAGATCACAGTTTTGACTGGAAAAATTTTTACTCGCCATTTAAGGAGTCCTAATTCTTTCCTACAAATACCTATTGTTGAAGAAAAATTAAAAAAAATTACTTTAGATTCTATTGGTGTTTATTGTGTAAACGTCGGTTTTTTTCGGACACTCTGTAGACCATACCGTTGCTCGTAATCGAAAAACAAAAAAACTGTCGTGTATGTCTCAAAATACTCTACACTTTTCAGGCGAAACATTTTTTTCAAAACCGATCGGAAAATGGAAAAATCGGGAAATTTCTGAAATTCATGTTTGGAGTTTTTTTTTGTGAATATCTCGGAAACGGATGAGAAAATCAAAAATCACCAAGAGTAAAAAAATGATCACCTCAGTGTATACTATGGAAAATTTCAAAACATTTAGTGTCAAAAATAAATTGCCGAAACCCGGAGTCGAACCGAGGGTCTTTAGATTTTCAGTCTAACGCTCTTGCCACTGAGCTATTTCGGCTATGTAAATGAAACAAGTACATAAACAAATATTTTATTTAGAAAACAGTGTAATCACATTGGGAAAGCGAATCCAAAATGTCTCATGCAAATCTTGTATCAAATATGGTTTTTCGATGCATTTCATCCAAAATTGGTTCAATCGATCGGGATGATTCTGCGATGCGTCTCTGGAAACGCATTCGGTCGATCGGAAAATTCTCCCAAAATTTGCTTCTTGATTGTCTGTATGCAAATTGCCACACATACAAGTAGTGCACTTGATTATCCTCGCTGAACCTCACCCTCTTCATATTGCGACACTTTGAACTTCAATAGATATTTGAGTAGAAATTTGAAAATTTGCATCAGCGATACACTTGTAATGAAGTAGAGTAGTCCTGCAATTGTTTTTATATCAGATTAGAGACACAGCTTGGCAGGTTCAATTTTCTTCCAATCTGGTGAGTCTCCAAAACTGCGGTCTTCAAAAACAAGTCTCAGCTTGTAAGAATTGGAATGGGCAGGTATTTCGGCACTCAAAACATGCAGATGACCTTCATTCAGTGCAGTCGGAATCATTGGCATCCAATTTGAAGGCCACGTTTCGTTTCTATATCCGCTCGCATTTTCAAAAGTAACAAACACTTCATTCACTTTTTCTGGAGGATTAATGTAGAGAATATTGGAAGAGACTGCAGACGAAATTATATAATTTGATCTTAACACGGCCATTGCAGACAATCAACTGATCTCCCCAATCGACTCACACATACATTTATACAAAAAACTCAAAGACATGAAAACATTTTATTTTTCAGAAATAGGTACAGGTGTAATTCTACGTGTAGGTTTTACATTGAATTTAAATCTATTTAAATTGAAAAATACATCGTTCCATGCTGCTACCAACGGTGATCTGAGCTTCGAATTGTTCCACTAAAGATGAAATTTCGACTACCATACCATTTGCTGCACCATCCACTTCCATATTTTGAAACAGTGTATCAGACTACAGCGCACTTTTTGACCTCTATGATTCATACACAGAGGTTTCTCAAAGGAAAAAACTGGAGGCTGATTGGCTGTAGCGTTCTCAGTATGAAATTTTTCCAAATTAACAATGTGTGGTGGTTGTGATGTGTATTGGGCAAAGTAATTTTGGAGAATGTCGAATTTTTGATGCCCCTTCACGTATATCACATCAGCATCTTCCAACGTTTGCCAAATAATATTCAAATCAGAGTAGTCGACGAAACCATCGGAATATCGCAAGCCGTGCACGTTCTGCTCAACATATCTCACTTGACGTTTCTCTGCAGCTGAAAGTGAACTATATGGCTTCGGAGGCTTCAGCAAAAAATGATTCGTCTGTGCGCCATCGGTTATGGAAATTTCTTTGGGGTAAAACACACCACTCAAATCAAAACCTTGAATGTCTAATGCTACAACCTTCATCTTCAGAGTCTTCCATACAACTGATCGTCCCCCTCAGATCTCTTCAAGATAAATGACGAACAATCTCACTCAATGGTAAATTTTCTATAACACAATCGTGAATGATGATACAGTAGGCACGCGTGTTAGCTGGGAACCCATTTTTAGCTTCAATATCGAGCTTCACATCCACGGTGCTCGACTTCATGAATTCCGCCCTTTTGGAAACATCTATCACAAAAATGGCTCGATTTTTGAATGTTATGTAATCGAGTAATGGTTGTTTTCTCGGAGTGTTCATGTAGCTGGAGTAGAAGTCTGTATAGGTGCGATGTGCCTCAACGAAATCGCTTTTTTCAAAATCCAATCTCATTCGCTCGTGCGGGTAGATGTCACTGTTCAATGTCAATCTGATGTCCATTATATCAATATTATCAAAATATGTGGGATCTTTGTGCAAGTTGTCCACACGGCCTGTTTGGAATACTGTGATGATATATCGAGGACTCTCCATGGCAGAAGCAGTTTTGACAGCCCAAATTTCTTTCGTTGATCCCTCAGTCAATGCTGGTAGTTCGTGAAGTTCCCATTTTCGAAAGGGTATCATTATAGGTGTATCAGCTTTGATGGATTGCAATAGGTTCAAACGAATTTCATCATTAGGGAAAATGTGCTTCACTTTCAATTCGATACCTTCGATTTGCAATTTGGCAGTAGTCTTTCCAGGTGCATTGGCAGCATCTTTGACGAATATGCTGTTGTTGTCGTTGCGTGCACGAACCAAACGTAGAGACTGTTTACCGCATGTAGCAAAAGTATAGTCATTGAAAATGCCCAAAAGGTGTCTGAGGGGAATGTGAAAGGTGAAAAATCCATCAGCATCATTTCGTAGAGATCCATTGGGATAATTCCATCCAGATGTACACATGTGGCTGGTATCGTCTGCACTATAACACAAGTATCCTCTGAGTGTACTCACTATTCCAGGATTACGAACTGTATCCAATTCTTTACCATTGAGTTCGTATGAGATAGAGTCGAAAAAGAAAGCTGGTGCATTATTAACAAAATTAACAGTTCCATCTCCAGCAGTTTTTTTCATTGTTCCTCTGATACTTATTACAGCATCGTACATGAGTAACCATGTTTCACTTTGTTGAATGGAAATTTCAACAATATCATTATTCTCGAAGGATTTCACATATGGGTAATGAGTTCTAGTTTCCAAACGTTGGATGGATTCGTCGAATTGAGGTCGGCGGTAGATGTCGAACACGTGTCGAGACAACATTGTAACCCAATGATTGTAGAAAGCGACGATTTGTGGCGGAAAGTTTGGAAGTGACCGACCTGTTGGAGGACTTCTTCACTACTGATGGTGTGGATGTGTTGTGATTGAATATATCATCAAAAACTAAACCCATCTCTCAGAGTTTCTTCAGAACCAATCTTATGACATTAAGTTCACCTCTGAAATTCACCGGAGCGAAATCTTGATCGAGAATATGTACTGTAATATTGTTTATTTCACCTTTGCTCGTCACAGGTAGATAGATCAAATTTAGTGGAACTTCGTCGATGGCAAAACCGGGGTCGTCTCTGGGTGCAAATTCGTAGATGGTATGTGAAGGTCGTCCGTTGAAATATGCACCCGAAGTTATATTACAATCCAGGTGAATTGTTCGAACTTTGACAATTTTCACAGGTAGATCAGACTTGTGAACTTGACCAGGTGGCAGTAATCTCTGTGAGAATCCCAGTAATTTTCCAATGCAGTCCGCAGGTCGAAAATCAATGGCGTGTACTTTGCTGTAGATTTCACACTCTAGAGTATTGAGATTGGCTTTCAGAGAAAATACTTTATCACTTATATCGTCGTCCTCCTTCTCTCCACTTTCAGCGTCGTCGTCGTTTTTCCTTCTCTTTTTTACTTCCTTGGGCTTTTCCACGAATTTCGTGAGGAATTTGGCAATGTTAGTGATTTCGTAGGAACCAATGGGAATACTGATGATTTCTCTCTTGGTCGTATCAGCGTTCTTGAAATAGTAAAACTTTCTATTACCCTCCTCTATGTTTGGGATGCTGTTGTACGAGTGAAAACCAATCAAAGCCAAACCGTATTCGGCGTCAGGGTCCAAGGAAATCGGGTTGGTGAAGTCACTGCTAGCCGTGGAAGTATGACTTGTCAGCGTGACAATCAGAGACATGACTGAACCTCAATCAGTGCTACACACTAGTTTTATAGAGGAATTCCAAGCACAAATGCCCACAATTTGTCTCATTGAAATTTTGATAGCGATCATTGTTGTATGAAATTTTGACATTGCCCAGATATTTCACCAATTCCACAGGTGGTTTCAAACGACCGAAACTGTCGAAATATTCCACCTTATTGCCATGTTTGCAGTAAGCTACCCAATGAGTTCCTTTGTTCTTTTGCAAATCCAAATTAACGATGGCACATTCTTTGGCTGCTGGTGTGGAGTGTGCGAGTTGATCACGCATGAAGACTCCCTTGAAATGAGGAATTTTCAATTGCTTCGCATATCGTCTCAACTCCACATCGAAAAGGGCTCTATTGGGCAGCTTCAACGGGAGTTTTTTTGTTTTCGAAGGAAAATTCCATAGCCACGACGACTTTTCCTCAAAAATAATCCTGTCCCCTGTTTTCCGATCTCTTCCATTGCTTTGTTGTGTCGATGATCTTCTTCAAGTTTTTTCTTTGCGTTCTTTGCATCAATCACAGTCTTGGCAACTCCTGCAGCGCCACCAGCCAAACCACCTAGGGCACTAAGGGCAGCAAATATTGGTATCAAAGGTAGAATACCACCACTTTTTCCTTCGATTGGTATTATTCGAGGTACTCGAATTTTTTTGCGACCTCCTTCTTGTTTAACCAAACGTCTAGCAACACGTAGAGCAGCCAGCGATGACTTGTGGATATCACCCGAATTGAGAGATTTGAGAGATTTTTTAATTTTCTGAACGATGGCCCTTTTGAATGATGTCTTTTTTACACCCATACCAAGTTTGCGTTTGGTCTTCATGGCAGTAGTTACGAACCAAGAGGCTGCTTTCTCTCCCAAACTAGCGTCTTTCGATTTGAATCGCTCCCAAGCACTGTTCTCCAACTCCAAATCAGCCTTATGACGATCTTCCAAAGACTTGTTTTGAGAGTAGGCTATGTCGTGTCGGCGGCAGGCTGAGTCTAGACCGTTAATGCCCTTTTGACCAAGAGCTAACCTCTTCTGCAGTTGTGTTCCAGGTCCGCAGTATTGATATCCAGGCAAGTGTAATTCAATGGGAAGTTTATTGATTAGAGTGTTCACAATACCACCACCTTGCCGTTCAAAGGTTAGCATTATACTGACAAATGTGCTCAGAGTAACTGTGTATAAAGGGATCCAGTCCCAGAGGACGGTTGAATCTGAAAGCATTAGTCGCGTTCAACGAAGCGTTAGTTGCATTAAACGAAGCGCCAGTCGCATTTAACGAAGCGTCAGTCGCATTTAACGAAGCGTCAGTCGCATTTAACGAAGCGTCAGTCGCATTTAACGGTGCGTTTAACGAAGCGTTAGTTGCATTTAACGAAGCGTTAGTCGCATTTAACGATGCGTTAGTCGCATTCAACGAACCGTTAGTCGCATTAAACGGAGCGTTAGATGCTTTTTCCACAGTTTAATGTGGGCCACCATGAAGGTTACTCAGCAGAAACCTACGCTGCCTATAGAAAATTTGGATTTTGTTAACGTGTCGAAAAAGAGTAAACACGGTGTTCTGTTACCCGATTCTTTCAGAGCTATATTTTGCGGTCCGAGTGGGTGTGGTAAAACCAATGCCATGTTGAGTTTGTTATTCAACCCAAATGGCGCTAAATTCAAAAATGTCTACGTCTACTCGAAATCATTGTTTCAACCGAAATATCAACTGCTGCAAGAGGTCATGAAGAAAATCAAAGGTATGGGTTACTTCCCCTTCAAAGACAATGATGAAATAATCGACCCGGCTGAAGCTCGAGAACATTCCATATTCATTTTCGACGATGTGGCTTGCGATAAACAAAATAAAATTCGAGAATATTATGCAATGTGCCGACACAAGTCAATAGATGCCGCATACCTTTGCCAGACCTATTCAAAAATACCAAAACAATTGATTAGAGACAACTGTAATGTAATTGTATTATTCAAGCAGGATGACATGAATTTGAAACATGTCTTTGATGAACATGTCTCACCTGATTTCACCTACGACGAATTCAAGACAATTTGCTCGAAATGTTGGAACGAGAAATTTGGCACTTTGGTCATTGTCAAGGATTTCGACAGGAACAATGGCAGATATCGCATGGGATTCGACAAATTTATAAGAGTGTGATGCTGGAGTAATTCCTCAGTAGGCATCATGTCATCGACAAGTATAGATGATCAAATTACTGATGCTGAACGTAAATCAAAAATAAATCAGTTAGCGAAAGGAGTGCGAAGGAAATACTTGGCACTGAAATTGGGCAAGTCTGAAGAAGATGAAGCTATTCAAAAATTATTCAAACCCATAACTGAACCGCTGAAACAAATTGCTGCATACTCAGCACCCAAACGAAAATTGAAACCACCCCCACTGAGACCATTCAAATCGAAATATGTCAAACAATTGATAAAAACAGAACCTGAAAAAGTGGAAGAAACGCAGCAGCATTTAGAACCCACCAAATTTCTACAGCTGGAAGAGGTTGCTGCTGCGGATGCTGAAGAAGAAGAAGATGAAGATGAGGTCTTCGATAGTTTGGAATCAAATCAAAAAATTCCAGAGGATGTACTGAATGATTATCTAGAACAATATCCAACAATGTCGCGGGAATATATCATGGAATATTTGGGTAAAAGTGAGCAGATTGATATGGTTTACGGTCCTATATACGACTTTGTTTCTTCAAAATGGTTCCTGGGGGGAAAGGAAATTGATTTTCGCGAAGGAAAAATCATAACAGAAGGATATAATTTCAAAGAAACACCAGGTCTGTATCAATTGCTATTTTATGATTACCCCAAAAAATATGAGAAGGAAGATTTGGAAAATTATAAAAGGATTTTGGAGTTGACAACACCTCATCTGAATAGTCTTGGACGTATGAAGGGTACTATCAAAAATAAATACAAGCATATCATCAGACCTCTCTTCCGACACCACACCACTGGTAGTGGCATTCCAATCGATAGTTTGACATTCAACGAAAAACCAGTTGAATATGTGTATTGGGATGATGTCAATGAGCTGGTCGACAGGTTGAGACTTCTCACTGCATCTGAATCGGCAGGTAATACATCTGTACATAATGAGATCGTGGCAATTATTGAGGAATTGAAGGAGGCCGGTGTCATCCAATAAATTCAAATGTTTCGACTCTACTGCATCAGTCTCATTATGAGTATCAACAAGTTCGGTTACTCTGCCAAATCGGCATCTGATGAAGAGCCGCAAGGATCTTGTGAGTGCTCAGGTATAGTCTTAAATTATACTCACGATGGAAATATTGATGCAGATTTTTTGAAAATAAGTAATGTCAAGATGCCAACAGATGGTGAAGATGTGGCCAATAAGAATTATGTGGATAGCACCTTGAATAACTTGCTTGAACAAATTAGACGAGAAGCTTCGGAAAGGGGGAAACTTGCTTCACTTTGTGCACAGCAAAAACAAGATATAGTAAATGCTATGAATTTGAGAAGTAAAAATATTCGAGAAGCCATGTTACTTATCGATAAACGAATCGCAAATACCGATGAACAACTTGCTGATTTCAAGATGAAAACTACATCTCAAATGGATAATCTACACAACGATTCGGTTGCAAATATGAAAAATATTCAAACTGCCATGGTACAACATACAAATGACATCGAAAAATTAACTGATGAACAAACCACCTTCAGTACTTATGTAAAAACTATTGTAGAACAACACAATAAAGGTTATACTCAGATTGAGGAAGTATTGACTAAACATGAAAAGGATATCATCTCAATGAAAAAGGATACAACTTTATTGGCTGATGATACACATTCGAAACTTACGGCTGTCATACTTCAACATAACGCTGATATTACCAAAATAAATTCAGTTATACTTGAGGTAAAAGCTACCATCGATGCCTTGGTCGAATCACAAAAAGACCGTTTGATCACGCCGAAGCCAAAATAAATTCACAGTATAGTATGTGCCATCGGAATGGAAGGACATTCAAAGGAGAAAATTCAGCTGGTAAATGAACTTCATAGGGCAGTTCGCAAGACCTTTCCACGCCGTCGCACCATAATTAAGGGTTTGGATGATTTGTGGCAAATGGACCTTGCTGATCTTCAAAATTACGCCAAAGTCAATCGAAACTACAAGTACATTTTGGTTGTCATCGATACCTTTTCCAAATACCTATGGGCTGAGCCGATCAAAAGTAAAAATGCTGCAGACGTCACCAATGCAATGACCGAAATTTTGAAAAGGAGTGGGGGGCGATGCCCCAAAAATCTACAGTCAGATTTGGGCAGAGAGTTCTACAATTCAACGTTTCAAAATTTAATGAAGAAACACCAAATCAATCATTATAGTACGTATACTGTGAAAAAAGCAGCTATTGCAGAACGTGTGATTCGAACTTTGAAAGAGAAACTCTTCAAACATTTCAGTTTAAATGGCTCCTACAAATGGCTGGATATTCTACCTCAACTCGTTCAGAATTACAACAATCGCAAACATCGCACCATCAACATGAAACCCTCGGATGTTACGAAAGCCAATGAAAAGCATGTTCTCAATACTGCCTATAATTTTATCAAAATTGCTACTGGACGAAAAAAATTCCAAGTCGGTGATATGGTTCGAATTTCCAAGGCCAAACATATTTTCGAGAAAGGTTATATGCCCAATTGGACATGTGAGATCTTTCGCGTAGCAAAAGTCAAAATTACGAACCCCATTACCTACTTGTTGGAAGATCTGGAGGGGCGTCCAATCAGTGGTGCTTTTTACGAAGAGGAATTACAAAAATCAAAAAATCCCGATGTTTATTTGGTGAAAGAAGTCCTTAGGAAGAAGGGAAATGAGGTCTATGTGAAATGGTTGGGTTTGGACAAATCACATAACAGTTGGATTGATGCGTCAAATCGTTTGTAAATGAAAAACAAGCACAAATATTCAGTTACATGAGGGCCTTTCAAACCAATCAATAGCCGGATGTGCACTCGATGGTATAAATTCATTTTGATTTGATGAATTTTGATCAGTTTCTAGCAATCATGCCTGAAGAGCGTAGTGAGTCACCAACTTCTGATTACGGTTCCTCTGATCACTTTGACTATGATGCCGAATTGGAACGTGTCTGCCAAATTTACCAAGAAGCCATCAAATGTGAACGTTTCTACATACTCAATTCAGTGTTCAACTTTGGTGCAAATTTATTCAACTTGCATTGTGGCCTTAGTCCTGCACGAGGTTTCGAACCAGCTGTCAAGATGGTGTATTCGCTGAACTCTGATTGCCAAATGTCCTTCAATACCTACGAATGGGGCGTATTCATCAGTTTGCTGAGCAGATTATCGCCTGCTGCGACCATGATCCTAGATTGCGGTGACTCCATCCATATTACTTGGAAGTGCAGTGAAGATATGAAGTTATGTGTTATATCCAAAGACATTGAAATGTTTCATCTGTTGGAGAGCGATGTGTATGAAATTTTGCAATTAGACTGTCTAATTACCAAAAAATTCAGCATGTTGTCAAAAATGAAATTTTCCGAATATTACCATAATTTTTTGCAAACAGCTGCCAAAATTTCTCAACAGGCTGATTCAGCAACAGACATTATATATGCTCTATGTGATTTATGTAATAGTTGTGAAAGCTATTGTATGCGAGAATGCATGTATTTCATTAGAGATAAAGTATTGATTGATTTGGATAGAAAGAAATTTCAATAAATATTAAACATATCTTCGTTAGAGTTTCATTTCAGTTGTGGCAATGGAGGTGGAAGCAAGAATGTTTGTGATACCTGAATTCAACACCTATGTGGATAGACTCGAAACTTTTCGTAATTGGAAGTCTGAATTTCCAAAAGATGAACTTGCTGATGCCGGATTCATTTATACTGGCAGTGACCCCCTGATGGATCATTTCAGGTGGCAATCTGATTGTCAATTTTTTGATGATGAAGGAGATTATGTGAGACGGAAAAGACGTCCTGTATATAAAGATAAAGTTAATTTTGAGGCTCGATTGAAGACGTTCGATGACTGGCCTGTATGTATTCAACAAAAACCACATGACCTAGCTGAGGCAGGATTCTTTTATACCGGCAGAAGTGATCGAGTCAAGTGCTTCTACTGCGGACTCGAGGTGAAAGAGTGGATGCCTGAAGATGAAATTTGGGCTCAACATCAAATCTACCATGATAAATGCGAATTTTGGAAACTCAAAAATCCCAATTTTGAATTTAAAAACATCCAATCTCCATCAGATAAAGATCAGCGTTATACTTGTAAAATTTGTTTAGAAAATGAAATGAAAGTTGTGTTTATGCCTTGTAAACACTTAGCTTGTTGTGTAGATTGTTCTATTGAATGTGAAAGTTGTCCGATTTGTAGAACACCTATAGCTTCATTTTTGAGAATTTTTGTAACTTAAAAATAAAACAGCATCCACATTTTGGTATTTTATTTCATAAATCACGCATCTGAGTAATCAATATACATAACTGGGTAATCAATATACATAACTGAGTAATCAATCAGTATGAACAAATTATATCAACGTGTACAATAAGAAGATAGTATGAACAAATTATATCAAAGTGAACAATAAAAAATAGTATGATTTTTCCATCTGTACCTTGATGAAGTACCAAATTTTCAATATATATTTCATTCAAATTAAATCAACGTGTACAATAAAAAATGAAGAATTTTTTCATCTGTACCTTGTATAAGCTACAAATTTGAATTTCAAGAAATTTGACCAATGAGAATCGGTAAAATGGTAATTTCTCCTTATTTGTTTTTTCAATTCTCTAATACAATTAACATTTAGTTTCTCTTTAAATTCTTTCGGTATAATGAAAGAACAAGTATTCGGCATGTCTTTGCAATACCAAATTTCAATACCAAGTTTTTCAACTGCAACAGTCCTACAAATTTCATTTAAGGTCAATTCTTGTAGAGTTGGGATGGTGTTAGACCTTTTCAGAGTAACACACCTATCGACCATATTGAAACTAGAACAAAAAAATCGTCTCATCAATAAAAAAATCCAAATGAAAACCTCATTTCAAGCTATAGTGCCCCCAGGGTAAAGTGTCAAATGATTTGGGGATTAATTTTCGTTTGTCGTCATGTGGACTCAGGGCCTTTTTCATCTGCTTGATGCTGAAAACGTTGTGGGCGTATGAGCGAATAGTACACTGTTCACGTATCTTTTCCTTGAAATTCTTGAGACAATCGATATAATCTTCGAAATTGATTTTATTTTTGACTACATTATATCGAACTCCCTTTGATTTTTTGGTAACTTTTCCGCCTTGCACCTTATAGGCGTACATTTTGGAACGTAGCCCTACAAAATCTGTGATAATTTCACCATTTGCCTCATCTTTCATTAAGCCAGGAATTTTTTTATTCACAAGTGGAATTTGAAACTTATTATCGGGTGAATAATCTGAAGTATCAAATTTTGATAGGTGTTTTTTAACGAGTTCCGAATATAAATCTTCACACGTTATTTCGTATATGAAGCTGTCCGTGTCTGAATACATTAATTTGCAATTTTCTTTACCCAAAGTGGGTATCATAAAGTCGTAATGGAAATCGAACATGCATGTTTTTGAAATGTCTAATATTGCCATTCCAATGTACAAAGGTTTATTGAATATAAGTTCAGCCTTTCTCAATTCAATAGCTATCAAGTCTGTATCGAAAATAGTTCGACTCTGAAATCGGGGGCTAGAAATTAAATTCTTAGCACCATAACGACCGTTCCACGAATTTACAAGTTTGACCACCCGGTGTAACCGGATGTTCTCCATTGTTTTTCCAAAAACGGCATTATTCATTAGTTTATATAATTTTTTTTCGAAAGAACTGGTGGCTACAGCCCTTAGACGAGTATTCATTTCGATATAGGGACGCAGCCACGCAGATTGTTTAAATTTCAGAACCCGATGAATTTTCGTCAGAATCAAACCGTTATTCAGTGCCTGTTTCAAGTTACGATAGTGCAAAATATATTTGTCTTTATTATACAGGGTGCCCATTAATTTTTTCTGTTTGGAATTTGGTGGTGCTCGATGCTCTGGACAAAATGGAAAATCTTTATGTAAATCATGTAATCTCTCAGGATACTCCAAATCGACTTCCAATATGTAGCCTTCCGAAGCATTGTTGGGGATTTGAGTAACATCCTTATCAAAATTTTCAACCCACTGAAAATTGTCGTACGGTAAAAATTCCGACATTGCCCACCCATATAAATTATTAACGTCTAAATATGAAAGATATTTCGAAGGTTTTTCAGCATCGTATGCTTCCATATATTTATTATTTGCTCTTGAATATCTATTCGAACAAACCGATATTCCACCCCTTATCCCTTTTTCTATGAACATAATCATGTCAATGTCTTTTAAAATTCGTAATTTACATTTTGTATACTTCAACATAGCATCCCACGTGTACCCCGGCATAGTATAATACCACGCGGGATCCAACCCATAAGTCGTTATGCTTTTTTCCCGAAAATTCTCAAAAACATCCGCCAATAATAAAATATCTGTTTTCAAATATAGGTCGGCATACGCCCCTAAATTTGTAATTTGGAATGACTTCCAAACATTTTGTGCGTGAGCATATTTCTCTTCTGTTATGTGTTCATCGTTTAATTTATTATAGAATACTTCTCGTGGTGGTAACTCAGAGTCGTTTAATTTTTCCATGCTATCTATATAATCATATGGAAATACCCCCTTCTTGGTGAGAAGAGCGAATTTCTCAGCATCTAAATGGATAAATTCTTTTTTCAAAATTTTCAGATTATTTTGATTCAATGTGGATGCTAATTCATCCAACGACGTTCCCATGAATCGGAAAGAATCTATAAATCGAAATTTGATTTTAGTTGCAGCATCGTTCAGTGTAAAGGAAATATATTTCTCTTTATTTGAAGGAAGTATGCTCACACATCCTTTTTTTGCGAGATCTCTTATAATGAAGTGACTGTCGTATCCTGAAAGATTATGAAAAGTAATGGGTACCATGAATAATTTTCGAAAATTGACATTACAAGGAGCTTGATGCGCTCACCCCCGAAACACCCCCGTAAAGTGATCGTGGTCACGTACGATAACATCTTTGGGGGTGAATGGCTTCTCACAAATATGACAAGTCGTTGCAGCGATTGTATTCAGAGGCACTATCATCGGTTCAATGTTCTTTATTTTAGATTCGACATATTTTGCAATATCGGACAACTCATCAGCAAACCATTTCATACAGTCTTCACCTCGATAGCTTTTGAAACGAGAGAGACTGTCGTCATAGGAACACTTTAAGTAGTAGCCTGCACTGGAAGGTATATGTCTTTGGTATTTTGTAGTTTTGTTTGATATGCTTTCATTACATTTTTCCAACAGTGACTCAAAATCGGCGAAAATCATGAATGGGCATTTTTGTTTATGAATATTATTTCGAAATTCCACATAATCATATGTAGGGAACGAAATTTTACAGTCGTTCACTTTTTCACACAAAACAGTATGATCATCTAATTTTTGTTCAGAATAAAAATCATTTAGACATCTATCACATACAAATTTTTTACAGTGGTCTTTATTCAATTGGGAACTCAATAATCGCGATATGTTTTTAATCCAACAGTAATGAAATTCAATTTCGGTCTTGTCATCATCAATAGGAGGTGCCTCATAATCGTTCAATTTTGGAAAATAATTGTCTTGAATTAATAGCAAATTAACATGTCTGAGTCGTTTTTTGGTCGTGAGTCTGGCAGGTACTACCACATAAAATGATTTTTGATTTGCTCGATTCAATTCTAAAGTGTACACATTCACAGAAATATCATTGAGTTGCTCAAATTTGGGAATTTGATGTATCTCCATTGGAGTATTCAGCCCTGTAGTATTCAAAACTGTAGAATAGTGTGGATAATTTAACACTCTGTCTGAGTGTTTTTCTACAGGATATGAGGCGCTAATAATACTCCAAAAGAAGCACATTTCATCATCATTTCGTACATTGATGCATGCATCCAAGCAGTCAAGTCTGTACCTGAATCTATAACTCTATTTGGGGTACTGAAATATTTCCGATCAACAATTTCCCCATCATTTGAATTTTTAATAAAATCACCTGAAAATGTTAAGTTAATTGACATTTCTTTCAAAATTTTGGAAATCACACGTTTGAATAAGAAAAAAGCATCACCTAGAAAAATTTTCGGATCTTTATGGGTTAAATTGATGATCACCCCCGTTTTTACTCTACGATTGAAAACATTGTTAACATTTCGCCACTTCACCCTGGAGCTTCGTCGCTGTAAACCTGAGCCTGTATGTTTATTATTCATCATTCTGATAATCAGTCTGAAGCGTTTCAATTCTCCAATTTTTGTAATTATTTTCTTTTTTTCCCCAACCGAAAAGTTGATTTTTTTCATATCTGAAACGCATTTTTGTATATGCTTATTGATAAATTGTACAGCTCTTTTGGCAATATCATCTGAATAATTATCTCTGATGAGTGAAAGGTATTTATCAATCACCGACATTGTTTTTGGAAAATCGGTCATTTGGATTTTATTGATGAGACTCACCGATTGTTCAGAAATTATTGGTGCGATGAAGTTGTTCTGTACGCTGATGGTTCTGGAAGCTGCTGAGGGAAGGCTCTGCTGAGGCTAGGGACTGCTGAGGATGCTGCTGTGAAGCTAGACTGCCGGGGAAGACTCGATGAAAGGCTACTGAGGTGGTTCTGTGAACGCTGTCGAAATGGTTCTGGACACGTTGATGTATTTATTGTTCTGAAATGATTCCGTTTTTTAATACAAAATATAAAAAAAATGAGAGTGTATTTCATGGGATGATGGTAGTGATCTATAGAACTTTTGGTACAAAAAATATTGCACGAATTCTCTGCATATTAAACGACGATACTAACCTTAATTTTGTACAATTTCAAATGAAGCAACACGATTGGGTTTCCCGATGTCAACCAGCCCCTTGAACACAATGGCGTATTTTCCCGACGAAAATTCTTCCAGGTAGGAGCGGTAGTCCTCCGTCACTCTCTGCGGCAAAAACGATACCTTGTCATCCGAATCCAACAGCACCGTCTCACCAAATTTCCCTCGTACCTACCTACAAATGGCTGGATATTCTACCTCAACTCGTTCAGAATTACAACAATCGCAAACATCGCACCATCAACATGAAACCCTCGGATGTTACGAAAGCCAATGAAAAGCATGTTCTCAATACTGCCTATAATTTTATCAAAATTGCTACTGGACGAAAAAAATTCCAAGTCGGTGATATGGTTCGAATTTCCAAGGCCAAACATATTTTCGAGAAAGGTTATATGCCCAATTGGACATGTGAGATCTTTCGCGTAGCAAAAGTCAAAATCACGAACCCCATTACGTACTTGTTGAAAGATCTGGAGGGGCGTCCAATCAGTGGTGCTTTTTACGAAGAGGAATTACAAAAATCTAAAAATCCCGATGTTTATTTGGTGAAAGAAGTCCTTAGGAAGAAGGGAAATGAGGTCTATATGAAATGGTTGGGTTTGGACAAATCACATAACAGTTGGATTGATGCGTCAAATCGTTTGTAAATGAAAAACAAGCACAAATATTCAGTTACATGAGGGCCTTTCAAACCAATCAATAGCCGGATGTGCACTCGATGGTATAAATTCATTTTGATTTGATGAATTTTGATCAGTTTCTAGCAATCATGCCTGAAGAGCGTAGTGAGTCACCAACTTCTGATTACGGTTCCTCTGATCACTTTGACTATGATGTCGAATTGGAACGTGTCTGCCAAATTTACCAAGAAGCCATCAAATGTGAACGTTTCTACATACTCAATTCAGTGTTCAACTTTGGTGCAAATTCATTCAACTTGCATTGTGGCCTTAGTCCTGCACGAGGTTTCGAACCAGCTGTCAAGATGGTGTATTCGCTGAACTCTGATTGCCAAATGTCCTTCAATACCTACGAATGTGTGTCTAAGGACATCAGGCATTGTGGGAATTTCCATTGACGAGACGTCATTTATTTTCTGAAATCTTTACACGGTAGTAGAGGCAGTGTCTGTACTACGTATTGCAGAGTACACGTCTTCATGCCACGAAGATCCAGCAATTGATGAGCTGTTCTCGCCGCAGTGCTCATCGATGTAGTAGGAAGGTGGGGGATGATGTCTGAAGAACAATGCCCCATCCATCGCATTGTTCAGTGCGTACCAATACAATTGAATGAACACTCCTTTTTTTTCACAACATCTTACCTTGCAACGGTGTTATTGCCGCAAGGGTTCAGTATGATTACATACCAGACAGGTGTGCACATACTGTAACAGCGTTATAGGGATCTGGCATGCTTTGCACCATTTCGAGAAAGCATCGATGTAGGGAAGAGTCATGTGGGTGTTTATATGGGCATACCATCCTTCATTATTGTTCCGTGCCGCATAGAATCTATAACAATATAGACAGATTCTTTCTTATTGTTCCGTTGTCGTTTCTATGCGTACATATACCATGGTGTTGGATGTATTCATATGGTGGACATTACGTAAAACCAAACCACCTGCTATATCACCGGGACGATCAACTTGAGCATCAGCCTCGACGCCCTCATCTTCCTCGTCCCCGTCGCAATCATGAAGATTGTCATTGGCTTCAACTTGTACTCCATCATCCTCCCAATCTGATACCTCAGCATTAATAATGTCGACATCAGCCAACATTTCATGAATTATAACTCGTTCTTCGGCCATCTCGTTGAATCTGCAGTATTAGAAACTTTCGTTTGCTGAATGAAGTTTGGAGTCGCGATTCTGCTCTTTTATGATATCAATTGTGGTAGGAACGCCCCCAACCCACACTTCATATTCGATATTGAGGTGGGGTGTGTTACGGTTAGCTTTTTCTCTCAAGCAATGAGCAGTTTGTGTTGTTGATGCACTCCTATTGGTCGATTTAGTTATGTGTCGATGTGCAAGTTTGTGGGTATTGTATTAAGGTTGACAAGCAGGGCAAAGAGCTTCTTTCTGATTGGATAAGTGAGAGCATTGGGTTGTATAAAATCCTACTTGATTGGCGGGACTGGTAGTCTCACTCTGATTGGGTGAGTGAGGGTATGTGATAACTATTGAATATATTTCTGAAACTCCCCACCACATTCTCTCCTATATATAATGTGGTGAAAAAACATTCACATCATTCTTTTCACAATGTTCAGTGCTGATTCCACTACAGAGCCAAGAAGTGAACGAGATGATTTGGGGTCACACATTAATGCTTTTATTGCTTATGGAATATGGTCCATCTGGCTGCAGTCCGGCATGAATTTCCATATTACTAGTATAATATGTTTTGACATCAACCTAGGCAAAAATCTTAATATCATATTTGGTCGGTTTTGATGGTATATATTGAATGAAGTTGCATCTGCCGCGAAAAGCTTCAAGTATCAATTGTCACATTTGTTGAATTTACATTCAATAATAAATTTTAAGTTATCGGTTTCATTATATTATATTATTTCGAATTGATATTTTCAAATGATTTTCATATCATAAGGGTGCTTGTTACTGGATAGCACACGATTCCTATGGAGTCGTGGGGTATGGGAATCAAGACATACCCAGCACGTTATTTTTGTACCCAGCACGTAATATTGTTTTCAATCCGCTGTCATCGATTCATTCCACTCCATTTTTCGCATTTGGTCACCGATTCGATGTTTCCGAGAATTGAGCAAAAAGTGTCTTTTTTGCAAGGTCGCACCAAGCCAGGTCCATGAACCTGAACTGAGGAAGATAGATGCTACGATTTGTACGAATTATTATTATTCGCCGGTACAATAATTTTTGCTGTTTCATATTTTTTCAAGTTGTCGCTCTTAACGAAGTGAATTCGTTGTTTCGCATTACGCAATCTTTGTGAAAACGAAGAAAGTGTTGACAATAGTGGATTTCCCTACGAAACGCTTCCTCAGAAGAAATCTCGTCGGAAGGGCCCTCCTTGGAGTTCAACCGAAGAAAATTACATATTTTTGTGAATAATCGAAAGAGGCTCTGTGGTGAGTCGTTTCAGTGACTTCAATTTGTTTTTTTTTTTGGATTGAGGTGGCCTTCACTTGATGGAAATCCATAGTTATTACGCTATAGGGTAGAACACGTTTGAATTTCCACAGAATTTGATTCTGTGGAAATTTAATCGTGTTCTACCTTATAGCGTAAGTTCAATTTCGTTGTTTTGCCTACTTGTAATTTAAAGTCAGATATTGGCCATATGCGCTCTCTGAAATCGAAAGGGCATACTATCAGTCAATCCACATTTTCCTTTGAGTTATTGAAAATTCTACATGGTCCTTTGGGTCGGATGGCCCTTTGATTATGAAAAGAATGATTGAAAATTTTATTCCACATTCCTCAATAATATTTGATTTTTTCTGATTTTATATTCAGTTTGTCTGAATTTCACGCCATTGATTTTCAATACATTTACTCGCCGCCATTTTGTCACGTGACTGCACTTACAGAAAAGAGTAATAACTGAATGCGCAGGTCTGATAGTTGGAGCACTCTGGGGGAGTCAGTTTTCTCATTTTGTAATAATAAATCAACAAGTTAACACTATGACAGATAATAAACTGAAACTACGTCGGTACACTGCCATACGTAACAGTTGTATCAACGAAATGGAGGTTCTAAGTTCTTTGGCAGATGCTGCAAAGAAAGACAAAAGCCAGAAATCATTGTTCTGAGTTCGGTTTGCTGAAATAGAAACTATTCATTCTGAATTCATTAAAAATCATTCTAATATAATTTCTTTTTCATCAGCTGATGAAGGAAGTGATTTAGATACTGACATAAAGCGAAATCAGATTATAATCAAAACCTTTACAACGCAAGCGCTATTCATTCTGAGCTTTTCGATTCAGATGTGGATCCGAATGTTTCGCGAAGTGGTTACAATAATACAGGAGTTGTTCATCAATCACATGCTAAACTTGTACGTATAGAATTACCAAAATTTGAGAGAGATTATCGCCAATTCCAGACGTTCAAGGATATGTACGATGCTTTAGTTCAGGATGATTCGCTGAAAGATATCGAAAAGTTCAATTATTTGGTGACTTCTCTGCAAGGCCCGCCTTCGGCACTGGTTCAAAGCACCCCAATGATAGCTGCTAATTATAATATGGCTTACTCTTCATTTGTTAAACGCTATAGCAATCGCCGCGCACAAGCTAAGGCTTATTGGTCTGGAATTGAAAATCCCCCTCCTCCGCAAATGCTCTTTCTTTACGAAAATTAATGGATACCTCTTTCGATATCTTAGCTGGTTTGAAAAATTTAGGTTTGTCAATTAATGAATGGGATTTCATTTTGGTTCATATGATGCTTAAAAAATCAAATTCAGATACCGTGATAGCCTTTGAAAAAGAGCATCGTGACGCAAACGAAATACCTACTTATAAGAAGCTCCAAAGTTCTTTCGAAGACCATTGTACTGCCCTCGAATCAGTACACTCACCTCGAAGAGAAATTTCCAAAAATGCCAATCAGGCAAGTTCGCAGTCTTTCAAAAAATCACCTTTATCCCAGTCTATGAATTCTGCTCGCAAAAACCCTAAATTCTCCACCCCAAATAATTTCGTTACAACAACGGAAAATAAAGTATCACTCCAAAGATGTGTTTTGTGCAAGAAAAACCAGCCATTGTTTCGATGTCCGAGCTTCCAAAATAAGTGTCAAACTGAAAGATACCATTTCTGTAAAAATCTACGACTTTGCTTCAATGGCCTCAGTAGTGTTCATGATTTGCGCAACTGTCAATCGAAGTCAGCGTGCAAAAGTTGTGGATCGAAATCGCATCACACATTATTACACAGGGACCAAATTCATTCTATTGGTACAACGTCTAAAATTTCCAAATGTTTCAAAACATTTCCAACAGAATCGCAACCAAGTATTTCTTCATCTCAGCCCCCCTCAAGTCAACACTAATGCCGCTACTGCATCTAGGCCTTCTCAAGTGTTGTTATCAACTGCAATGGTTGGAATTCAAGATGGTCAAGGTAATTATAAAAAAATTCGCGCGCTCCTCGATTCTGCCTCAGAAACTTCTTCAATTTCGCAGAAGTGTTCAACCGATTGAATCTCAAAAAATTCAATTCGTCCACAACTGTTCAGGGTGTGGGCGACGCTAATGAACTTGTTGATATGGGGACAGTTACCATTTTTCTTAAACCATTGTATGCAGACAATCCAGTTTTACTCATTGATGCACTAATTTAACCGAAAATTTGTTAACAGTTACCCACAACGCAAATTTTGCCAGCTCCATGGCCGGATCTATCTGATTCAGAATTAGCTGATCCTAATTTCAATTGCCCTAGTGATATTGCATATTATTAGGTACAGATATTTTCTCACAAATTTTATTGAGTCGTCGAGTTTTTGGTAATGTTAGGGGACCGACCGTGCTCGAAACCGTTTTCGGTTATGTGTTAATTGGTAAAATCGAAAATTCTTTTAATCCTAATGTAAGGAGCTTTTTCTTTAGCTCCATTGATGTTACACCTTTCGACGAAACGATAAAAACATTTTTTGAAGTATAAAGTGTGCCTATAAACAATCCGATGTCACTTGATGATCGACGGTGTGTAGAAATTTATGTGCAACACACAACCCGAGATAAATTCGGAAAATATATTGTACCCCTTCCGTTTAAAGAACCTTTCCCGCATTTTTCAGGTAGTCGTGAATTAGCAGTGCGTCGTTTTTTTCGCTTGAACGAAGACTCTTGAAAAATCCTGAGCTTCACACAGAATATTGCAAAGTAATTCAAGAGTACTCATATCTGGGCCATATGGAACCCGTATCTAGCATCCCCATTCCCGATACAAGTTTTTATTCTCCTCATCACTGTGTGGTAACCCTGAAAGTAAAGGTACGAAAGTGAGAATTGTTTTCAATACCTCCGCAAATTCAGGAGATCAATTTTCGCTCAACCAGTGCTTGTACGTTGGACATAAACTGCAAGCCGATATAGGCAAAGTTCTATCAAATTTTCGCTTTCACAAAATTTGTTTTACAGCTGATATTTGTTGAATGTTTCGTCAAATATGGGTCCATCCTCAGTTTCGAGACTACGATGTTTCCGAGAATAGAGCAAGAAGTCCGTTTTTTTGCAAGATCGCACCAAGCCAGGTCCATCAACCTGAACTGAGGAAGATATACGCTACGATTTGTCCGAATGATTATTATTCGCCGGTACAAGAATTCTCGCTGTTTCATATTTTTTCAGATTATTGTCGCTCTTATCAAAGCGAATTTGTTGTTTCTTATAAGGCAATCTTGTGAAAACGGAGAAAGTGTTGACAATATTGGATTTCCCTACGAAACGCTTCCTCAGAAGAAATCTTGTCGGGAGGGCCCTCCTTGGAGTTCAACCGAAGAGAATTACATATTTTTGTGAATTATCGGAAGTGGCTCTGTGGTTAGTCGTTTCAGTGACCTCACTTTCGTTGTTTTGCCTAATTGTAATTTAAAGTCAGATATTGGCCATATGCGCTCTCTAAAATCGAAAGGGCATACTATCCATTGGGCAATCCACATTTTTCTTCGAGTTATTGAAAATTCTACACCTAGTTAATAACACTTTGAACTGTTGCTCACAAACATTTCGAATATTTCCCTTATAGGAGCTAAACGATCAATCTTTTTTCTCTCATCTCTGGTCTCTCGATTATCGAACCTGATAGAACGGAATGAGAACCTGAACCGCATCAAGCACATGGTCAGTCTGAAAATTTCGACACCGTTTTCTTCTGTGTCCCACAGTTTCTCTAAATTTGGTCGACCGCCTTCATACAGTCCAGCCAAGTAAAGCAGCCCTATGAATGCTTTTATTTCAGTGAGGTCAGTAGTCTCTATCTCTGCTAAAATTTGGTTGTATACTCATTATATGCTCATTGGCATAGGTCACTATTAAGTTCAGAATGGTGTCATCGAATAGACATTGCCATATTCCAAGGAATCCTCTTGCTTGACGAGCATTACCAATAACTCCTGGTAGGCGCACAAGAATATTTTGCTTCTCCAACCTTTTTTTTCTGTTGTAGGGTGTTCTTTGCCGAATGTAATTGTTGGTAATTTTGTCATTATTTTTCCTGTGAGCTATATAACAATTTTCATCTTCGTTATCTAACGCTATACTTCCGTCCGAATCGTTTTGTTCACTATCGAAACTTCAATCTCTTTCTTCTATGTGTTCAGGAGAGTCTGTATCATTCGCTTCATCTAACACCTTTCTAACTGGGTCATCATCGTCTTCAAGGAGGAGCCTTTGCAGCTATATCTACTTCATTATCAAATTTATACACTATTTTGGATGCCATAATTCACTGTGAGAATAAAAAACAATGATTAGATACAATGATTAGATACGTGCTGGGTAATCGCACGTTAAAAGGTAAGGCCTCGTTGATCTATTGCTCGCACAAGTTTCGACTTCTGAGGGTTGACGTTCGTCAGCTGGTTAACGAAAACGAACAATTTTAGAACAATTTTAGAACAATAATATTTTCGATCGGACAATAGTGGTCGCCGGTATCTCTCAGATACAAGTGACTATTCATGGATTGTTTTTCAGTCCACGAGAAAAACGTTCGAAGCGATTTTTGGTGAAGCACAAAGTATTGCTTTTACTTTGATAAAATGAGTATATGTTCAGATTATTGAAACTTACATTAATGATCACGGCGTATCTCTCATATACAAATAGCACTTTTCAGCTGAACAGTTCACTGCAACGAGTTCTTACCAATACTGGCATTGTCCAGCTTGTGAGAGAGGAAGATAGACGACGGCACAACCCCACCGCTCAGCAGATTCGCAACTAATGCGCTAAAGAGTAGCCGGCATGTATCTGTCAGATACGCTCGACTACTGGAAGGTTAAGGTCGTTAGAATGAACAATACATATCCCACTACATATATTCTTGAAGATATGAATGGTCAGCCCATAAAAGGCTGTTTTCACGAAGAAGAATTATTGAAAACTGCGAATCCAGATGTATACCTTGTTGAGAAAGTGTTGAAGAAAAAAAATAAAAAAACATTTATCTAGTGGTTAGGGCTTTCTCGTGAACACAATTCTTGGATCAATGAATCACATTGTTTAACATTTGTATGTAAACATATTTCATCTTGTCCATTGTAGTTACTTATGTATTCATGAGTAGATGATTCATACGAAATTCTGTAATGTTTTGTATTCACATTAGTAATTATGGCAGTTTTTTTTCAATTATTTATTTAACGTCGGCCTATTTCCGCTACCAAGGCCAATCACCGACGCCTGTGAGCACACTTCCCCCAACCGGAAATTTTGCCGAACCCTCTGGTATTCCAACCAGAGGTAGGGATCTTTAACGAACCCAACATCCATGGACTCGGGACCGACGGCTTTACGTCCCCTCCGAAGGACGGCATATCCTCAATATACCTTGTGCTCATTGATATATTGTCTGCGAGCTATGATATGCTATTCCGCTGCAGCTGTACGGGCTTTCGACACGGTATTTCCCTGTATGGTCACCCATCCAAGTACTAACCACGCTCGGCGTTGCTTAACTTCAGATATCGAATGACTGTCAGTCAACCTGAAGAGCTGGGCCATGCCCTAATTATGGCAGGATCAGGGATCGGACGGTCGATGGGAGGTTCGAATGGATCAGTATTCAAGTCGGAGTAAATGGAAGTATGTCGGACCAGAAGTGGTTTCCACGTATTGGGGAGTCTTTGAGAATCGTCGCGTTTATTGAGACAGTTGGTACGTTTTTCGATTTCAATGGCTTCACGAGTAACTCTGGTTTGGAGGGTTTTGGCTGTGGCAACGGTTTCGGTGTTTTTGAAATATATTTTGTGGCTCGTTTTTAAATGATGTTGAAATAATGTTGAGTATGTGTCAGAATTACGGACTGCTAGTTCGTGTTCATATGCTCTACAGGAGACTCGTCGGTTGGTCTGGCCGATGTATGTTCTGGGACAGTTAGAGCATGGTATTTCATATATTCCTTGTGTGCCATTAGGGATTGTGTCTTTGGGTGTTCGAAGGTAGGTGGATATTTGGTTGTTAGCTGTGAAAATGGTTTTGATGTCATGTCGTGTCAGAATTCGACTTATTTCATCAGTAACATCATGAATATATGGAAGGAAAGCTTTTTGGCGTTCAGGTTCGTCCTTCGGGGGTCTAGGGTGAAGATCTCGGGTTTGCTGAAGTTCAATCGACTTGTGGATTTGGGAGTTGTAAAAATCGTTTTGAGTAAGTGCAGATTTGAACTTTTCCATTTCATTGAATCTATTGTGGTTATCGGTGAGTTTGAAGGACCTATGTATGAGAGAATACAGAACCAAATTCAATTGTGCTGGGTGATGATGAGACTTGGCATTGAGGTACCGGTTTGTATGGGTCGGTGTGAGTGAAAGAATTGTTGGACTTCCTGATGGGAACATCCAAGAATGGGAGGGAGTCGTCCTTTTCTATTTCCATAGTGAATTGTATGTTGGGGTGGGTAAGGAATGTTGGCAGGGTTTCAAACCCATGAGGCCAAATGGCAAAGATGTCATGTACTCATCGGAGCCAGCAAGTAGGCTTGAGTTCAGATGTGTCAATGGCTCTGGTTTCGGAGTCAACCATGTAGAGGTTTGCGAGAACTGGGAAGAGGGGAGAACCCATCGGAGCTCCTTCCACTTGTTTGTAGAATTTGCCCTGAAAAAGAAAGTATGTACTGGACATACAATGGCTGATGAGGTCACTCAGTCTTGAAAATGGCTCCGAAATTGGATCCGAAACGTAGACAAGAAAACCATTCCAGACGCGGATCAACCGGAAGTTCCAGTCAGCACATTTCTATATATATATATATATATATATATATATATATATATATATATATATATATATATATATATATATATATATATATCATCCACGAATAGTTCCATTTGTATATTTGGAAATAAGACAACGATCTTCAAAAAAAAATATTTACTGTTGTAGCATATAGTTAGTATTTTCAATTTGGAGGCCAAGAGGGTACAATACCCAGAAGTTCTTTTCACCTCGTTTAATCGATCACGCTTCTCTTCGTAATTCTGAAGTGTTGGATGTTGAGATTCTGCCTCTCTCGTGAGTTCAGCTTTCTCTCTTTCCAGCTCAGCTAGCTATCTCTGTAGATCTTGCCTCTCGCCTAGCGCTCGACGCCTCGCGTTTCCCTTCGTGCGTTGAACGTTCTGGGTATGCTCCAGTTCAGCCTCGTTAAATGCATCAACTCGTTCCTTATTGATGGAACGAGCTTTTTCGAGGAAATGCTGCCTGTCATATGCCACTGGAGGCAGTGGAATCTCTTCTACAGTCAGTATCGGTTTAGGCGGGGTTACAGATGTTTGCATGTTCATGTCCCCTATGACAAAAAACCTCTCCTTGACATTTGACTTCTCGAACACAGGTGGGTGCGTCTCCCTTTTTTTAGTTGGTACTGGCAGACGGGGTGTAGGTGCCACTGGAAAGAAGACTTGTATTTCGTGCAAAAAAATATAATAATAATAAACGTCTTTATTATTTTCATAAAGTTTCAGTTGCAGATAAAAGTGATACAGATATTTTTGAAAATAAATGGCGAAGTTTATTTTCAGCTGTACCTAAAGGCACAACAAAAAATATTCTTCCACTTAACCCATAACAAAGCTTGTATTCATTATGATTAATATATATTACGTAAAATAAGTATGAACATTATATATTGAACTGAAGTATCAAAAAACAAAATTGAGTATTTTCCTCCATCAAATAATTTACAGAAAAGATAGCCGAGCCAGAGATGGTATTCAATGCAAGACCATGAGCGGATAACATATTGCATTACTGTTAGGTCTGATTGTCCAATAAATATTTCTTAGGAAGAACTCAGTCGTGAAACGAGGAACCGTAAGTGAGCCTCTATTTCTAATATTCGAATTATGGACATCTGATCTATACGTTATTTTGCGATGTAGATAGGAAAGTTTCCCGCCAAGAATTATCATATGACATAAGGCAATAAAATGACACCTTCTCCTGTTCTCCATATGTAACCATCCAATCTCCTTCAATTCATGTGATACTCGTTGTCGTCTTCTAATACCGAAAATCGTACGTGAACATGAGTTTTGAACTTTCTGAATTTTCTTTTTATGTATAAGAGTTAGATTAGGTCCGTATAAGGCATCCGCATATTCGAATAATGATAGTACTAGTGTCTCACAGAGGTATTTTTTCACATGAAGAGGAAAGAGGTGTCGATTGCCATATATCATTTCGATATTATATAATAAGCGCGTGGTAACAACTTATTTATATGCCTCTCAAATCTCAGTCCAGAATCCAATATAACAACCGAATTGCTTGCTTCACTTAGTGGGTTCATCAATTACCTGACGTAGATTGAGTGATTCTAAAATCGAATTGAATTTTGTAACATTAATGTTTTCAGACTCTAAAAAATTTGAATTAAAATCTCCCATACAGATAATTTCATCAAAGGTGGTATATATATAATGAGACTAGACTATCTTCGAATTCTTCTGAAAAAAATATTCGTGTTTAGTTCATGTGGTTTGTAAATAATACCTACAGCAAATGATTTCTTATTCATAACTACCTCAACCCATAGTTGTTCCCAAACGTAATCCAGTCTACTAATAATGATCTCGCAACGCATCCCATCCCTGACATATATACAGACTCCTTTACCATTACAGTTTCTGTCTGCCCTATATAATCGATAATTACTAATATTTTTAACAGAATTAACAACAGAATTCTTCAACCAAGTTTCACATATCAAAAAAATATCAAAATCATTTTATAAAAGAGTTTGTTTCACATCAATTATTGAAGGAACTAGTGATCTAGCATTCACACAGCCAACCTTTAAGGAATGCATTTAAATAGAAAGAAAAATAAGAGAAGAAATGTCCGTGAACGGTAAAAAACTGATTAACAGAAAGTAGTGTTTTGTTTTCAGTTTCAACAAAGACCATGAATGAAGCAAAAAACCCCCACCAAGGTGTGAGTCAATTGTACCCAAGTTGATGGTGCTGCAAACTCAATCCTATTTTGAGTTAACGTACAAGTATGCAAATGAACAATGTAACCTTTCATTCTATGACGCAATAATGATTAGGAAAGAACATATATATATATATATATATATATATATATATATATATATATATATATATATATATATATATTTAATTGTAAAACTATTTTTCATATTCAACATTTTCCAGAAAACTTAAATTGTTTCTATGTCATCTATCGATACCAGTTTCACAATTCGATCAGCATTATTAAATTTCACAAACACATTACTATGATGTGTCCAAATTTTTCCAGTACTACCTACTTTAACCAGTCCAGATTTCGAGATTTTAACTTTAGCAGGAGTAAGGTCTTCTCTAGCGGTCACCTTGGTTTGTTTTAAATACTCCCTATTTTTATAGACTAGTTCCTTGTAATACCCAGTAGAAAGTCTCAATAATATTGGCCTAGTTTTATTGATTACCTTTTTTCCTACTCTGAAGCATGACGCAATAACATCTTCACTAATTTTCAAATTCATTTTTCCTGTTATATATCTAGTACCAATTCACTGCAGTTTTCTTCCTCACTTTCTTGTAGTCCATAAAATAGCATGTTATAACTCCTAGTAGCTTCATCATGTTTTTCTTGCTTTTTTACCAGAGTTTCTATAATTCTATCCTGCTTTTCTACTCGTTTAGCCATTCGCGCATTCTCATCCTTGATTTTCTGGATATCATCCTTAAGTTTATGAGCAATCTTTTCAGTTATGCTTTTCGAAATTTTACTAATGAATTCCTCAGATGTTAATGTGGTCGTGACCCAGGTTGCGACTGATGAGTGCAATTCGCCATCTCCCTCAGTTGGATTTTTACGAGTTCCTCTGCTCTCCATAATGAAAAAAAAAAACTAAGCGGTACACACAATAGTTTGATGCAGTTTTTGAACTTGAAGTCAATTCAGCCGCACAGACACTTACGATTTACAAAAAAACACCATTTATACACGTTTCACTACAGTTTTATCGATTCAAACGCAGCACACTACAACAATACGTCTTACTCTTGTCGAGCCATAGAAGCTATTCTATATATTTGTTAAATTCGTAGCAGGGCGCTTTCAACTAAAATTTTTCCTTCATTAGCGCAGACAGTAGGGTGTGGGCCATCTTTTTCTGCTCGTCTGTTAGTTTTCCCAGAATCGCGTTTAGTTCCACCCCTACGGTTCCACGCGATTCTTGTGGCTTCGTTGGAGCCGCGGTCTTCTTTGGTTGTGGACTCGGCTTGGAGGCCAGTTTCGTCTGAAACAACCTACGTGGGGTTTGCCGGGCCTTGGGGAACAGCCTGCAGCCCCTCTAGCTGGCTGGGTGCGCCTCCTTACAGTTGGCGCACTTTGCCGGTTCTTCTTTGGGCTTCACGCAGGTATTGCTTCCGTGGTTTTCACCACACTTCACGCAATGGGCCGTTGCTCAGCAGCAACGCTGCGAATGCCTAAATGACTGGTACTTATGGCATTGGTATATCACTCCCCTCCTTTGCCTCTGCGGCTCCAATCTCACTACTAGGTGAACGCATCTATTCACCTTGAAGATCCGCTCCTCGGACCTAAAAGAGAACTTGTGCTGGGCACATTTGCCTTATAGGCAGGTAGTCCTGTAAAAGACTGATTGTTCTGTTCCAGGTAGAACTATAACGAAATCAGGTAGTCCTGTAGAGGACTGATTGTTCAGTTCTGAGAACTATATAGATTTAATGACTAGAATTAGTCCGAGTCCGTTATTTGGATAATCACTTTGCAGTTCATCTACAAAAAAATAGGAATCAGTTGAATTTATGTCACATCCATTGACAGTTTGATTATTTATTATCATCACTGAAAGAGGAAGGCAACGTTCTTTATTTACATTACATTTCACAACCAAATTGCCATCGACATCGACCAAGTCCATCAGCCTGTAGCTCTTACATCCTGCTAGTGTATCAAGCTGTTCGACTTATGAGTGAGAAAATTGTAAATATATTGAAAATAACATGTAGACTGCTTCAGTTTTTCATAAACTTTTTTTCTGTTAATCAATCTGACTTCTGATCCTTCTAGGTGTCAGTGATCTGGAATCTTCATTTTCCTGTATCATAAGTTCAATATATTCTTTGGACGGGTAGGGGAAAGGTTCATTTTTTATGTACTTTTCGAATACATTTTCAACAGCGTGCCTTTCTGGTGTTTTTGTTGTCGTAGGCATGTACTGATATTTAAAGTGTTAAACTCGCTGAACTCTCCATCTCTGAGTCTAATTGATAATATGCCCGGCTCGTGAGTTCTGTACTACCCAGATACAGCGAAACAGAGCTCCACAAACTGTATATGGAGGTGTTTTCTTCCTCGACGATCAAACAGAATTCTTAGTGTCGAAGTGGACGAGACAAGGATATATGTGCAGAACACAGCGTTTCGCGCACGCGACCTGGACACGATGTCTTTACTTTAATTCCCGGAATTTAATAAGTTCCCTATAAGATACATACACTAGACGCGATTAAACCTCCACCCACTACGTTGGCACTAGGCACGGAGTGGAGGGTCCCTACGCTCCCTAGACACTATCGGGACACACAAAGGTTCGAGAAAATTCCCCGACCTAGCCCGTGACCAAGTGTCTGACGCTCCGTTGTCAGAGATGCGTTCAGGGTCGCATCATTCAAGTGTTATGGCTCACCCACGTAGATTCGCCGTATGAATAGCTGGTTGGCGTCCCCAGGCAACCAACCCTGTGTTTGCAGGGTTGATAGCCAAGAGCTTCCGTCGGCTTCCCACGGCTCCGCCCGGACTCAGGCAAGATGTTGTCCAAAAATTCCTGAGTACCGTGGGAAGAAGGCTTCTTCCTTATGTCAACAATTTCAGCAAATATATGGGTGGAGAGTCGGTGCAAAGCACTTTATTATAATGCCTCGGAGATGGTAACGTTGCTGTGGTCTCCTGAGCACAGTTGGCTGGAACGTGCAGTAAAAACTGCCTGGAACTGTTGTCGAATTCATGTAGTTCTGAAAAGAACTAGTTACTTGTCAACCAATACGAATTCATTCAAGGAGGAGATTGCGCCAGCAATCGCCAACCCTCTTTCCTTGTGGAAAATACTCTCCACAAAATACCGCTGATATATTACTTCAACAAGCCAAGATTTATATACGCTTGATTTGTTTGCTATTCCGTTGAATAAAGCTCCAATTTCTATGGTTTCGATACCAATTCGATTTCTTATTACTTCCAATGTCTCAATAGACCGTTCTCTAATAGCTCGGATTTTCGGATACCAAAAGTTCCTATTTCGGATGAGAGCTGAAAATGCAAGGGCTCAACTGAATCGAAAATGCTACCGAATGACACACCATGCCCCCCCTGGGGTTGAGCGCCCAGGATGACGTGATGCCATATCCAGTTGCCTGGATACGAGACCTCGCCGTTCTCCATTTTCCTTTCCACCCACGCCCTCTCAGAAGCGGACCTCAACCTGCTGCTGGGCACTTCAGCAAGTTTGAAATCTAACCCGCTTTGGTTGGGAATCAGCCTCTAGGTGCTATTGCTTCCTCTCTGTCTGCTACTTTGGTTTCTACCTGACTCTGCTGCGTTGCAGTTTTTGCATGGTGGTCCCCCCGTCCTCTCAAGGACAGTTCTCGCCTGTCGCGGATCGGTTTATGTGTTCGCGCGCGGTGTCTGTTTGTGTTGTGTGAAGTGTACTTGCCCGAGTCGCTGATGCGACTCTTATACTCACCTAAGCCGCCGGCGGGCGACTCTGGGATGTGGTCTCAGGTTTTGCTTGGAAGGCCTCGGGTGTTTGTCCCTCTCGCGGAATCTGGGATCGTCCATGTTCAGTGCGTTGTGGAGGTCACGCAGCGCTGGGTTTGGATTACTCCTGATACGCTCGAAGATGCTTTCGGCGTGGTCTCGCAGATATTCGTCGACGTGCCAAATACTAAGGTTCAGGTCCCGGTAGATGTATCGGTTAGGGCAGTAACCGTTAGCGTTTACGGCCGCCCGCAAGCAGACGTTCATAAACGTTTGGAACATTGATCTGTATGACTGCGCGCAATGGCCCCATGACGCCGAGGCATACAGTGCAATGGGGAGCAGGATCGTTTTGATAAGAAGCAGTTTCACCTGGATATCCATGTTACTTCTGCGACCTATTATGGGATTGAGGTTGTGCCGTGCGGATTTCGCCAGGTTCAACCTCTGTTGGGTGTGGGACATGAAAGTCAGCTTGTGGTCCAAGTCGACTCCTAGGTATTTGGCTTCGTTGGTCCATGAGATTTCTCGACCGTTGTGGATGACGTGTCCTGCAGGTTCTACTCTCCGCCGTGAAAATAGTATCGCCTGGCTCTTATCAGGGTTGATCGCTATTTTCCATAGACTGGCCCATCGCCCGAGTCTATTTACCTGCCGTTGCAGGTACCTCGAAACCAATGCGTGGTTGGGGGATCTCGCCAGCAGTGCTGTATCATCAGCGTAGAGTGCCAACTTGTTATGGTTGTTCTCCGGCCTTGGTCTGCTGTGTACACTGAGAAGAGATGCGGAAAAAGTACTGCTCCTTGTGGGACTCCTGCTTCCAGGATTCTCCATTTGCAAAGTTCATTCCCCACTCTGCATTGACATCGTCGGTCCCTCAGGAATGAGTCGATTAGTCTGACCTTTGGCCCCGTGTGTCCAAAATTTGACATTTTGGCCACGAGTCCGTCGTACCAGACCCTGTCGAACGCCTTGGAATATCGCTCCTGTGTGGTGTCCTTTCGCTAGGTTGAAGCCTTCTGTCGCGAATTCGACCACTCTAAGAACTTGGAGTTCTGTCGAGTGTTCCGACCTGAATCCGAACTGTTCGTCTGGCAGGACGTTCAGTACTTCTGTCTGTTCCTCGAGTCTTTTCAGAATGACGCGTTCCGCCACCTTACTCATCGAGGATGTCAGACTTATCGGCCTGTGGTTCTCTGGGAAGGTATGGTTCTTGTTTGGCTTCGGGATCATGATGACCGTGGCCTCCTTGAACTTGTATGGGAAGTGTTGGAACCGGAGAATAGCATTTATGACGTAAGTCAATGCTACTATTCCTTTCCTGGGCAGGGCTTTGAGTGCCCGGTTCGGTATTTGATCTGGGCCTGGGGCTTTCCGAGTAGCGAGACTTCTTACGATGCCTCTGACTTCCTCGGGGGTTGTCGGGTCTGAGGGATGGGCGTCGTCCCTGCGCTGGCGTCTAATTCTCTTCACTGTCGATTCGGTCTGCCGCTCGGCGTTCTCTTCCTCTTCGGTAACGAAAGCATTATTATTCTCTCTACACTGTCTCTGAAAGCTGTCCGCGAATGCTTCTGCTATCTCTGGATCTGTGTATACTATGCCTTGTTCTCCATGTATGGGAGGGCAAGGTTTTCGGTGGCCGTGCCTTAGAACTTTCTGCATTTTCCATGCAGATTGATCCTCGGTGTTGAGTTCTGCCAAACGGTCTTTCCATTTCTGTTCTCGGAGTGTTTGCAGCGCTAGCCGCAGCGTTCTGCTGGCCCTGTGCATACAACTCTTGTCCATCGGGGCAAGTGTCCGTTGGTATCTTCTCTTCAGGCGTCTTCGAATTCTAATGAGTTCCATTACCTCCGGTGTTAGTTCGTCCTGTAGATTGAAGCGCGGGGTTTGGACGTTCCAGGCGCTTCGTTCCATGGATTTGAGAATCGCCTTTTGAAGGTTACTGATAGTTTCCTTCAATTGGCCTATCGAATCGATGAGTGGAATGGGTCCTATCTCGTCATGGACAGTGCGTTGGAATTTACTCCAGTCTACCATTCTCTTTTCCTGTGCCACCGGTTCCATTTCTCCGTCTCCTACGGTTAGTAGGATGGGAATGTGGTCTGATGACCCTTCATCCAGAACTTCTATCTCAGAGGTGGTGATGTTCTGGACTATGGCAAAGTCTAGTACGTCTGGTTGTGCACCAGCTTGGGGGTAATGGGTCGGTTCCGCTGGGGAGACGATTGCTAGTTCGTCGAACTCGTTCATCCACCTGGCTAGCTCTCGGCCTTTCCGGTTCTCGTTCCTGCAGTTCCATTCGTGTGACTTCGCGTTGAAATCACCTATGGCGACTGTTGGGTGGTGATTCGGAAATATCTCGGCTATGTCGGTCCTCGCTATGTGTTCCTGCGGAGGCAGGTACACAGATACGATTCCCAACTATCCGTGCCGTCTCAACTTCACTCTGACTGCGACTGCCTCGCCGCCCTGAAGTTCCGGCTTCCGATCTTCGCTTTGCACTAGGTCGTTCTTCACTAGTATGGCCACGCCTCCCGCTGCCCGTTGGCCTGGCCTGTCTGCTCTGTACGTGTTGTACCCTGGAATTCGAAGTCTGGTTTCTTGGACCGCCATGACGTCGATGGATAGACGCGACGACAGTTCCATTAACTCATTCTTGCGTCCTGCAGCGCCATTCGCGTTCCAGGATCCTATCACAAGGTTTTCCGGTATTCGTTGTACTGCCATTAACGTTTACCGGCTCCCTCTATTAGCGCAGACAGTGGGGCATGGGCCATATTCTTCTGCTCGTCTGTCAGCTTACTTAGAATCGCGCTCAGGTCCGCTCCGACGGTACCTTGCGATTCCTGCGGCTTCATTCTTGGGGCCGCGTTCCTCCTATTGTCGGTTTTTGGGGTTGGTTTCGTTTCGGGCTGCTTCGGTTTTGGGGCCGGTTTCACCTGGAGCAGTCTATGCGGCGTTTGCCAGGCTTAAGGGAACATCTAGCATCTTGAATATCCTTTTTCAGGTTGAAAGTGTGAAATTCAAGCCTGTTGTCATCAAGGAATTTGGTCAGCTTCCTTCAACTGACCTCGTCTGCGGTACTAATGTGGATACCGTCCGATAGTAGCTTGGCTTTTGTGAACTGAATCTGACGATTCGACAGTTCGGTTGGAATCGCATTCCACTTTTCAGTCGCTCTTACCACGACTGATGGCGGCTTTGCTGGTTCCTGGGGCCTGGTATTTTCGGGCTCTTGTGTCGTCGAGGTAGACGCCACTGCAGGGGTTACTTCGACAACCGGGGCCACAACCTGGGGTGTTGGTGGGCCGCTCTTGTTGTCGGTTTTTACCTCTCCTTCTTCCTTCGCCAGCTTCTTTGCCCTACGTTGCCTGGTGCGGCCGTTTGAGCGTGATTTGGTGGATTTGTTTTCGTCATCGGTGTCCGTCCCAGACACGGATGAGGATGTGTCGTGCGTCCTTTTGGCGGACGTGCTTTGGGGTACGGTTTCCGTCTCCTCTTCGCTCATGGGCTCCTCGTGGTTGCTTTCAGATTCAGATTCGCTGTCTCTGGGTTTCATGGCGGCTCTCAGCTCAGCGAGCTCTTTTTCAAGCTTTCGCTACCGAATGAGCGGAATCCGCCTATATTTGTATGCTCGCGACGATTTGCTCTTAGCTCCGCCACTTGGCGAAACAAGAGCTCGCGTGCTCTGATTGGCCGGCCGCTCCGGCTGGGTCCGTTTGCTCGCCTCGACGGTGGCGGGTGTAAATGTACCTATGTAATTTATCAGAATTATTTTTATTTTTCAATGCGTGAAAATCCTATTCTTGGCTGTTGATAAGACACCCTCAGACTTTTTTTAGATATTTTCCACAGGTGGTAAAACGTTGGGCGATTGTTGGCATACCCTGAGAAGGTCTTTTTTTTTGTTTTGGCACTAGGTGCCTTTATTATTTTTTCTTTCCACTTCCTTACAAACTAACATTTTACCCCAAAGGCTCGGGCCTTTTTTTATACAATTTTTTTCTTGAAACTAATTACACGATTTCTATCGTCCTTACGATTTGACATTTATATACACACGGCGCACTTCAAGTGTCTTTTCCTATCCTACGAAAGCGTCTCTTGGCGACGCCAACGACGCACGCGACTCAATACCTGGGCCGGCAGGTAACACCGAAAGCTACGGCTGCGGTAGCGGTCTAGGCCGGGGATCTAGATGATCGTGCCCAGCTCGCTGTGGTGATGTGGCGCGCATGTGGTCTACATGGATAACCCTCTCCTGTCCGCCTCGAATCACCAGGTAAGTGGTCTCTCCGAGTTTCCGAACAACTCTCGACGGCTCTGACAACGTTGGGCCGAAATTCTTTCCTAGTTGCTCGGAATTTCCACAGAGAACCCACTGACCCGGCTCGAATTCTGTTTGAATAATCTCTTGATTAGGAAAGTGTTTCTCACGATGATTCTCCGCGGTCTCGCGCGCTTGGGTAATTCGTTGAGCCCTGTTGTCGTTCGGGGCTCCTCGGCGACGGCGTTGGGAAGGCATAGCCCACTCCCCAGGTCTAGGTAGGTCATAACCCAGGAGGAGCATACTCGCTGTCATCTCTGTTGACGCATTTACTCGTGTTCTGAGGTTAAATAAAATATCGGGTGTACAAGTTTCCCATAGGTTTTCCGCCTCATTTAATAAAGCGGCCCTTAACATTTTTTTAACTTCCTGCGCCCGTTGTTCGACTGGGTTCGCTTGCTGGTGATAACTAGGACTCAGTCTACATTCGATTTGATGGTCTGTACAAAACCGTTCCCACATATTTACCATAAAAATTCCTGCACTGTCTGAAATGATAGTCTCTGGAAATCCCCACCTACTGCATACGTCTCGTAATAGAAAGTCTATAGCGGTTTTCGCCTGCGAGTTTGGCACGCAACGCGCCTCCACCCACTTGCTACAACAATCACTCACTGAAATAACATACTCATTACCATTAAGACTTTGTGGATAGGTTCCCAGAAAATCAATTGAAATCATTTGCCATGGTCTCGTAGGCGTATTGGGCCTCAGATTCGCCGGGGGCTGTCTCTTTGCCGCTTTTGTCGTGGTACACACGAGGCAAGTCCCTACGAAATCTGACACCTGTTTCCGCATATTCGACCAATAAAAATTTCTTTTAATTTGATTAACAGTCTCGTCGATACCTGGGTGTCCCGCCTCATCGTGGTACTTCTTAATTACAGTGGCCCAGCTTCGGCGTGGTACAAGCAGTCGCTTCAAATCTTGCTGGGGACCACGATAATATGAGATCCTATTTTCTTTGTTCATAGTCGTTTGGTTCGGGATTATTTTGCGCTCTTTCAATTCGGTTGACAAACCGCCGGACGCTCTCACTCTCTGATTGAGCCTGAACAATGCCACCATAAGAAGTTTGAATTTGATTTAGAACGATTTCCTCTGAATGTACCGTCACAAAGTCAAACTCATCAAAGAGTTCCACTAGGTGTTCAACCGCCTCGGACAGGGCCTCGTGGGGGTCGTCTTCGGGGCAGTCTCTCTGTTCATGGGGAAAGAAGAGCTTCTCCACATCTTCAGAAATATTTATCTCTGTAGGCACGTCTTTCGGGTTTCTCGATAAAAAGTCCGGTAACTCATTGAATCTCCCCGGGACGTGCACTACTTCGAAATCATATTCTTGAAGCAAGAGAGACCACCGCGTCAACTCCGCCCGCTCGTCCCGCATCCGATCGAGCCAAGTGAGCGCCGAGCTGTCTGTCAACGGAATGAATCGACCGTCTTGTAAGAAATGACGGTACTTACGGATTCCCCACACGATTGAGAGACATTCAATTTTGTTAATGTGGTATTTTTTTCTGTTGCGTTCAACTTAGCTCTACTATACGCGATTATATGGCGATTTCCTTGTTCGTCTTTTTGAAAGAGCACTGCTCCTAATCCTATATAGCTAACATCTGTTTGCAAGTAATAGAGTAGAGAACTATTTGGTCGTGCCAACTCGAGAGGTTGAGAGACTAAATACTTAATCTGTTGGAAGCTTTGTTCTGCTTCCGGTGTCCATTCAAATTTTTTCCTTTTATCAATAAGATCACTCAGCGGGGCGGAGACTTCCACGAATCGGGGTATGAACTCCCGAAGCCATCCCGCTGTTCCTAAGAAAGCTCAATATGTTTTACTGTTTTTGGGTAGAGAATTCTTTCACGTTAAGGACGTGCATTTCTTGAGGGCGGTTTCCTTTAGAAGAAATAACCCTGCCTAAATATTCAAGTTCAGAGGTTCCAAATTTACATTTTTTCGAAGTTAACCATAGTTGATGAGTGCGCAGACGTTCGAGGATTAGTTTCAAGTGATAACAATGTTCTTCAGGGGTCTTTGAGTAAACTATGATATCGTCCAGGTACACCTTACAAAAGACGTCTACATATCCAGCTAAGACACTGGACATCAGCTTTTGGATCACAGCCGGCCCATTCTTAAGTCCAAAGCTCAGAACTTTGAACTCGTAGACCGAGCCGTCTGGTGCTCCAAAAGCCGTGTATTTCCGACTATCTTTTGTAAGAGGCGCCTGCCAAAATCCGTTCCTCAAATCCAAAATCGAGAAAATGGCGGAGTCGCCCATTTCTCTCACCGTCTCCTGGATCGGTGGAAGGTTAGGAGCTTCTGAGATGATCAACTTATTTATCTGCCTGTAATCGACACAGAACCTGAGTTGGCCCGACTTCTTAGGGACGAGTACTACAGGTGAGCAATAAAGAGATGTACTCCTTGTAATTTCTCCAGATTCTAGTAACTTTGTGATTTCATCATAAACTATCTGTTTTCGGACGTCTGACATTCGATCATAGCGGAATTGTCTGAACGGTTTCTCCTCTTTCACTTCAATGGCATGCACTATGGCATTTGTACACGGTTGTCTTATCGTCTCCTCAAAGACATCAGGGAACTCAGAGATAACATCCCAAATCATTTCTTTCGTCTCCGGAGAGAACTGTATACGATACGAACCGAAATACGGTTCGTAAGGTCGTAACCATTATAAACCAAGCGGCGAGATTACGAATCGAAACAGTCATGTTTTTCAAGTTAATTCATCCGATACGTCTTGAAAAAGTGGGAAAACTTCCGAGACCTAGGGGGAGCTATCGAATGTGTTAAGTTACTTGTTGCTTTGCGTTTTTATGCTACTGGGGCATATCAGCGAGGACTCGGAGAAGAATATAATTTTGGTATGAGTCAAGCATCAGTACATTTTTGTATTCATGAAATTACCGATGTTATATCTGAACAGTTGCTTGGGAGATTTATTGAATTTCCAACAGATAGACAGACAAGGAATACCTATAAAGTTCAATTTTTTGAAGAGTTTGGATTTCCAGGAACTATAGGGGCTATTGATGGGACACATGTAGCAATTTTGAAACCTTCTGTAGAGGACGAACATAATTTTTTCAAGAGTAAGGGTAATTATCAGGGTTTTTGCATATTTACTTTCTATGTGATATATTTCGAGATGAAGATAGAAGTAATTAATTGAAAACTTTACTCATATTGCTTGATGTTCAGAATTTATTTCTTCAAATCGAATTTTTGAAGGAAAAGTCTGTTGTGTGCAAAAGCATAGTATATGCCCAAATATCTATTCCATAACTCACTATGCCTACAAAGAATATATTAATAAGCAATAAGTTCACCCACTAGCTAACAATATGTTTTGTTTTTCCAGGTTTTCATTCGGTCAACCGGGTCAACTGTCAAATTATTGTCAATGCCGACATGAAGATAATAAATGTATTTGCAAACTATGGCGGAGCCATCCATGACTCTTTTATATGGAGTAATTCTCTCAAATAAAAACATTTATGGAAAACAATTCGGAATATGGATAACGGGCTTGGCTCATAGTGACTCAGGATATCCTCAGAGCAGAATCTTGATGACACCGTTTCGAAACCCTCCCAACGGAAGTCCTGAATCCAGGTACAATAATGCTCACATAAGAGCGAGAAATATTGTTGAAAGATCAATAGGAGTCCTGAAGAAGCGTTTCAGAAGTATCTTGAAAGAAAGAACAGCAAGATACGATCCACATTTTGTCACATAAATCATTAAAACATGTTCTATACTACATAATATATGTATAGAAAATAAAAGTAGCAGAGCATGTTAGCAAGACAAAGTGTTGTTGACAGATATTTCAGAATTTAATTTTTTTGTCATTTCAAATATTGATATTTAGTTTTAGTTAGTTTGCGATACTTATCGAGAAATAAAGTACTTTAATTTTGTTATTGGTCTTTATTTTAATTTTTCCAACTTAGTTGAAGATTCTTACAAAAACATAAATAGTAAACAACGATAAATAGTATATCCCTATTATATTATATATATATATATATATATATATATATATATATATATATATATATATATATATAGCACTTTAGCACTAATATTTTTACCTGGTCCTGTAAGTTTAATACTCTTGGTGTCTCTGCAGCAGTGGATACAGTTGTAGTTGGAAAAGAAACACTCACTATTGTTGGTAAAAACGAACTTACTTCAAACTGAAAACCACACAATATTCCTATCACTCTTTTTTCAAATTCGTTCAATTTTTGTTGTGTAGGAGGGCCGCCACCAGTCTGGTTCATGTCTTTTTTATTGGCGGCAGTTTTTTTTCAACAATATAATTGATATCTGACCATGTCTGAAAAAAATAACACTTTAATTTTCCAGAATAAATTTCGATAGGTATAGAAAGATAAGCTACTCAGTGCAGATTGGGTCACTAACTCTCGAGAAAGAGAGAACCTTGCATCTTACAGTAAAAAAAGTCCTCAAAATCATTGACATATATAAAACAATTCAATTGCTTCTCAAGGCTGGTTTAGTGAACTCATAATGCATTACTTAATAGATGATGCATAACTCAAATTAGGGAAAATCACATCAATCAGCTGAGAATTGAAGCATATTTTATTAGAAATATTATTCAAGTGACCAAAATGAATGTTTTCAATTGAGAGATGTAACTTTACATTATTTGAGTTATGCCTAATGCACTATTCCTTCAATCCTTTTTCCTTTATGAAATAGTTGAAAAACTCACTTCCTGCCACTTTTCGATGGACTTGCATCCAAAACCTAACCCATTTAACTGCTGGGCGAGATCTTCCCAAAGTTTTCTTTGGGTGCTCTTTCCCGAAGGACCCGTTGTACGTTCGAAAACCAAATGAAAAACGAAAGCACAGAAATTGCTTTATCAGTGGACTGTATTATTAATTTTGATAAATTTCGATACGAGAGCATCAAAGCTACCTGTTGGTTGGGCTTTTCCTCTCGTATGGCTGCTCAGGCTTTTTTTTCTCAGGAGCTCCTTGGAAGGTTCCAGCTAACTTGATTGTTGATGTATTTACTCGTTCACACAACATTCACCAAAGGGATAAATAGCGGTATATCGAAAAAATAGCGACGAAATGATTAGATCGTTTCAAACGGTGCGGTTCAACTTCAATTCATCAACCACTATCTTCTTTTCGTAAGTCACAAAAAACCTATAATCAAAAAACTTTGAATGCTCGGTCTCGCGATAAAGACATCGAACTAAAAATTGAAATGTTGCCAATTTTCCGAACATTCTCCCCACCTAAAATGCATCTATGCATTTTAATGATATAAACAAAAAATATATATTCCTGATTCAAAATAATGGACATGACAAACACATATACCTAAGTGTTCGTAAAATTGTACTTCAGGAAATTGGCAAAGGGCACAATTTCACAATCGGGCGAACGAAGGTGCCGCGAGCAGTTTTCACAACGGCAACCCGAGTTACTCCGTCAGCACCATGACTTACCGATACAATGCGTCCTAACGGCCATTGCAACAGAGAAATCTGCTCATTTTTTATAAGAACCAAAGTATCAACTTGAACTGGAGTCATAGGATCGAGCCATTTACTCCGCTGTTGCAATGTATGTAGATACTCCCTATGATATCTTTTCCAGAAATCGGAGTGCATTCGTTGAAGCATCTGCCAACGAGATAAGCGGTTGTGGGGTGTGGAAGTAAAGTCTGGTGTTGAAATAGTGGTTAGCGGTTCAAGAGTGAGAAAATGTCCGGGCGAGAGTTCAAAACAGCTTCAATTTAAACCAGTACTGTATACAATTCTTCAAAGGTTAATATTTGTTGTCCTATTACTCGTACTAAATGGGTTTTATGGATTTCACACCTGCCTCCCAAAGTCCTCCAAAATGTGGTGAACTTGGGGCATTGAAATGCCAATCAATTTTCTCCTTCTTCGAAGCTTGCTCCATGAGAATTTTTAATTGTCGATTCGCACCGACAAAATTTGTTCCACAGTCAGAATACAAATGATCACATCGGCCACGTCGCGCGATAAATCTTTGAAGGGCAGATAAAAATATATCAGACGATAGATCACTACATAATTCGATGTGGATGGCTTTCGTAGTAAAACAAATGAAAATACATACGTAAGCTTTTGTAGATCTGGTTCCCCTAGAACGACCCATGGTAACAGGAAATGGACCAGCGAAATCTACTCCAGTACGAGTGAAAGCTTTAACTTGAGAAATACGAGACAACGGCAAATTGCCCATAGGCGGCTGAAAATTGCGGGGTTGCGTTTTCCAACATTTCAAACATTCAGAAATTACAGAGCGGATGGCGCGTTTGGACGAGAGAATCCAAAACTGGCGTGAAAAAAGGAAACTAACTGTTTGCAATCCAGCATGTAAATATCTGACATGAGAGTATTCAATTAGTAAGTTAGTTAATGTCAAATCTTTAGGTAATAAAATGGGATGCTTCTCGTCGTAGGATAAATTAGAATATTTTAAGCGACCTCCTACACGAAGAATACCTTGTTCATGCATGAATGCATTTAGTTGACGAATTGGTTTTGAAAAAACTTTACTTTTCAATTCATCTGCGAAAGAAATAGATTGCGTATATTTGACTAAAATCAACAATGAATTATATTATTCCTTTGAAAGAAGAGTACCAATTTCTTTATTCGAAGGATTTCTTACATTATGCAAAAATCTTAAAACATATGCAGTAATGATTCGTACCTTGAAAAAGGAAGAATGATACTTGAGTTATTTCCCGATAAAATTGTTATCATCACATTCAGCAAACAAAACCGTTTTTACTTCTTCCTCTCTTGCTTCATCAGGCATAAAATTATTGGCAGGGTTATTCAATCACGATTCAGTAGTTTCACGGAGAAATACCGGACCGTCAAACCACAGAGAATTAGAGAGAATTTTTGAAGGTAACATACCTCGAGAGGCGCAATCAGCGGGATTATTCTCAGAATCAACAAATTCAGCAAACAAAACCGTTTTTACTTCTTCCTCTCTTGCTTCATCAGGCATAAAATTTTTGGCAGGGTTATTCAATCACGATTCAGTAGTTTCACGGAGAAATACCGGACCGTCAAACCAAGAGAATTAGAGATAATTTTTGAAGGTAACATACCTCGAGAGGCGCAATCAGCGGGATTATTCTCAGAATCAACAAATAACCAACGTGCCGCGGGAAGTATTTCTTGAATATACGTGACGCGATTTGCTACAAAAGTTTTCTCCTGTGAGGAGACGAAGAGATCCAAGCTAAAGCAACTTGCGAATCTGACCAAGCGCATATTTGAGAGAAAAACAATTTCTTTTGGTAGATTTTCAAAACATAGGACATTAGTTTGGATAGAAGAACACCTGCACAAAGTTCGAGTTTTGGGATACTGATACGTTTAATGGGCGCAACCTTATTTTTAGCACAAATGAAGCGGGTTGAAACGTCAGTTCCACGCGAAGCTCTAATATATACAACAGAAGCGTACCCCTTCTGACTTGCATCTCCAAAACCATGCAGTTCATATGAAAAGTAAGCTTGCGTCAATATAATAATAATAATAAATTGTCTTTATTCAAATACTACAGAAGATAGATTTACACAATGCGGGTGGCGATATTCGTGCAACACGCTCTTCCATATAACCACCAATATGAGGCGGGGTATTCGTATCGACGACAATAGATTCAATTCAGACCGGTATTGAGCCCATATATTAGAAGTTTCTTCATCGGGAGCTTGATCCCAATCCACTCTTAATATCCATAGGCGTTGCATTAGATGTTTCGTGAAAAAAGTTACTGGAGCCAAAAAACCTGTAGGATCATAAATGCGTGCGATTGTACTGTATTCTTAGTAAACAATAGTGCCGTTAGCTGTAAATTAGGTAGAGCACGTGGTCGAGGTTCACTAATGGGCTATATTAACTTAAAATCAAAGTGAAACAATTCAATTTGGACGCCACCCATTTCTTCTCATGAAAGATTGCTCAGATCTTGTTCGAAAAGGGAAAACAAGATACAAAAAAAAGTTGGTGTACACTTCGTGTAATATTTATGAACTACACATCAATATTCAATACTGCTGAAAGGTGGGAGGAGTCTGAAGTCAAACAAAAACCTTCCTTAAATATTATGTAATGAAAAACCCCTTATGACATACACAAAAAATAATTAACGGTCAATCAACTTCATGGAAATGACACTTTGGTGTTAAATAGTGATTTCAGGTCAGTTAAACCAAAATACAATATGAATTTATCATGTGATGACCTTTTGCAAGTGTTATGAAAATATGAGAGCGATCGTCCAGTACTGTACGAGGGCTGTTACACACAAATATGATGGAAGTAAAAAAGTAGCAGGTAAAACATGAAAAATATCAAAGTTGGTTTATGTATACTATCCTGTATAGACTATGCAGTAGTCTAATGTCCCACGAAGTTGGTTGAAGCCAAAAGTTGTACCATCCACTCAAATCAGGTACGTCGTATCCAAGCAATAAAAGGAAAGACAGCTAGGGGAGTAGATGAAGCATCCTTGGGCTGAGCAGTTTTTGACAGGCTTCTCAGATGGACCACCCTCTCAGTCACCATAACCAGGTAAAAAGTGGAGAGACGAAAGTCTGGGGAAAGTAGTTCATCTGGAGTGGTTGGAACGGTTGCAAGGTTGAACTATCTTCTTTTCGCCTTCGACAAACAAGAAATGTAGAGACAAAAATCCTGAATCCTCATAACCAGGTACTATCCAGAAAGACGATTTTAGCAGGAAAATAATCCATCATTGGAACATCTCAGGAAAACTCAACCAATAATCATGAAAGTTGCATTCAGTCTTGACTAACAAAATGGCGGACAGGGCCAACGGGGTGGCTTCTACCAGCAAAATAACACAAAAGGAAATCTTCCCATACTCCGAAGAATTACCCAAATAGAAGGGGTGGAGATTCTTCAAAAATCCCTCCTCCATAAAAACCTTTTGAAGAAATTGAAATTTAGAATTATGGATACCAAAAAAATGCCAAAACTTACCTCGTACCGAGGTTAAATGCATGTCCCAGCAGGAACAAATACAATATACATGATGTCCAAGCACTTTGGAACATTCATAAGCATAATCAATCCACTCTGGATATAATTTTATCAATGAAATTGATTTTTCTGTCGGATCACTAATATCGACTGGCGTCGTTTCTTACACGAACAGAAGAATGAAAAGCCGACATGGCTACCTCGATTTCGTCGAGCTTCTTCCAGAAATTTCAATACAAGTAACGACATCTAATTAAACAACTTTGAACAGAGTAATACTAGACAGCTAAACAACGAAAACAGAGTAATAACACAAAACGTGTCTCGTTAATTAAGGGTAGGCCACCTGGTGGACGATAGCCGAATTGGTAATTCGAACACGGGATACCATCCCCCTTCAAAAGGAAAAATAGATTGAAAAGCTATTTTTTTTTTAAACTGACCCTAAATGTGATATGTAATGTAGTTAGTTGCATACTGGTAACTACGCGTACCACACGCCTATAAAAAAGGAAAACACAATATGGACATCTCTGTAAAATTGATTAGAGTAACATCTAATGAGAGATAAAGTCGAGAATCGGAAAATTGTCAAAATCTGGTCGAGAGTCTAGATCAGGAAAAGGTCGAAATCGGTATTCTCAGGCAACTTACTAATACATCACAATTACTCTGTTGTTTAAAAGGTACTCAACACAAATATACATATTTACAGTAATTCCCTTATTTATACATCAAAAAGAAATATAATTAATTTCAAAATCTACCCACTCATACAACGTTAGCCCAACTGTTCGGTCATCAGGTGAAATGGAGCCATCCATATTGGACATTCAAAATGAAAAACCTGTTTGCATCGAAAAGTAACATACTATTTTCAAATGCTTATCATCCGAGGCTGCTAACTGCAACTTATTCATTCAAAAGATGTTGTCACCAGAACACTACAGACCTTCAGAACTGTTCCCTCTAGTACGTTAGGACTGGTTTCCCTGTAACCACCACCGAATATTGGTATCCGAGGCCTATTGACTGCTTATAATACTCGGGAAGAAACTGGGATTCCTCCATTCATACGAAGTACTGAGCCCTTGAACATCAGGACTTGCCAAAACGTAGACAACAAGAACTAGTGGGAAACGAACCTTGTAAGACGATTACAAGAGAGAAATTAAAACAAGAATATTTACAAATGATGGGGTACTACAAAACAATATCAAAATCTTGTGGCAGGAATGAAAAGGCAATAAAGCAAAGTTTGAAGATTACCTATCCAACAGAAACGTCAGAATTTGAACCATAATAGGGCTTCAAGTCTTTGACATGCCATTCACCAGCTGGTGAACCATCAGAGTCTTGCAATTTATAAACAAGTTTTGACATCTTTTGTACTACGGTAAATGGTCTTGGACAATACTTTGGGGCGAGCTTGGCTGAGAATTTGTCAGGAGCACTGGAAAGAACTTTATTTTTCTTATATACTTTGTCCCCTACCTCATAGGTTATATCTTTTCTACGTAAGTTATATCTGTTGGCGTTATTTTCATAAGATTTATGGAGGTTCGCACGAACTTCTGTGAAAATCTCTTTCAAAGAATTCATGTCAGCAACGTAAGAATCTCTATCACCGGGCATAACTTCTAGGTCTGAAGTACTTTGGATTTCTCCGTAATACTTTCCGGATAAAGGTACATGTCTGGCAAAATTCAAAAAGGAAGGAGTATACCCTGTCACCTCGTGTTTGGCAGTATTTATTGCGTGAGCAATTTTTGGAAGATGTTGGTCCCAATCAGTATGTTGTTGGACATAACACCGGATGGCGGTACCAATGGTTTTATTCATACGTTCTACAAAGTTTACTTGTGGGTGATAACGAGCATTAAACCAAATTTTTTGGACTTGATAATTTTCACATAATTTCTTGAATAATGAACCAGCAAATTGCGTTCCATTGTCAACAATACAATACTGCGGAACTCCAAATACTAAAAAGACGTTATTTTCCATGAATTTGACAATATTTTGGGCCGTAGCTTTGCGCATAGGGTGCAAAATAACATATTTACTGAACCAATCACCAATGACTAACAGATAAGAATTCCCATTCTTTGATCGGGGAAAAGGTCCCATAAGATCGGCGGCTACTACTTGCCATGGAAAATCAACGGATTTCTCTTTGCCCATTAAACCAAATCGTGTGGTATGAGGTAACTTTTGAGAAGCACAGATGGTACATTTCTTAAGATACGTTAAAACATCTTGCCGCATTCGTGGCCAATAATATAACTCTTTAATTCGTGATAAAGTTTTGAAGAAACCAAAATGAGCACTCGTAGGAGGATCATGTAAAGATTTTATGAGAGTATGTCTTTGAGATTTTGGTACTAATATTTTCCATTCTCTCACGTTAGATTTTAGGGAAGACTTTGAAGCAATATATTTAAAAATTTGACCATTCTCTATTTTCCACTGAGGAAATTGATCAGGATTTTCACAAATTTCAGTTTTCATATTGTTATACCAGGTATCTGACACAGTAGGTGAAATATCAAGAAATGAAATATGTGGAGCTGGAGTATCTTGAGAGATACGAGATAATGCATCCGGTACTACATTTGACGAACCTTTTCTAAATTTAATATCGAATGAAAATTGTCTGAGACGTAGAACCCACCTAGCCAGTTTGCCTGTAGGATTTTTCATATTATCCAAATATAATAACGAATGGTGGTCTGTAATCACTGTGAAATGAGTGCCTTCAACAAAAGACCTGAATTTCTCCACACAAAATATTACGGACATCAATTCACGTTGAGTCACTGACCAATTTCGCTCCTGGCGAGATAAAGAACGGCTAGCATAAGCAATTATTTTTTCACTATTTTCAATTTTTTGAAGAAGTATTCCTCCTATACCCGTATCAGAGGCGTCGCATTCAATAATGAACGGTTGTGAAAAATCAGGTGGACATAAGATAGGAGCGGAAACGAGCGCTTCCTTGATTTTGAGAAAAGAGTTTTCAGCATCATCTGTCCATTTAATAGGCTGATTTTTTCTACGACCATGCAAAAGTGCATTAATCGGAGCCATCAGTGTTGAAAAATTTTGAATGAAACGGCGATACCAAGAGGTTAAACCAATAAAACGCTTTACTTCCGTGGCAGTGGTTGGCCTAGGATAATTCACCATTGCCGAAACCTTTTCAGGATCGGTTCTAATGCCATGCTCATCAATAAGAAAACCTAAATATTTCAAAGAGGGTTGTAAAAATTTACATTTCTTTAAATTTACTGTTAATTTTGCTTCTGAAAGACGATCTCTTACTGTACATAATAAATCCAAATGTTCTTCTAAAGTGGAAGAAATAACAATTATATCATCAAGATACGTGAAAATGTATGGTTCATACTTAGGACCAAAAATTGAATCTACTAACCGACAAAGAAATTGAGCAGAGTTTCTAAGACCAAACGGAACAACTTTGAAATGAAACAATCCCCTTCCAGGGATACTAAACGCAGTCTTTTCACGGGATTCCTGATCTAAAGGTATTTGCCAGAACGCTTTTCGTAAATCGATGGAAGATATAAATTTTGCGTTCCGTAACATTGTTAAAATTCTATCCACGCGTGGAAGTGGGTAACTGTCGTGTTTAGTGAGTGCATTGAGCTTTCTCCCGTCAAAACACAGACGCTTTTCACCATTTGACTTATCTACAAGGAGAACAGGTGAACACCATTCACTCTGCGATTCTTCTACAATTCCTAAACGTAACATCTCATCAAGTTCTTCATTCATGGTTTTCAATATAAAAGGGGACATAGGGTAAGGCCTCTGCCTAACAGGTCGTGCATCTCCCGTATCTATATGCATAATTACTTTATCAGTCCTACCAAAGTGCAAATCTCCATCTATAATCTCATAAGAGGAAATAACCTCATCAACCCTTTTCCTATCTTCAACACTTAGAGTGTCTAAAGAGGATAATTCTTTAGAACAGAAAAGTTTAATATCATTTTTGCCAATTGACAAATCAACTTTACATTCATTACTCCTGACCTGCCAAGAATTGTTTTGAAAATCTACAACTACCCCAAAGTTCTGTGCAAAATCGCTACCAAGTATGAAAGACTGTTTGATAGAGGGAACTACTAGAGCTTTTACCAATCGACAAACGTCAGTGACACAAATGGGTAAATCAACAAATCCTATAACTTTATTTTCAGTACCATCTGCTGTCATGACATGCTTTATAGAGCTGTTATTGTTAGTAACCTCTAACCCCAGCTTTTCAAGAAAAGGAATGGCTTCTCCACCGACAATGCTGGCGGTAGAACCAGAATCAAAAAGAGCAATTATTTTTTGATTAAATAAAAGGACCGAAATATAAGGCCTGTTATCATTTTCTTTATCTACAAATAAAGGTGCAGCTCGTGCATCATTTGAAATATTTTGCTTATAAAATTTTTTAACTTCATTCAACCAAAGCTTCCATTTTGCAGCTTCTACAACGAGTGAATCTTTGAAATTTGATTTTGAAAGACTGGCCTCGAAAGGATCTGGAGGGAAGTGTTGGCCAGATGAGCACCCACTCCTACCTAGTTTTTTGAACAAACTTTACAAGTTTTACTCACTTCACCTTGAGCACCACATCGGAAACAAAAAACTGTCCTTTTCATCATGCAGTTATGATACGTATGATTCGGAAATCGACAATTCCAACACAATAAAGTTTTTACATCTTTTGAAGATTCTTCCGAGCTCTTAGATGAACTAGGGGTTTCTTCTCTAGCTAAATGCTCATTTTTAACAAATGATTGACTTGGGCTCTTATTATAATTTCTGGAATCTTTACTAAAACTTGAGTTTTTATTACTCCTAAAACGATTTTTATTTGAGTTAAAATTTCTATAATGATTATTTTGGGAGCTAGATCCACTATTCTGAGTGACTGAAGGTGAAATTGAAACAGTTGAAACAGAGTTCTCAGCATGGGAACATGAACAGGTCACTTGTGAAACTTTTGTTTGTAAAGACTTATTTTTTATATAATTTGCTTCTTCTAGACGTTTGCAAAGTTTGACTAATTCCTCTACTGTATTTGTTTCAGAAAGAGCTAAATAAGGAATGTATTCGGGTAGAATATTTTTCCTCATTATTTTTACTTTAGTGATTTCTAAAGGTGGTCTAGAGAGACGTTTGAAATAACTTTCCATGATAGCAGAGTATATAACAATGGTTTCATTTTTATGCTGTTTCCTAGCCTTGATTGATTCCCAAATATCATCTTCCTCATGTGGAGGTAAAAAATCAGATTTCAATTTAACTACTAAACTGTCCCAGTCTGTCACCAAGTGTTTGATTTGCAAAAACCATAAGAATGCATTACCGGAAAATAATTCAACAGCAGATTTGAAAAGTTCTAACTTTGTGAGCCCCCTTGCATTTGCATATTCAGTTGCTTTATCAATAAAATTGTATAACTCTTTGGGATCCCCTGAAAATTTCAAACCCCAATCAGACACAGGTAGTTGTCTTGCACTATATGAAATAATTGGTGTTGGAATATTGAAAAAAGGTTGCACAGGCGTTGGTGAAATAGGTGCATTTGTCCCTGTCTCCTGCTGTTGGGAGTTAGCTTTCTCATGCAAATCAGCATCTAGTAATAAACATTCACCTAAGGTTTCATTTTTTAATTTAGTTACTTCATCTACATTATCTGCAGGAACTGGTAGTCGTTTGACACGTCCAGTTACATGGGCTAGTCGAGACTTTATACGTTTGAAAATTGAATCCTCCGATGTGCCCTCAAAGTCATTTAAAATGAGTTTAATAGAAGAAATAGAATCACTAATTGCTCTTTTTTCTGTTTCAAAATCGTACTTATACAATGACAGTTGTATCAAAGCGCCAGGACGTTTTAGTTCATTATTCTCTTTATCAAGCATACGAGCAAGAATTCGTCTTCGTTCATCTTGATTTTTTGTGTAAACTACACCTCTAATGGCCAATTCATAAGTACACTCTTCATAAAGTAAATGAACTGGTCTGAATGTCTCCTCCATGATATAAGAATTTCGAAAAAACTATGAAAATTTAACCACTCGCTATGAGCAAAATAAAAATAGCCTATCAAAACTTACTCCAGCCAAATAACTTCAGGCTCCCAGACCAGCAACAAATTGAAAACTGATGTGTAGTGTGAATTGAAAAGTTTGAATCACTTTTAAAAAATCGGGCCCCACGCACCAGGCGCCACTGTACAGTATTCTTAGTAAACAATAGTGCCGTTAGCTGTAAATTAGGTAGAGCACGTGGTCGAGGTTCACTAATGGGCTATATTAACTTAAAATCAAAGTGAAACAATTTAATTTGGACGCCACCCATTTCTTCTCATGAAAGATTGCTCAGATCTTGTTCGAAAAGGGAAAACAAGATACAAAAAAAAGTTGGTGTACACTTCGTGTAATATTTATGAACTACACATCAATATTCAATACTGCTGAAAGGTGGGAGGAGTCTGAAGTCAAACAAAAACCTTCCTTAAATATTATGTAATGAAAAACCCCTTATGACATACACAAAAAATAATTAACGGTCAATCAACTTCATGGAAATGACACTTTGGTGTTAAATAGTGATTTCAGGTCAGTTAAACCAAAATACAATATGAATTTATCATGTGATGACCTTTTGCAAGTGTTATGAAAATATGAGAGCGATCGTCCAGTACTGTACGAGGGCTGTTACACACAAATATGATGGAAGTAAAAAAGTAGCAGGTAAAACATGAAAAATATCAAAGTTGGTTTATGTATACTATCCTGTATAGACTATGCAGTAGTCTAATGTCCCACGAAGTTGGTTGAAGCCAAAAGTTGTACCATCCACTCAAATCAGGTACGTCGTATCCAAGCAATAAAAGGAAAGACAGCTAGGGGAGTAGATGAAGCATCCTTGGGCTGAGCAGTTTTTGACAGGCTTCTCAGATGGACCACCCTCTCAGTCACCATAACCAGGTAAAAAGTGGAGAGACGAAAGTCTGGGGAAAGTAGTTCATCTGGAGTGGTTGGAACGGTTGCAAGGTTGAACTATCTTCTTTTCGCCTTCGACAAACAAGAAATGTAGAGACAAAAATCCTGAATCCTCATAACCAGGTACTATCCAGAAAGACGATTTTAGCAGGAAAATAATCCATCATTGGAACATCTCAGGAAAACTCAACCAATAATCATGAAAGTTGCATTCAGTCTTGACTAACAAAATGGCGGACAGGGCCAACGGGGTGGCTTCTACCAGCAAAATAACACAAAAGGAAATCTTCCCATACTCCGAAGAATTACCCAAATAGAAGGGGTGGAGATTCTTCAAAAATCCCTCCTCCATAAAAACCTTTTGAAGAAATTGAAATTTAGAATTATGGATACCAAAAAAATGCCAAAACTTACCTCGTACCGAGGTTAAATGCATGTCCCAGCAGGAACAAATACAATATACATGATGTCCAAGCACTTTGGAACATTCATAAGCATAATCAATCCACTCTGGATATAATTTTATCAATAAAATTGATTTTTCTGTCGGATCACTAATATCGACTGGCGTCGTTTCTTACACGAACAGAAGAATGAAAAGCCGACATGGCTACCTCGATTTCGTCGAGCTTCTTCCAGAAATTTCAATACAAGTAACGACATCTAATTAAACAACTTTGAACAGAGTAATACTAGACAGCTAAACAACGAAAACAGAGTAATAACACAAAACGTGTCTCGTTAATTAAGGGTAGGCCACCTGGTGGACGATAGCCGAATTGGTAATTCGAACACGGGATACGATATCGGATAACATTTTGCGTTTTGTAAGGGGCTTGTCAAGTATCTTTATAGAAAGAGAGAAGGAATCAATAACAAGATTCCATTGCAATCCTAGGAGTTTCAACTGGGTATCCTCCGATTTATCGATGAAGGAAATCAGATCATGAGATAAATGCGAGGCGGGTAAATCTTGTAACAGAGAGGGATCGTTGCTACTCCACTTGCGTAACTCGAAACCTCCAGTTTGGAGTAAGCAAATCAGTTCCTGTTTAGAACGACTGGCTTCGTCCAAAGATGGGCTTCCTGTTACAATATCATCAACAAAAGTATCATGAAAGAGAATATCAGAAGCCCGAGGAAACTCTTCTTTATGATCTTCAGCAAGTTTATGAAGAGTCTGCAAAGCGAGGTACGGACTAGATTTGACACCATATACTACCGTGCAAAGTCGATAATCTTGTACGGGATCTTGTGGACAAAATCTCCACAAAATTCTTTGAAAGTCTCTCTGAGCGGGGTTCGAAAGTATCATACGGTACATCATTTTTATATCTGCGCATATTACAAATTTATGAAGCCGAAACTTACAATATTGAAGAAATATCCTTTTGTAACTTCTTACCAGTAAGAAGATGATCATTTAAAGAAGTTTGTCCTGGTAGTTTAGCGGATGCGTTGAAAACAACTCGCAAGCGCGTGCTCAAACTGTCAGGTTTCAGTACACAATGATGCGGTATATAGTATGAGACTACAGTGAATCTTTCATTCCTTGGAACCGGTTCCATATGCTCCAAAGTTAAGTATTCCTTCATGAAATTCGAATACTCACTATACAATTTATTATCTTTTAGAAGGTTGCGTTCTAAGGAATGAAATCGACTCAAAGCTAGCGAACGTGATCTAGGAAAATCAGGAGGAGAATCGCGAAAAGGCAAACTCACACAAAAGCGTCCTGTTCCAGTCCTAGTGAAAATCTCATCAGGCGAAAGACATGGTTTATGCGGAATATTCTTTATTTCCCAAAATTGTCTCAAAGTGTTATCCAAAGAATCATTAGGTGTACACAAAAATGACCTTATTATTGAATGAGGAGTAACTTTAACTTTTCCCATCAGTATAAACCCAAAAACAGTATTAAGGGCATGTAGCGACCCAGCGATACCTCAGATGCGACCATCCAACAATATTTCTGAGAAAATGTCAGCTCCGAGTAAAATATCTATTTCTCCAGGTATAGCAAAAGTATCATCAGCTAAATTCATTTTTACAATAAGTGGGCATTTTTCAATACAAATTTTTGACTAAGGCATTGGATCGCAAATTTTTTCTAAAATGACTGCATCTATGGCAAACATAGGATCATAAGATTCTTTTGGACAAATAGTGAGAGTAACTACTCCAAGATTTGATGAGGTGTGCATAGATCCGAGACCCCTCACTTCGATCGTAGACTTGGATGTCCTCAATCCCAGACGCTTCACCGACCTTTGAGTTATGATAGAACTCATACTTCCTGGGTCAAGAAGACATCTCATGCGCTGAAACGATCCCCAACAATCGCGTACCTCTTCAATGGCTGTGGATAATAAAACAGTACTATTTTGAAATACCTCAGAACCAAGCATCGATATCGACTCAGAATTATTAATTTTATTCGAAAATTCTTGATTCGACGTCGAGGTAAGGGGAGAGCGGTGTACTGAAGGCGAAATGGTGGTAGTTTGCGGTGTATTTTCAAAATGCAAAACACTATGATGTCTTCTCCTACATTTGGAACAAGTATTCGATGATTTACAATTATTTACGGTATGCAAGTTACTCAAGCAATTGAAACACAAGTGAGAATTTTTCCTGAAATTAAAGCGTTCTGTGGGAGTTTTCTCTAAGAATAACTTGCAGTGATAAAGAGCGTGATTACCTTGACATAATAGGCATTGAGTAGCGGAAGGTTTGACAAGAAAAGAATTGGTGCCTGCAGAATTAGATTTGCTTATAGAAATATTGCGTTTTGGTGATGAGGTGGCGAATGAACACGTGTCATGAGCGATACACACTTTATATAGAAAATCATCCAACAACTTATATGTAGGAACTCCGGTGGAGCCATGCTCTATCAAACTTTTCTTTAAGATTAGTATCCAATCGTTGCAATATAAGCATAACAATGATAAAATCCCAACTATCGACTGGAAATTCCAAAGTATGTAAAGCAGCTAAATTTTCTGAAAACGTATCTAGAAGTTTTCTGATCGATCAAGGATTTGCTGAGTTAACGTTGGGAAAACTTTCAATTTGAGCCCAATGAGCTTGAGCACGTAATCGTCTATTCGTGTAGCGCTCCACCAAAGTTTTATAAGCAGTTGGGTAGTTTTTAGAGGTTATAGGTAATTTGCGTACAAGTGACAATGGCGGTCCTTGTAAACTTAACGAGGTAATTAAACTTCTCAACACCACTTAAGGACGTATTTTCATGAACTAAAGCGTTGAATAAATCTAAATATGAAGCGAAGGTTGTGTAATCTCCATCGAATTTGGGGAGATCAATATTTGGAAGACCTACGTTCGACGGTCCTCCGTGATCAACTGTATTCGACTGTTTTCTGAAATTATCTTTATCTAATGGCATTGGCTCAAATAAATCAAGAAACACGCTTTTAATATTATAATATTCTGAGCGAAACCCTTCATATATTGTTTCCTCGACCGACATATCCGCTTCGGGATCAGCGAGCAATAAAGTTAATATGGTTTGATGATGTTTATCAAACTCTTGCCTCAATTCATCCAACTCAGCATAGCGAACACGAAAAATGCTATGAAGAGATCTATCTGTACGAGCTCTATTAGCAATATCACTCAAAATATGAACTTCATTCAAATGTGCGTTTCTATATAAACGTGCTTTTTTCAACTTATCTGCCATTTTGAATTAACACCTAGTAATAATAGCGAAATATTCAATATTCCTCCAAGATAGATAGAGTAAAATTCAAAACACAGTGATGTTGAACTTCAGCCAATAAATATTTGTTGTTTCGATATTTCACGTATTAATGATATTTCTAGGAACACTTGGCAACAATGTTTACCGGCCATTCATGGCGTCTGTTGATTCCAAGAAAAACAAATTCCAAACTGATGCGAACCAATCAGAATGAAAGGTTTAAATGCGATAATACAAATCAGATGACGAGAATGCAGGATTAATCAAAAACTGGCAACAGCAAAGTAATTAAGGAAGTAATCCCGGTTCGAAATGACCAAAAAATGTACGTTCGAAAACCAAATGATATAACGAAAGCACAGAAATTGCGTTATCAGTGGACTGTATTATTAATTTTGATAAATTTCGATACGAGAGCATCAAAGTTACCTGTTGGTTGGGCTTTTCCTCTCGTATAGCTGCTCAGGCTTTTTTTCTCAGGAGCTCCTTGGAAGGTTCCAGCTAACTTGATTGTTGATGCATTTACTCGTTCACACAGCATTCACAAAAGTGATAAATAGCGGTATATCGAAAAAATAGCGACGAACTGATTAGATCGTTCCAAACGGTGCGGTACAACTTCAATTCATTAACCACTATCTTCTTTTCGTAAGTCACAAAACACCCATAATCAAAAAACTTTGAATGCTCGGTCTCGCAATAAAGACATCGAACTAAAAATTGAAATGTTGCCAGTTTTCCGAACACCCATAAATTGTCCTCTGGCAAATTCAGGATGATTTTCCATGAATGATATAATAACATTCCAATGTTGGTCGTTTATCTTGAATGTCATCTGGGAAATTCGAATAATTGAAAATATGTTTCACATAATCTTCATGTTGAGGAATTTGATTATCGCTATCATTATTATATAATATATATAATTATATTCACCTTATAAAACGAATATAATCTTCAATTGTCTTTGAATTAATGCAGACCGATTTAAAATAACACCACAGGTAAATACCGAAAATGAAAATATATACACCAGGCGCAGTGTTGCCAATGACATATCAAATCTACCAATTGCCCATACCACCCAAACAAAATATCCGATTTTACCTGCGCACTATTTCAAAATACCCGCATTTTACCCCCTCCTCAAGCTGAGGGTTTCGAAACTATTTTCTTTTCCCACAAACACTCGAAATGTTTCTACAGGGATGACAGAATGATGTGTACCATTGATAAGAAGATACTTCAAAAATGAAGTTTTATTTCACAACATTATTGGGAATTCGAATTGAGATCGCATCGCCACATTCAAGAAAACTTCCACTAATGGGCACCACTTTGACAACTATTGCTTTTTAATGTTAGAACTTTGGCATTGTTCAGAAATGATGAACCGTACAATTTCGTGAGCGACTACTACAGTTTTCAGAGTTTTTTTTTACTTTTTATGTGAACGTTAACTATGAGTTATAAACATTAGTAATAATTTTAATCATATTCCAAAATTTCAAAATAGTATCGCGGCGCAATTTTAACCAATTCTTCAACTAATAACTTTTCACCAGCACCAGAGGGCGTATCGCTCATCTTGAAATCCCAATTTCCAATGTTATTCCATTTCTCTTCCAAAGGCAAAGTACAGTGTTGCTGTGTCCTTATAACCTTTCATGAAATCGTTTCTTTACATTTTGTCGAGATCTTGGAATTGCCCTCATTTCACCCGCAAAATCCAAATACCAGCAAAAATACCCACACAACTCCAAAATACCCGTAATTTGGGCAATTGCCACCAATCGGCAACGCTGCAGACGAACATATAATGGCACATCTGAACTCCGGAAACTTTGATACGATTCGAATACCGATTACTCGAAAACATGGCGGTTTCGGTTCGTATCGGATTTTCATAATCCCGGCCCTGATTTTCCTCTAGTTCGGGCATTTTTTTTATTTCTTTACTCCTAGTTGGAGAGAGAGGCTTGTCAAAATACACAGTAGGTCTCGGCATTTTTCCGAAGTATATACAATTTCTACTTGTATATAAATTTGCATCTTGCTCCCTGAGCCAGGGCATTCCCAATATAATATGTTCGTATAGATCATGGAGCACTGTGGCTTTTATCTTAATCGGTCGTTCCTCAATGCATGCTTTCACTTCAATATGGCCCAAACTTTGGCTGGATCTATTTTGACACCCCAGAAACACCGTTGTAGGGTTTGGTAAATTTGTTAAATCAATATGTGGGAGCACGTCGAACCGAATAAAATTGCTAGATGCGCCAGTATCTATAAGAGCGTGAAATGTCTTATCCTCTATACTTAAAAAAATTCTAGGCAGATTCCTACTACCGTTCATATAGCCCTCTCCCAGGCACGAATAACATTTTTACACCTATACTATTTTTACAAAATGAATTTTTTTCTTTTGGGGCATTTAACTTGCCGAATTCTACCCGACAAAGCCCCTTTACTCGTTTCCCGTACGAGGATTTCCGTCGTCTACCGACCGATCCCCTACATTTTCTTCAATAATATTATTATTCATCGCATTCCTCGTTTGATGTGGGCGATACGGTGCCCATTGATCATTAGTGGGTGGTCCATCCCCTCCGTTGAACTCGCGTCCAGCCGGACGTGGCTCCTGGGCTCTGCTCTGATTTGAAAAATTTCTATTATAATTCTCTTGATTATATTGTTAGTTTCTACGTGGTGGATTATTTCCATAATTATTATCATAACTAGCCCTATACCTGTTGAAAGAGGCGTTCTCAGCAGGTGTTGGCGCCGATCTCGTGGTCGCCGGTTTGCTAAGTTCAATATCCTCTTGTATCAGGACACAATCCTGCACGAATTTCTCTAGTGAATAAAATTCCCTTCCTCTACAGAACGCTCTAATCTCGGGATCTAATAATTGTGTTATCATATGAATCGATACCACATCTGAAGTGATTTGAAACAGTCTCCTTGCTAGACTCACTTTTTGTAAAATAAAAATTAAATAAAAATAAAATTTCGCCGTCAACTTTGCTTTCAGCTTTGCATTATAGTATTTTTGCAAAGTTCGATCTACGAATAACTCGTATGTCACACGACATTGAGAGTAGGCGGCAGCCCATTTTGCCGCGTTGCCTCTTAATTGCCCTATTAGGATATCAATTCGGTCCTCTACCGGAGTTTTATTTTGAATAAGAATTTTTTCTAACTTGGAAATGAAAATCTCTGGATTCTCTACCTCAAGTCCTGAAAATGTTGGAAAACTTTGTTTATCTACATTGCGGGGTCCCGGTTTATTACCGATCGCCTCCGCTAATAATTTTACCAATTGATTCAACTGATTATTTGAGTTTGGAGTACTTGGCAAAATGAACTTTTCGTTCTTATCTATGATTATCTGGGCGCCATTGGTCTTCGATTATAGCGCCCGAAGCCAAAAGCGGCGAGTAGCTGCCGTAGGTAACGACACCGGGGTATTAGATACCTTGCTCAATACTATTAATGACTCTCCAGTCAGCCCTTGCATTGAATTTTCTTGTTTTTTTTCCCTTGAGTTTTCACAACTCGGATATAACTTCGTTAAATTTCAGTCCTTACTAATCTCGCTATCTAATAGAATATTCCCAAGGAAACTTATATTTTCCGAGGCCCCACGTTGGGCGCCATGTTGTCGTCGGCATGTACTGATATTTGAAGTGTTAAACTCGAAGGACGGATTGTTCGCTGAACTCTCCATCTCTGAGTCTGATTGATAATATGCCCGGCTCGTGAGTTCTGTACTACCTAGACACAGCGAAACAGAGCTCCACAAACTGTATATGGAGGTGTTTTCTTCCTCGACGATCAAACAGAATTCTTAGTGTCGAAGTGGACGAGACAAGGATATATGTGCAGAACACAGCGTTTCGCGCACGCGACCTGGACACGATGTCTTTACTTCAATTCCCGGAATTCAATAAGTTCCCTATAAGATACATACACTAGACGCGATTAAACCTTCACCCACCACGTTGGCACTAGGCACGGAGTGGAGGGTCCCTACGCTCCCTAGACACAATCGAGACACACAAAGTTTCGAGAAAATTCCCCGACCTAGCCCGCGACCAAGTGTCTGACGCTCCGTTGTCAGAGATGCGTTCAGGGCCGCAGCATTCAAGTGTTATGGCTCACCCACGTAGATTAGCCATATGAATAGCTGGTTGGCGTCCCCGGGCAACCAACCCTGTGTTTGCAGGGTTGATAGCCAAGCTTCCGTCGGCTTCCCACAGCTCCACCCGGACTCAGGCAAGATGTTGTCCAGAAATTCCTGAGTACCGTGGGAAGAAGGCTTCTTCCTTATGTCAACAATTTCAGTTACTTTGGTTTCTACCTGACTCTGCTGTGTTGCAGTTTTGGCATGGTGGTCCCCCGACCTCTCCGGGACAGTTCTCGCCTGTCGCGGATCGGTTTATGTGTGCGCGCGCGATGTCTGTTAGTGTGATGTGAAGTGTACTTACCCGAGTCGCTGGAGCGACTCTTTATACCCACCTAAGCCGCCGGCGGGCAACTCTTGGATGTGGTCTCAGGTTTTGCTTGGAAGGCCTCGAGTGTTTGTTCCTCTCACGGAATCTGGGATCGTCCATGTTCAGTGCGTTATATAGGTCACGCAGCGCTGGGTTTGGATTGCTCCTGATACGCTCGAAGATGCTTTCGGCGTGGTCTCGCAGATATTCGTCGACGTGCCAAATACTGAGATTCAGGTCCCGGTAGATGTATCGGTTGGGGCAGTAATAAGGAGCGTTTACGGACGCCCGCAAGCAGACGTCCATAAACGTTTGAAACATTGATAAATTTCGATACGAGAGCATCAAAGTTACCTGTTGGTTGGGCTTTTCCTCTCGTATAGCTGCTCAGGCTTTTTTTCTCAGGAGCTCCTTGGAAGGTTCCAGCTAACTTGATTGTTGATGCATTTACTCGTTCACACAGCATTCACAAAAGTGATAAATAGCGGTATATCGAAAAAATAGCGACGAACTGATTAGATCGTTCCAAACGGTGCGGTACAACTTCAATTCATTAACCACTATCTTCTTTTCGTAAGTCACAAAACACCCATAATCAAAAAACTTTGAATGCTCGGTCTCGCAATAAAGACATCGAACTAAAAATTGAAATGTTGCCAGTTTTCCGAACACCCATAAATTGTCCTCTGGCAAATTCAGGATGATTTTCCATGAATGATATAATAACATTCCAATGTTGGTCGTTTATCTTGAATGTCATCTGGGAAATTCGAATAATTGAAAATATGTTTCACATAATCTTCATGTTGAGGAATTTGATTATCGCTATCATTATTATATAATATATATAATTATATTCACCTTATAAAACGAATATAATCTTCAATTGTCTTTGAATTAATGCAGACCGATTTAAAATAACACCACAGGTAAATACCGAAAATGAAAATATATACACCAGGCGCAGTGTTGCCAATGACATATCAAATCTACCAAATGCCCATACCACCCAAACAAAATATCCGATTTTACCTGCGCACTATTTCAAAATACCCGCATTTTACCCCCTCCTCAAGCTGAGGGTTTCGAAACTATTTTCTTTTCCCACAAACACTCGAAATGTTTCTACAGGGATGACAGAATGATGTGTACCATTGATAAGAGCTCCACAAACTGTATATGGAGGTGTTTTCTTCCTCGACGATCAAACAGAATTCTTAGTGTCGAAGTGGACGAGACAAGGATATATGTGCAGAACACAGCGTTTCGCGCACGCGACCTGGACACGATGTCTTTACTTTAATTCCCGGAATTCAATAAGTTCCCTATAAGATACATACACTAGACGCGATTAAACCTTCACCCACCACGTTGGCACTAGGCACGGAGTGGAGGGTCCCTACGCTCCCTAGACACTATCGAGACACACAAAGTTTCGAGAAAATTCCCCGACCTAGCCCGCGACCAAGTGTCTGACGCTCCGTTGTCAGAGATGCGTTCAGGGCCGCAGCATTCAAGTGTTATGGCTCACCCACGTAGATTAGCCATATGAATAGCTGGTTGGCGTCCCCGGGCAACCAACCCTGTGTTTGCAGGGTTGATAGCCAAGCTTCCGTCGGCTTCCCACAGCTCCACTCGGACTCAGGCAAGATGTTGTCCAGAAATTCCTGAGTACCGTGGGAAGAAGGCTTCTTCCTTATGTCAACAATTTCAGTTACTTTGGTTTCTACCTGACTCTGCTGTGTTGCAGTTTTGGCATGGTGGTCCCCCGACCTCTCCGGGACAGTTCTCGCCTGTCGCGGATCGGTTTATGTGTGCGCGCGCGATGTCTGTTAGTGTGATGTGAAGTGTACTTACCCGAGTCGCTGGAGCGACTCTTCATACCCACCTAAGCCGCCGGCGGGCAACTCTTGGATGTGGTCTCAGGTTTTGCTTGGAAGGCCTCGAGTGTTTGTTCCTCTCACGGAATCTGGGATCGTCCATGTTCAGTGCGTTATATAGGTCACGCAGCGCTGGGTTTGGATTGCTCCTGATACGCTCGAAGATGCTTTCGGCGTGGTCTCGCAGATATTCGTCGACGTGCCAAATACTGAGATTCAGGTCCCGGTAGATGTATCGGTTGGGGCAGTAATAAGGAGCGTTTACGGACGCCCGCAAGCAGACGTCCATAAACGTTTGAAACATTGATCTGTATGACTGCGCGCAATGGCCCCATGCCGCCGGGGCATACAGTGCAATGGGGAGCAGGATCGTTTTGATAAGAAGCAGTTTCACCTGGAAATCCATGTTACTTCTGCGACCTATAATGGGATAGAGGTTGTGCCGTGCGGCTTTCGCCAGGTTCAGCCTCTGTCGGGTGTGGGACCTGAAAGTCAGCTTGTTGTCGATTCCTAGGTATTTGGCTTCGATGGTCCATGGGATTTCTCAACCGTTGTTGATGACGTGTCCTGCAGGTTCCACTCTCCTCCGTGAAAATAGTATCGCCTGGCTCTTGTCAGGGTTGATCGCTATCTTCCATAGACTGGCCCATCGCCCGAGTTTATTCACTTGCTGTTGCAGGTACCTTGTTATCATAGCGTGCTTGGAGGATCTCGCCAGCAGCGCTGTATCATCGACGTGGAGTACTGCTCCTTGTGGGTCTCCTGCTTGCAGGATTCCCCATTCGGAAAGTTCATATTCCACCCTGCATTGACATCGTCGGTCCCTCAGGAATGAGTCGATTAGTCTGACCATTGGCCCCGTGTATCTAAAATTTGACGTTTGGCCACGAGTCCGTCGTGCCAGACCCTATCGAACGCCTTGAAAACGTCTAGGAATATCGCTCCTGTGTGGTGTCCTTTTGCTAGGTTGAAGCCTTCTGTGGCAAATTCGACCACTCTTAGAACTTGGAGTTCTGTCGAGTGTTCCACCTGAATCCGAACTGTTCGTCTGGCAGGACGTTCAGTGCTTCTGTCTGTTCCTCGAGTCTTTTCGGAATGACGCGTTCCGCCATCTTACTCATCGAAGATGTCAGGCTTATCGGCCTGTGGTTCTCTGGGAAGGTGTGGTTCTTGTTTGGCTTCGGGATCATGATGACCGTGGCCTCCTTGAACTGGTATAGGAAGTATTGGCATCGGAGAATAGCATTTATGACGTTAGTCAATGCTACTATTCCTTTCCTGGGAAGGGGTTTTAGTGCCCGGTTCGGTATCTGATCCGGGCCGGGAGCTTTCCGATTAGCAAGACTTCTTAGGATGCCTCTGACTTCCTCGGTAGTTGTCGGGTCTAAGGGATGGGCGTTGTCCCCACGCTGGCGTCTGATTCTTTTCACTGCCGATTCGATCTGCCGCTCGGCGTTCTCCTCCTCTTCGGTAACGAAAGCATTATTATTCTCTCTACACTGTCTCTGGAGGCTGTCCGCGAATGCTTCTGCTTCCTCTGGATCTGTGTATACCATGCCTTGTTCTCCATGTATGGGAGGGCATGGTTTTCGGCGGTCGTGCCTTAGAACTTCCTGCATTTTCCATGCAGACTGATCCTCGGTGTTGAGTTCTGCCAAACGGTCTTTCCGTTTCTGGTCTCGGAGTGTTTGCAGCGCTAGCCGCAGCGTTCTGCTGGCCCTGTGCATACAACTCTTGTCCATTGTGGCAAGTGTCCGTTGGTATCTTCTCTTTAGGCGTCTTCGAATTCTAATGAGTTCCGTTACCTCCGGGTTCAGTTCGTCCTGTAGATTGAAGCGCGGGGTTTGGACGTTCAGGGCGCTTCGTTCCATGGATTTGAAAATCGCCTTTCGAAGGTTACTGATGGTTTCCTCCAATTGGTCAATCAAACTGATGAGTGGAATGGGTCCTATCTTATCGTGGACAGTGCGTTGGAATTGACTCCAGTCTACTATCCTCTTTTCCTGTGCCACCGGTTCCATTTCTCCGTCTCCTACGGTCAGTAGGATGGGATTGTGGTCCGATGACCCTTCGTCCAGAACTTTCATCTCGGAGGTGGTGATGTTCTGGACTATGGCAAAGTCTAGTACGTCTGGTTGTGCGCCAGCATGGGGGTAATGGGTCGGTTCTGCTGGGGAGACGATTGCTAGTTCGTCGAACTCGTTCATCCACCTGGCTAGCTCTCGGCCTTTCCGGTTCTCGTTCCTGCAGTTCCATTCGCGTGACTTCACGTTGAAATCACCTATGGCGACTGTTGGATGGTGATCCGGAAATATCTCGGCTATGTCGGTCCTCGCTATGTGTTCCCGCGGAGGCAGGTACACAGATACGATTCTCAACTGTCCGTGCCGTCTCAACTTCACCATGACTGCGACTGCCTCGCCGCCCTGAAGTTCCGGCTTCCGATCTTCGCTTTGCACTAGGTCGTTCTTTACTAGTATGGCCACGCCTCCCGCTGGCCTGGCCTGTCTGCTCTGTACGTGTTGTACCCTGGAATATGATAGTTCTGCGTGGTTTGAAGTCTGGTTTCTTGGACCGCCATGACGTCGATGGATAGACGCGACGACAGTTCCATTAACTCATTCTTGCGTCCTGCAGCGCCGTTCGCGTTCCAGGATCCTATCACGAGGTTTTCCGGTATTCGTTGTACTGCCATTAACGTTTTCCGGCTCCCTCTATTAGCGCAGACAGTAGGGCTTGGGCCATATTCTTCTGCTCGTCTGTCAGCTTACTCAGGATTGCGCTCAGGTCCGCTCCGACGGTACCTTGCGATTCCTGTGGTTTTGTTTTTGGGGTCGTGTTCCTCCTATTTTCGGGTTTTGGAGCTGGTCTCCTTTCTGGCTAATTCGGCTTTGGGGCCGGTTTCGCCTGGAGCAGTCTGTGCGGTGTTTGCCAGGCTTTAGGGAACATCTTGCATCCCCTGTAGCTGGCTGGGTGCGCCTCCTTTCAGTTGACGCACTTTGCCGGTTCTTCCCTGGGCTTCACGCAGGTGTTGCTCTGGTGGTTTTCATCACACTTCAAGCAACGGGCCGTAGAATCAAAATCAACATCCTACATGTCTAGTCGGGCGTTGCATTTCATAGAAGTAACTTTTTCTTGCTCAGTTTGTGAAGCAAACATATGCATGATCATATGTTAATATAATCGAATAACATGTACACATTGTTTCAAAAGGTAAAAAACTCTGGTGATATTTTGCCAAAAAGTTTCTTATATTTTTTATATAATAAAACTTCATTTTGGTATCTGGAGAAATTCTCAGATACCTTCATAACCAAAAAGTGAAGCTCTTATAAAAATGTGTGAATAGTATACTTATTGCAAAAGAACATTGTACAGTGTGAAATAAATATTACTACCTCGCAATACCCTCGCCTTGAATGATCTTCTGAGGGGTTTCCCAGAAACCTGGGATATTCGTTAGAAGGCATTCTAAAGACATTCAAAAAAATGTTCAAAGATACCTCACCTCAAGTAACTCACTACAAGGCACTGTCAATGTTATGATTTTCAATTCATCCGAACTTTTTCCAAATAATTTGGAATATGTATACACACTAGGTGTCTAGAACTGTTATATATGTAGCAAATTAACGTTTATTTTGAAAATGTTTTTTTTACTCAACTTTAATATTGGGATTTAAAAATCCCAAAATTTTTTCTCTAGACCTTGCAAAAACAAAATTTCATTCACTCTTCTGGCTTGCAGTCTGCTTCTCTGTTGAGATAAGACCTGTGCGGCTTTCGAGAAAAGTCTTTCAGAGGGAACAGAGCTAGCCACCATAGTTAAATATTCAAATGCCAAATTGTATAACTTTGGGAACTGTACTTTGTAATCTGCCTACACTTCTAATGGGTTTTCATCAAATCTACTAACTGGAGCCCTCATATAAAGCGATAACTCATCTGATAGACTTCCGTCTGTTTTATTCGTTTTCCAATTCCGCTGGACCTGTTTATGGTGATCACTCCATAGGCTATAATCCGACAGGTTAATTTTATCGGAATTGTCAGAGTCAGATTCCAATGCAGTACATAATTCATCCTGCTGATTTTTTTCATCATATCTTTAATTTTCTTAACGACATTTGCGGAGGCCAACGGATTTTCAAAATGAAATTTTTTGGATCTCGGGTCCAATATTGTTGCAATAGCTAATGATGATACCTGTTCGATGGCGGCCATTCGTTTGTTAATCTCGGTGAGAGCGCGTTTATGTACCTCCTTGATTGAAGGTTCTTCAATAATAAGGTTTTTCAGTTTTGATACCATGCAGTGCACTAATGGAATGACCTTGCTGCTAGAGCAATATTTATCGCCAGATATTTCCTTAGTCGCTGCTTAATATGTTAAGAAGCGATGTTAACATTGTCAACTCCATACCAGTTAACATCGGCGGTGCTGTTTTATGATGAATCAAAATTTCGCTTACAGCATTTTTCAAATCAAAAAAACGTACAATCATATAGTACGTGCTATTCCAACGTGTAGGGACGTCCTGAATTAGTTTTGTTTCAGCTTTAACTGATTTACGCAACTCGTCACTTGCCACACAACTTTGTTTAAAAAAAACGAACAAATTTTTTTACTTTTGTTAATAAATATCAGCTGTAATTCTGGAATTCCCAAAATATGTTGAGCGACTAAATTAAGTGTATGCGCAAAGCATGGAATATGCTTTCTTTTCCCAAATGCAATATCGACAGCCTTCACCATATTTGCAGCATTATCGGTTACCACTGCCGTGACTTTATCAGTATTGAATCCCCACTCTTCACATGTTTCAGTGAGCATTTGTGCAATTTATTCGAAAGTATATCTTTCATCTAAGTGGTACACACCCAAAGTTACAAAGTGAAATTCTATTTGGATGCCAAAATGAGCAGTTATTCCTAGGTAACTTCTACATAACTTCTACATGATAATAATAATAATAATAAAGCGTCTTTTTTCATCGGAAAGAATATAACATTTGATGAAATGGCGAAGCATCAGGGTACCTGTTTTTTAGCTTAACCAGAGAGAAAAAAAACAATTAAAACATACATAGGAAAAAATAATTTTGAAGGTTATAAAATATTTGAAGGAATGTTATTAAAAAGAAAAAAAAATTATTATAAACAGTATTTAAACCAGTTTATACCCAAAACTTGTTTATAAGCCTAAAATCATAAAGTTCAACAAAAACCAGGCGGACATCGAGATCAGCCTATAGAGGAACTGTATTTCAGATCATCTTTGAGTCTTTTTTTGAAATTTTTTATATTAAAATCTCTGAACTCTTGTGATAGTCCATTATAAAGTTTACAAGAGGTGTATGAAAAAGAGCGAGTGAATACTGCAGTTTTGTGTTTTGGAAGAGCCAGGAGTTGGGTTTTGCGAGTGTTGACATTATTACTCTCTAGAAGTTTGAGTTTCTCCATCAGGTACGGTGGCGTTTTCGAGCATAACACTTTATGAGTGAGTGTACATATATGAAGGCATCTTGTTTGATGAAGTTTCAGCCAACCAACTTCCTTGAACTTTTCTGAGATACGGTCATACTTTCTCAATCCTGTCGAAAATCTCAAACAAGAGTTTTGCAAACGATTTGAGAGAGCTGGTCCATACACAGTGTCACATTCGGGACAGAATTAAACTTTCGCATAGCTTCAGTTTGGTGTCTGTTTTCAAAATATCTTTATGTGCATAGAGTTGTTTGAGTATTCCATAAACTGTTTTTGAAAGATAATTCACATGTTCTCTGAATCTAAGGCTGGAATCCATCCATAGGCCAAGATTTTTGCATACATTTACCACCGCCAGATCAGTATCAAGAAGTTTTAATTTTATATCAGGCAGGGTATTTTGCAAGAAAATTCTTTTGTTTCTTGTACCAAAAAATATTACTGATGTTTTCGAAATGTTTAATTTGAGGTTATGTGCCATCGACATATTGTGAAGAGATTCTAAGTCGGCTTTTATTGAACGAATTGCTTTGCTTGCAGCTGAAATGAAAAGGACAGAGGGCCCAATATTGACCCCTGAGGAACTCCAAATGCAACAGGCAATGGTTTAGACATTTCATCATTTAATTTAATACACTGAGTTCGATTTTTCAAGTAGTTAGCAATTAAATCACATGAACCCTTACTGAATCCGAAGTAACTAAGTTTTTTAATCAACAAATCGTGAGAAAGTGTGTCAAAGGCCTCACTATAGTCCAAGAGAATGGGACAACTGTTTTTATTTTGGTCTATATCCCTATAGATTTCATCATTTGATTGTAAGAGGGGTGTCGTGGTGCTGAACTGTTTTCCGAAGCCAGATTGGAAATCAGGTCTTATCTTTTTATCGAACACATATTCAGATATTTGTTTTTTCATTACGGATTACAATACCTTTGACATAGTGGGAAGTATGCCTATTGGCCTAAGGTGACTTAATTCCGTTAATAAAAAGGCTAATTATTAGGTATGATCTTGTTTTGAAGTACTAGGGATAGGGTTTGACAAATCTGAATATGAATCTTTTCAACAGCAGCAGTATTTTTAGTATTTTGGAAAAGTTCCAAGTAGACAACTTTATGAATATTTTCAATATGTGCCATTGCATTGAAGGTATTGCCAGCCGTTTTAACATTTTTTGACATAGCTTGCATCTGGCAGTTTTGTCGTCACTTTTTTCGTAATATTTCCAAACAACACTTTTTTTATTGGGAGCCATGTTGAAAGAAATTCTAATTTCTGAAAAAAAAAGAGAACAGCGTGAGAAGCAGTGAAAGCACAGAGAAACAGTCAGTAAAAATTAATGACAACTTGAAATGAAAAAAATAATCCATCAAAATAAATTCAATATACTGTGTCCCATCCCTAAAACTCTTAAAAACAAAATGGCCAATTGATAAGAAGTAAATCAAAACTACATATTGGGGAATTCAACATGAATACTAAGGCATTCAATTATTTATTATTTTATTCTATTTACCTAGTAATCTTTGATAGCGCTTTTAAATCACGTTATTTATACTCACTGTATGAATCCGATGAATCGTAGACGGTTATAAATGAAACCGATAATAATTGTCACAGCTTGCTTCTTCTATACAATTCAATAGTAGGCTTTTGCTATATATCGTTATACACACTAACTGTATTTACATTTTGTGAACTTTATTGAACAAAACATACAACTGTTATTTATAGGTTATTTTGTATTGAAACCGGAGCGACAAGCGAGCGACCACAGATTCCACATACGCGCCGGTGACGCTGCGTTAAACTCACACTTATTTTTTTTTACGTAAGGTTAGGCAGTAATGAATGCGTTCAATATAATTCATCTCGTTAAAACACTCCGTTTCACGAAGAGATTCACTACATCGTCATATTTATAATAATTTATTATGAATAGCAATTGAACTAATTAAAAAAATAGATAGATTTTAGGTCTACGGTGGTAGATAGGTAGACTGAAGTAAAAATTGGTAGATCTACCAAAAAGTTGGTAGACCTGGCATCTCTGCGCACTGCCCTCACGGAGAATATCTACTTTTCTGTCGTTGTCAGTGTTACCAGATAGGCTTACCCATTTTCTACCAATACCAACTCACTGGTCAATTTCACACTGGTGGTAACACTGCGTAAATAAAGCATCAATATAAAAAAGGAATGGAATGTGATTTTGATTTCTTACGATATTTGATATATCGAATGAAATATATCAATTGTACATATCGATATAAGGTGATTCGATAATATTGGGTTGAAGCGATATATCGCGTGCATGTATCGATATTTTATGAAATATCGATTCATATAGTTCACTCCTAACGGCCAGCTAGGGAGTGTGAAGAAAAATTGAGAGAAGAACAATCGTACCGTTTGATTGTATATCAATTCAATACGTATAATACATACAGTCCACTTTGAACCAATAAATACCAATCAAACAAGTGTATCTCTTATTAAATCCAACATGGTCCAGTCGAACCGAATAAAATTATGTGAATAAGTACGAACTGAATTCGAGGAAAACCATTTGTACTGTTCGTTGCAATCGTTGAATCAACCGACAAAATATTGCCACCATGCCCCCCCCTCCTGGGTTGAGCGCCCAGGATGACGTGATGCCATATCCAGTTGCCTGGCTACGAGACCTCGCCGTCCTCCATTTTCCTTCCACCCCCGCCCTCTCAGGAGCGGACCTCATCCTGCTGATGGGCACTTCAGCAAGATTGAAATCTAACCCGCTTTGGTTGGAAATCAGCCTTTAGGTGCTATTGCTTCCTCTCTATCTGTTGCTTTGGTTTCTACCTGACTCTGCTGTTGCAGTTTTTGCATGGTGGTCCCCCCGACCTCTCCGGGACAGTTCTCGCCTGTTGCGGATCGGTTTATGTGTGTGCGCGATCTGTGTGCTAGTGAAATGTGAAATGTACTTACCCGAGTCTCTGGTGCGACTCTTAATACTCACCTAAGCCTCCGGCGGGCGACTCTTGGATGTGGTCTCAGGTTTTGCTTGGAAGGCCTCGGGTGTTTGTCCCTCTCGCGGAATCTGGGATCGTCCATGTTCAGTGCGTTGTGGACGTCACGCAGCGCTGGGTTTGGATTGCTCCTATTACGCTCGAAGATGCTTTCGGCGTGGTCTCGCAGATATTCGTCGACGTGACAAATACTGAGGTTCAGGTCCCGGTAGATGTATCGGTTGGGGCAGTAAAGAGGAGCGTTTACGGCCGCACGCAAGCAGACGTTCATAAACGTTTGGAACATTGATCTGTATGACTGCGCGCAATGGCATCATGCCGCCGAAGCATACAGTGCAATGGGGAGCGGGATCTTTTTGATAAGAAGCAGTTTCACCTGGAGATCCATGTTACTTCTGTGACCTATTATGGTATGAAGGTTGTGCCGCGCGGCTTTTGCCAGGTTCAACCTCTGTCGGGTGTGGGACCTGAAAGTCAGCTTGTTGTCCTGGTCAACTCCTAAGGATGACGTGTCCTGCAGGTTCTACTCTCCTCCGTGAAAATAGTATCGCCTGGCTCTTGTCAGGTTCGATCGCTATCTTCCATAGACTGGCCCATCGCCCGAGTCTATTTACTTGCTGTTGCAGGTACCTCGTTATCATTACGTGGTTGGAGGGCCAGCAGCGCTGTATGTTATAGTTGTTCTCCGGCCTTGGTACGTCTGCTGTGTTCATTGAGAAGAGATGTGAGGAAAGTACTGCTCCTTGTGGGACTCCCGCACGCAGGCGTCGCCATTCAGAGAGTTCGTTCTCCACTCTGCATTGACATCGTCGCCCCCTCAGAAATGAGTCGATCAGTCTGACCATTGGCCCTGTGTATCCAAAATTTGATATTCTGGCCACGAGTCCGTCGTGCCAGACCCTATCGAACGCCTTGGAAACGTCTAGGAATATCGCTTCTGTATGGTGTCCTCTTGACGACAGTTCCATTAACTCATTCTTGCGTCCTGCAGCGCCCTCGCGTTCCAGGATCCTATCACAAGGTTTTCCGGTATTCGTTTTACTGCCATTCAACGTTTACCGGCTCCCTCTATAAGCGCAGACAGTAGGGCGTGGGCCATGTTCTTCTGCTCGTCTGTCAGCTCACTTAGAATTGCGCTCAGGTCCGCTCCGACGGTCGCTCGCGATTCTTGCGGCTCCATTCTTGGGGCCGCGTTCCTCCTATTATCGGGTTTTGGGGCTGGGTTTCCATTGGTAAATGAGGCCAAAGTTTTAGGTTTAACAATTGATAACGATTTGAGATTCGAAAGCCACATTTCTTCATGTATTAAAAAATCTATCTTCAAGTTGAAACTGTTGTATAATTCAAGACATATTCTGAACACAGAATCCAAAATTTTGCTGTGTGACTCATTGATTTTGTCAACCTTTAATTACTGTATATGGGCATTGCATTACAGACCACACAATACAAAGAATCCAAAAAATTAAAACCTATTGCTTGAGATTTATATATGGCATTAAAGAAAGTCGTCCTGTCAGTCATAAATTGAAACAAACCAACTGGTTCAACATGAAAAATAGACGAACATTTCATTGTGGTATTTTGTATCACAAAATAATTAATACAGGTATACCCAAATGTCTTTATAGAAGAATAAGATTTCGCACTGATGTACATAATGTAAATATTAGATCTAAAGGAAATCTCACTCCTCCCTCCCACAAAACTGCAATCTTCACAAGATCATTCTCATAAAATATAGTGAAACAATTCAATTCTTCACCCATACTATTGAAAACTCTTCCTAGCCCCATTTTCCGGAAGAAATACAAAAAATTCCTTACTTCGTAGCCAGAACTGTTCTTACTTTTGGCCAGAAATAGAAAAAGGAGAAAGTATTTTGTCTTGTCTGTCTCATTCGGATGTGATTCTGCCTTACCCGGGTTGAGTGGAAGAACAGCAAGCAACTTTGTTGTAATGCTAAACTTCGCCCTTTCAATTGCTTGTAACGCAAAAACTTGAATTTAATTTTGTATATTGGCAAGAGAATAAAGTATATTATTATTATTATTTCAAAAATCGAGTAACGATGAAGCATCACATTTGACATTCTGGCCCAGTGAAGAACTATTGAATGTTTGTTTTTTCGTCACTAGACAAAAGCATTTTTTGTCGAAATGTATACGTCACAATAAAAATTAATGAAAACAACTTTTGTTTCATTTAGGGAAGTCGCAAACAAAATACCTGGGAATCCATATTATTTGTATGTCTGAGTCATGTATTCTGGGGACCGGCACACACACAAAACTCCTTGGGAAAAAAGCATGATCTTTTCAATGAAGTGACAATTGAAGGATATCGAATTGGAGACATGAATCTTTTTTTCTTCAGCAAAAACATAGTGCTCTTGATAAGAACCACACTTCATGATTAAGTTGCGGTGAAAATGTTATTCAGTAAACGATTTTTTCCCTAATAGGCGTTGGCTGAAATTGCGTCGTAGAAAATCAACCGAATTGAGATTATGATACTATCATTACTCACATTTCCGTATGAGTCAAAAAAAGATAAATCTTATCGCAGAGGAAATCTATATTAAAAAACCAGTAATACTGATATTTCACGAATTTCTTTGTTCTTTGTCTTTTGAACGTCATTTTTTCCCCCTCAATAAGACAGTATTTAAACATTGTCACAGCTCAGAAAAATTCATTTTATTCCCACTACAGTGACAATTTTAGTGAAAAACTCAGAAAATGTCTTCTTTCGAGAACCTTCCAGAAGCTAGTGGTGACTCTTTTGAGAACCTTCCAGGAGAGTTAGTACTTTTTATCAATTTCGAACAATATTTATTTGACAAAAAAGAAAATTTTAGAGAACTGGAAAAAAATATTTCAAGTGTTTTGAGAGATGGAATGGAAACAATGTGGGGTTATTTTGATGACGACAAAAAGTATGTACAAAATTAAAAAAAAACTTCTTTTGAATAGATTATTTTCCAGCATTGAGGAATGTCAGGCATCTAATTTTGAAGTGTAAGTGCTTTTGTATATTCGTCACTGACATTTCTCAAAAAATAATAATTTCAGGCCTCCCCAATCGCCAATTTGTTATAGGTCTTCTGAGTAAGTTATTTCACGCAAATCACTAGAAAAACGAACCATAACTGACTCAATTTTCATTTTTACCCAACACCGCTAATATATTTCAACAGACTTCAGCAGTAAGTTTGGGGATCATACGAGTAATGTGAAAATTATTTAGGGCTCCTCAGAATATTACGATTCTGAGAATAGATGTTTCCGTTAGTGAAAAAAAAAACATAATTGGGCAAATCATTTTTAGCATTCAGCACCTTCAGTGAGAAACCAGTAGTGAAGCAAAGGGTTTGGCGCCTTGTAAATATTCATTTGTTGTTTAGCTTACCTTTGTAAATAGACGCCGACATATATCGTATTCAAGATGTGTAAGTTTTTGAAAAAATTTCAGACTAGGTATAATAACGAAATTCTTCTTTTTCAGACATTTCAGTTTCCACACTGTATAATCTCTAACCAATAATGTAAATAGACGCTGTCATATAGCGAATTCAAGAGGTGTAAGTTTTGAAAAAAAAAATCAGACTAGTTATAATAACGAACTTCTTCTTCAGACACCCTACTACACACTGTATAATTTCCAACCAATAATGTTAATAGACGCTGTCATATAGCGAATTCAAGAGGTGTAGGTTTTGAAAAAAATTTCAGACACCCTAACATACACTGTATAATTTTCTTCTTTTGAATCAGAAAGGACAGCGAGAGCAGGATGTTATGTTATCTCTCCATAAAAGTGAAAGTTTCCAATATCAAATTCTTTTGGAATTCATGAAATATGTAATGAAGGAAATTGTGGTGAGTTTGATAGCATATTTCATTCATTTTAAAACAAAGATCCTGGAAATACCCAGTGTTTAAAAAAAAACACAAACAACTAATCATCTTAAAAAAATTTAAACATCAAAAAAAATATTGTATATACATTATCATCGTAAATGTACCTTGAGTACCCAGACTATTATTTCGGCCCCGCTCTTGTCCATGAATAAAAGGTAGTGGCCTACTGACCCCAACGAAATGAAAGGAGGCGGTGGCACAGGTGGCGTCTTACCCACCTCCATTTTCCCCTCAAGAATGGTGAGGGGCTTATTCTTTTGAAAGAAAAAAGAAAATTAGAGTTATTTTGAGATGTCTGATCAGTTGTGTGAAGAATTCATCTAAAATTAACACTTCAAACTATGACAAAGTTCACAAAAAATCAAGTGATGACAAAAAATAAATGTTGAGCATTCCATTCGGGGATAAATTGAATTCTGAAAATACAAACAGATTCGTAAATCAAAATTTCATTGAACAATCAGACTCGTAATCTAATCACATATTCGAATGACTATTGTTCCATATCAATTTTGAAATTCTTGAGAACTGATACAGAAAATTGAAACCGGTGGTTTGAAAGAAAAAAAATATAACAAAGCTCACATAAAATAATTCAAATGAAAACTTCACGCCAAACAATCAGGTTCGTAATCTATTCACATAAATGAATGATGGGTGTTGTTTCGGATATTTCAATTAGAAATTCTTGAGAACTGATACAGCAGCAATGATATCGAAATAAACTATGACAAAGCTCCCACAGAAAAATCAAGTGGTGACAGAAAGAAATGTTACAACTAATCAGCGTAATTCAATCACATATTCGAATGATGGTTGATGTCTCATATCATTTCAATTAGAAATTCTTGAGGATAGAACTACAGAAAATTGAAACCAATAGTTTATACGAAAAATTATAACAAAGATCTCATAACCTACTTTGAGATTCTCCAGGGTAACACCCCTTCAAACACAACAATACATAAATACTATTAAAAATAACTGTGTTGGCTCTGACGGTATATCTCTCACCATGATCAAGTACATTGAAAGCTATCTAATCGATCATATAACCTATATCTTCAACTCCTTGATAGATACCAACCATTTTCCCTCTGCATGGAAACATGCAATTGTACACCCGCTACCAAAATGTGAAAACCCTTCCGGATTATCCAACTTGAGACCAATAAGCAAACTACCTGTTCTGTCTAAAGTATTCGAGCGGATTCTGAAAGACCAGATAGATCCTTTTGTGTTCAGTAACAACCTGATAACGAGTGTTCAGTCGGGTTTTCGTACATTGCATAGGACTACCACAGCTCTTGTCAGCATCACCCAAGATATTTTCAATGCAACTGACCGAAATGAATTGACCTCCGTGGTACTCCTAGACTACAGCGAAGCTTTTGATACATTGGACCACAATATCTTGTGCAAGAAATTATCATATTTTGGATACAGTGAAGGAGCTGTCGACTTAATTAAGAGTTATCTGAGTAATCGAACTCAGGCAGTATGTTTGAATGGACAATACTCTGGTGCTTTGCCTGTTGGATATGGAGTGCCACAGGGCTCAATACTTGGTTCCCTTTTATCTTCTCTATATATATCAGATTTCCATCAAATAATTGTACTGTGCATCATTATGCTGATGATACACAGTTATATTACCCATTTTCTGGAAAAAACTGGCAAGAAGCAGAGGAAAAAATTAATGAAGACCTACATAAGTTATTAAACTTCTGCATCGCTCACAATCTCAAAGTCAAAGGTTGGAAGTTGAAAAACTGTTTCAAATCAAACTGGGACAAGATTTACTCCTATCAGTTACGGAATGCAAGAACCTGGGTTTGTGGCTTGATACAGATTTGAGATTTCATAAACATGTTAGTACACTTTGCAGCAGCTCCTACAGCACTTTACGTCAACTACATCTGAATAAAGATATTATGACCCCGAATTGAAACTCAAACTGTACGAAACACTTATATCGTCCAGATTAGCCTACTGCGACATCATCTATGGTCCTTCATTGATACAACTAGATATAAAACGTCTACAGAAAATCCAAAATAATTGTTTACGGCTCACATATGGCGTGCGCAAATTTGATCATATATCCCCCAAGTTTGAGGAGTCAGGTTGGTTACCTATCAATAAAACCATGCAACTCCATATCCTTTTGAACACCCACAAATTCAATATTTTCAAAAAACCGGATTACATTCACAATTGATATAAAACATTCGAAACTCAAAATAAATCAAGGACGAGGAACCGTGATACCTTTATCATTCCAAGACATTCATCTTTTTGCTTCACTCGCAGTTTTATTTATAATTCCATCAAACACTATAACTCTCTGCCCAGTGAATTCCGACATTACTCAATGTATAATTTCAAGAAGAAGTTGAAGATTTATCTCAAATCATCTGGATAAATACTGCTGTCACGTACATTATGCCATTGTCCATATGGTTTTCGCTTACTTACACTTTGATACATTCACAGTGCAACCTCAAGTATTTGTATCCCTTTCTCATAGATATGTAATTAAGTATCACATGTGTTATATGATATAATATTTACTTCATGTAATACTGTTCTCTACATGTCTTAAGGGTTAAGTTGAAAAACAGCCTTGGCTGAACTTCGCCTTTCATCGATTTCTTTTTCACACTCCTGTTTACCAAATATGAATTTTCATGTAATCGTAGCTGTCGATGAATGAATTAAATTATTATTATTATTAATAAAAATTGAATCCTACTCTCTCCGTTGAGGTCAGGTGGGCCCTTATTCTATTGATTATTCTGTTATCTGAAATTGAGGAGCAATGATTCAAAACACTAGAGGAAAAATCAAACGTGTTTCACCTCTCGAATGTTAACAAAAGATGCTTACCCATTGTTTTCAAACAGAGTGTGATACGAGTATCACAGAAGCAACTGTATTCATGTACTTCGTATAAACCGCAGATTCCTGGAAGTATATCACACAAAAACGTATTTTTATTATGAAAACCACAAAATTCTGATATGCTTTCATTTTCCACTCAAAGTTTGTTCAGTTCTAATTGTAGAAACAGTTTTTTTCAATTATCAAACAAACTTGCCAAACATAAAAATGTTTTGGGGACCAAAGAATACCTTTTTTGAGTTTTATTCAAATGTTCAGATTTTCTGAAAATGATCATGGGTGTAGGATTTTTTGTATTGGTCTATCTCTGTTAGCACAATACGAAATCCGTAACAGCGAGCGTCACCACGTGAAGGAGCGAATTTTTTCCCCTGAAGAGAAAAATATTCACTTGTAGACTCTAGGACGCCGCGTTAGTGGGAAAATGTTAGTGATGATCGTGAAGACTGTTGGAAAGTTAGTAGCAGTGGCGTTATGTGATTTTCATGGAAGGATAGGTAGAATGATTATGAATCGAAGCTCTCAGATGGGCACAACCTCTTGAATCCGTAGGGTAGCGAAGTGAAATCATCTTTGATTTTTTTTGTCGAGTTTGGTCTATATATTTTCGAAATCTGCTTCGTTATAACTTGGTGCTCGGCATTTCGAAAAATGGCTCTCGATGGAACATTGATTGGATGGGTGGACTTTTCCAAAACAGCTGATTCGATGGTGTCGAAGTTAACGAGTAAAGAAAAATATTCACTTGTAGACACTAGGACGCCGCGTTAGTGGGAAAATGTTAGTGATGATCATGATGACTGTAAGAAAGTTAGAAGCAGGGGCGAAATGCGATATTCAGGACAGAGGGATTGCTGAAGAAGGAAAGGTGCTAATTTCAAGACAGGTGAGGTGTAAATGATTATGATTCGAAGCTCTCAGATGGGCACAACCTATTGAATCCATAGGGTAGCAAAGTAAAATCATCTTTGAATTTCCTTTTTGTCGAGTTTGGTCTATATATTTTCGAAACCTGCTTCGTTATTACTTGGTGCTCGGCATTTCGAAGAATGGCTCTAGATGGAACATTGATTGGATGGGTGGACTTTTCCAAAACAGCTGATTTGATGGAGTCGAAGTTAACGAGTTGTGATGCTGTATAATTCAGAGAAATACCCTTCACTTTACACACAACTTTGTATTCCTTCGCATTGGTAGACCAGACTTTGAAGGCGTAATTTTTGGGTCCGCCGCTAACGAATTCTGTTATATACGACCCTGGGCCATGACATTCCAGCTCGTCGGTGAGTTCCCCCGAAAATTCACCTGTGGGCGGTTTGAATTCACCCTCCCTCTGTACAATCAAAATGGAGTCGGTGTCAAAGTACAGGATGCCCTCACCGAATTTTTCTAGGTACTCGTATAACTTGAGACGTGCGTGGGTTGTAACGTACGCAGCTATAGCCACATTCACGGTGGATAACGGAGTGAAGCTTTCATCCTTGTAACCCCAACTCACGATGAGAGTATTCTCGTTGATTGGTAAAATGGCGTCAATATGTATGGCTGAGTCTCTCATCATTAAATAAAATTCTTCAGGTGTATGAACGATTGAGGTTGTCGACTGATTTTCTTTCTGCCCCAGCTTTCCCCAGAAAGAACTCATTAATTTGGCGAGACATCGTAGACCTGGATTTTCTGAAATGTTTGCGTATTCCAACTGAATATCTTCACGTTCCAAAAATTCTTCAATGTACAGAGCCTTTGACTCTGCCGTTACACACTTCGAGTGCCATCCGGAAGCTTCTTGTTTCATTTTGACGAATTTCTTCATAATTTCGGTGAAAAGTCTTTTCACTCCTGTTGCTTTGTCATACTGAACAACATTGTAACTTCAAAATTCGGAAATATTCAGGATTTCATAGCCTAGATCTACAGCTTTCAATACTTCGTCCAAAACCCAGGTTCCTTTGAGGGCTCTCTCTTCGACAGAGTGTCTGCATTCTTCCTGTGCCATTTTTTGGCCACAAGTTCGGCACAAAACGAACATGAGTTTATCATTCATTTTCAGAAGTAATACAGGATGATACAAATTTTGCGGTGGAAGGATGGAGCACTTGATGAGTCCGTTTGAGTTTTTCAAGTCGACTTTATTACACTCTTCTCCTACATATACTGCGGGATGTGAAGTGATTTGTTTGCCATAGGTACAGGCAAATGGGTATAGACTGCAGTATCTAGATAGAAAATTTTCTCACCCTCTTTGGCCTTATAATATTCAACAGTATTGCCTGTACGCCCTCCGTAAAGAGCGTCACGAGGGTCGAGAGGTTCATCATACGCAAAGGCTTGTGTTACTGAGTGAATTTCAGGATTTTCCTCTGTCTCTGAGGAATTCACATTCCCATTTTATGACTTCATATCCCAATTGGTGAAGTCGCTCCGTACATTCACACAGAGCAGATATCCATGAAAATAACAACCGTGAAACTCTAATATCTCTTGGGTCTCGTCACAAAATCCATCCACTTTAACGCCGGCAATCAATGCTTCAGGTCCTCTAGCAGCGTGTCGAATTTTCACAGATCGTCGGTGTTCCTCCCACATCAACCATTGCAATGCAATTTTTGATTGACGGTCTCGATTTCGATAGCCCACTTTAGGAACTAACCCAATGGTATTCGGTTGCAGAAAGTTACGCCTAAACACTTTGTTACAGGCTGAAGCAATGGTGACGGCTTCAGTAAAGGGGCACACATTGGCTGTATCGAGCAACTGTTGCCTAAATTTCAAACAAGCCGCAGCCAAAATTTCCACATCACTAATGTAGTATTCGACGAGTTCCATTTTAAAATCGAAAATAAAACCCTCTTTCACTTTTTCTTCATGCCATTGAATCAGATTGGTACGAGCATCTGTACTCAAATTGTCTGGATCGTAAAACTTCAAAGCAGGCATGGCCCCAACATATTTGTAATTCTCCTCTCGATTGGACCGATGAGGGAAATATCCTTTTTTGAGAGAGGTAAGTCCAAAAGCTTTCGGTAGCTTAGATAGAGATATGGGAAAATAGTTTAGGGAGTCGACAAACTTCACATTGCCGATTTTCATCATGATAATCTTGGTGCCTCGCATTATCAGATCCGGTTTGAGTGTCGAATTTGTCAGAACGAAATTCAGAATAAACTGATGATCAAAAGCTTGTCCGTTGTATGCCAAAACAATGACTTGTTTGAATTTTTCCTAATCTGTAAAATATGATGTATAAACGGTGAAATAACGTCATTGGACTTCAATATCTGAAGACGAACACCGCATTTTTTACATACAGGCATATCTTCATTCAAACACACATCGCAAGACTGTTTGAATATGCACAGGTTGCATTCGTGAAGGAGTGAGCCATCTTCGAGGACTTTTTCTTGTCTGGTTTCCAGATCGTAGGTAACAAAAAGCACGCCTTCCAGTTTGGGTGAGTTGGTATCTGGTTGCATGTAACAGAGATGTCCGGCATGTTGATGCTGTCCACACAGTCGACAATAAATTTCTCCACATGTATGAAGTCTTTATTCACAGTCTTGAAACAGTCGGGGCATAGACGAATTTCTGCACAAAGTCTCACCTTATGATTGTCGAAACACTGCCGACCTTTGAAAGAGCGTAAACAGTCGGGACATTTGATTCGAACAGCTTCCTGACATGCTGGAGAATACTGACACGAAGAGCATGTTCCACCACATCTATGATGTTTCTTCCGGTTATAAGGCTCGTGACATTCCTCACAGTAATATGAGCAGCTCCTTCAGGAACGGGACGAATTTTGAATTCAAGAGTTCTTCCTTTAACTCCAAAACGACGAGTTTTCCGCACACAATCTCTGGCAATCACGAATTTTTCCATGGCACTGAACTTGGAAACGAACACCGTACTCAAAGACTGATGAGATCAGAATGAGCTGTCTCTGCCCATCCCCACTTATTTATAGATGTATGATCACGTTTCCGGTGCATGATCATCAAATTCAATTCTTCAATGAAATCAAGGAAATTATTCAGATGTAAGTAGTATGTTTTTGACAAGTGAAAATAGAAAGAGAAATTCTGACACATAGAAATTCGTATTATTTGTATAACTTTTCTCCAAATTGATGATGTCCTTGAAATCTGACCATAAATAATAGGAAGTTTATTTACAGTATATGAATAAATATATGCTCCAGTCTAAAATACTGCTAGTTCAATGTTATTTTTCGCTTTTGGTTCGTATTTCATAAGAAAATTTCATATTTTAGGGTACCTAAAAAAAAGCGACCTCTGTCGGGGCTGAAAGCGTTAAAATTGGCGCACTTCTCCAGGCGCGAAACATAGTTTCTAGCCTCTAGTAAGTATTGCTTGTCTACCGACCTCGCCTATCCTTCCTTTATCAACTCTATGATTCATACGCGCAAAATTCTGTTACTGCATGTTCTCCATTACCGAGAAGTGTGGTCAAGCCTTATCGACAATTATTCATACAAATTTCTTTCAATATTCATCTGTATATACGAGATTGATTGTTTTCCAGGACCCCCACCCTATGACACATACATACAGGGATGGCTAACCAACGCAAAAATTCTGAATTTCTACTGATTTTATATCAAAAACAAAGGGAGTAGTTGCTCGGCCAAACGACAGGACCAAATTTTGAAGACCAGCTGAAGATTATTGACTTTCCACATGTTTCAATGATAAAAGTTCGTTTTCAATTTATTTTCACTAATACCGTCTCAAAAATTCTTCAGTTGAAAGCAAATACAGCATTGAATTCATACTTTTTATGTATAGATGGAGGTACGTCCAATTTCCCCTCACAGCCATTTCTCTTGCAGGGTCAGTTAGGCCTATCATATTTTCATGCTAAGGGATAATTTTTTGTTTGGACGCTAAATGTATATTATTTCATTTCTTTTATAGCTCCAATATTTCATTTTGATTATGTGTATTCATGTCTAAGACACACACATTTGTTTTCTCGATTCATGAACCGCACATTCAATAAAATAAATCAAATTTTGAATAACAAATGATTCAGGTTTTATGAATCTTCAAATCTGATATTGTTATTGAGCAGGTCAGTTTCACTCTAAACAACGTTAGTGATAATATAACATCCGGCTTGATATACTTTCACCGGGATTATTCTTTACTACATCAAAATAGAATACAGTGATGTGATTTCATATTTCGAAGCATCGAAATTTGTGAAAAAAGGTATCCAAAAAGTGTCATTCAAGTTCATCAATTGCAAGAATATACTCAGACGTACATTCAGTTCCTTATCATTATTCGAGCACTTTCAAAATGGTAAGTTTATCTGATGAAATTCCTTAACATTTTGAATGCTAAAAGTTTAAATGATCAATGCGAATAGAATCATTTCACTTTTCGTCAGTGACTTATCAAACATTGAAGATACTTACACTTCTGAAGGACGCCGCCGCGTCGCCGCCACCATTCATTCAGTAGTGTCTCATTGTACATTTTTTTTCGATAATTCAACTAGCATTCGATATATCGAGTCAATCCATGAAATAAAACAAGTAATAAACAAAATTTTTATTGATAAACAGCTATTTATTTCGTTAACAATGTTTTGAGTTGATACAAAAGACCATCACTAGGACAATGAACTCCAAATGAACTCCAGTTAAATTGACCTGCTTCAACAAGTTTTCGAGTAAACTCATTACATTTGTAATAGGTGTTTCCTCGGAAAAAGTATATGTGACCATCTATGAATCGATATGCAGCCGTAACTTCGTTCGGAATCCCAGAAAACATATCGATGATTTGACCTCGACCTGTTATTACTCGTGGTGTCTCAAAGAATTCTACGTATGAGCTATTACCGTAGAACATGTATCCCTTACCGCTGTATGTGTGGAAGAATACATTGGCATCAGGTACTAAAGTAGGTTGAGTCTGCATAATCTGTAGAGGAGGAAAGTCCACTTCATGCCATTCTTGTTTCTTGCTATCGAAAACTATCAAAGAACCAGCCGAATTTTGGAAAACGTATGATATAGTTACTTTTCTACTAAGATAGTTGTTCAATCGTTCGGGCTTCTTATGTATATGCACATCATTTATATCCAGTTTCCATAAATGTTCCCCAGCACCAATATACAGTCTATGATTCGAAAATTGCGGTGCTTTTGCTAAAAACATGAAATCGGGCAATTTCACATCACAAAGTGCATGGGGTGTCGATTTTTGAACGACTGCTGGATGATTGATCTGTTTAGTGGTGGTGGTGGTGGTGGTGGGGGTAATCGTGGTTGTTGCTAGGTCTGCTAGTTATTGTACGTCTGCCATATAGATACTCCATTGCTAGTTTATCATCTTCAGTTACATTAGGAAGTTGGCGTTTATACCATGCAAACACAACCGATTCTTCGACTGAACTATGTTGAAGACCAAGTGTGTGGCCTATTTCGTGTGTTAGGGTGCCAAGAAGACTGACACCTTCTTCACTGTTATCACTATCCAATATCCAGTTTTCCGCCTTATCTATATGAATTTCCCTACAAGTATTCTGAGAATCGGAAAAATGAGCGTGTCCCAACACTGTTCCTGGTCCATCAAAGTTGAATGTGCAACGATAAGTACCTGTGCAGTCTTTACGGAAATGGTGTATTCTCTCTGAGAAAACTATTGATATGTCAGGTTTTTGATGTGCCGTGTGCGAACATAATTGAATTTTAAATTTGCAATTCCCTCCCAGAAAACGAAAGCTCTCCTTGCAATATCCACTTGTGCTGGGTTAGCTTTGTTACGGGTTCATTTATTACTTACGGTTTCGACCATAATAACATTCCAAATCAACGTCACACCACTTAAGGAAGGTTCAACCTCTTTGTTGCAACCATATCCCGTCTGTACAAAGCAATATAAAGATTTGATTTGACTTCACCTTCTGATGATGGAACCTTAAAGAAAAGCCGCTTACTCTGATTGAAAGGGGAGGGCCAAATGCTCGAATTCGTGTTTAGGTTATGTATATCAGCTCCATCAGGTGTCTTCTCCATACTGAAATGTTGCTACCCGTCGCTGGGATTGAAACAAGCACCCTGAACAGACTTGGAGGGGTATATATATTTATCCTAACCCTATTTATCCTAACCCTATTTGTTGTTTACTTTTGGGTATCCATGACATTTGTCGAATGCCAGGCAAGTCCTTGCCATTTCCAGTGTTACCACTGCTAGGATAATGCAGAATTGTTAGTAATTTTTCTGTCGGAGATCTTCTCACTCTCTCACTGGCTAACCTTAGATGAAGCATGTGCTTTCAATTCACTCGGTAATTTTCCGGATACTTAGTTTGCCAAGAGACAGTTCTCCTTGGAAATTCAATAATATAGAGTATTATTAAGATAATCACTATATTCAATCACTTGGATTCGAGTTTCCAACTTGATTCCGCTGTTTCAATTCGAAACCTTCTACGAGGCCACACACCATCCACGGTAGGTACCACTTCTGCTTTTATCCATGTCTATCTTCCCCCTGGGGAATAACAGCATGTATATCTACAAATAAATGTCATAAATATTCCAGGTCTTTTGACCCCTCGCTCTCCACTCACTCCGTTACATGCCCACTTGGCCTTGCCTCGGTGTAAGATTGCTTCGCTAACCCTTCGCTTTGTGTGAGTGATTCCATCACAATAAGCTGTGCATGAACCTTTCCCTGGAACACGTTCTCCCCCTGAAGTCGACCAGGTACGTAGGGGTCATCAACTCGAAGTCACCACTACCCCAGACGATCAGGCTAGGAAGGACTTCAAGAGATCCAGACCTGCTCTATAATCTTCAAGTAAGATCCAACCATTTACACCTCTATGATCATACCCTGATAGAATTGGACTGTAGTGCTTTTGCTGTACGGGGCCTAGGCTTGAACTGTAGTTAGTTTACCGAGCATCATTCGTAACCAGATAACCTGTGTTTTACCAATCCCTCCCCGAATATCCTCGATATTGCCTGGCTTGCACACCTTAAAGACATTGTATTAAACCTAACACCCTTGGTGAAAACAACAGATAATATTGGAAATAGTAATTGCGAATATTATAGACTTACCAATTGTGCACCTATAGTATATACTAAAGGGGATCATTATTCGTTGGTAGATCTGCCTTAATGATTAATACCATACGTTGTGTTAATAATTGATACCTGATTATGATTCACCAAATAAGATATATTTGAAATTGAAATATAATATTTCCAACATCAATCTCCTTCCCTCAGACATTTCCAACGTTGCATAATTTGTGACCAGCGCAGTGGCTAAGTTCCCGGCATCGTAAAATTATTTAATTTTCCACCCATTATTACATATCTCTATAACGACTGCTCGTTGATTATTTTCACCCACTTCCCCTCTCCACTGAGACAAACGCTAGCTCGACATTCATCATTTTGCCATCCTTCTTTCTCAATTAGGAGGAATAAGGGGGGTAACAAACTGGCGCCCATCTTTCATTGGCAGTTGTGATAGGTACAGGTTCCCCATATACGTGCATATATATCGTCAAATTCTATGGGTATTTTTTTTTATTATTATCCATGGATAATGTTTTCTTTTTGTATAATTTTTTCCCGCTAGGTGGCTTCCAGCAGGTAGAACCATCAATAAGTCAGAGTTGGATATTGGGTTTTTCGGTTTCCTCCAGACAGATTCGTGTTTAATAAGGAGAGTGCAATCTTAGAATTTCGGTTCTGTTTTACGGTTTTATTGACGTCAGGGCCATCAGCTAAGTTCATCGGCATTTAACTTACCACTCGTGTGGACCTGGCTTACAAAACCTTCAACCTTGGTATTGAAAAGCTCACATATTGCGTGAAGTTGACTATTTCAACCTATCAAGAGGTTCCAGGTAAAAGGAATGTGAACATTTTTGAACAAACTTGTTTATGAAAATCTTTTCTGTACAGTTGCGATTGATTTGGTTGCGGCAAAGGTGGTGAACCATTGTATATACTTTTTCGTTTCATTCTGCAGATTTATTTACTAGCGAGTTATAGATAGAAATTGTTTGATATTGTTGGTATATCCGAACGCTTACCTGTTTGAATATAGGTAAGCTATCCGAACATTTTTTTTCTTTGACACTTTTAGTAACTTTTTTTCAATTGATTCACTTACATGCAGTAAACTAGTTACAATGTTGTGGGTGATTTTTTTTTTCGCACGTAAAATAACTTGCTGGCGGATCATCTTCGTATACAGCAATTTGTTTGAAGTTTTTGTTGTATATACGAACGCACGTTATTTTATTATCTTAGTTAAGTTTTTTTTTTCATTTTATGTGTACAGTTGCGATTGATTTGGTTGCGGCAAATGTGGTGAACCATTGTATATACTTTTTCGTCTCATTCTGCGGATTTATTTACTAGCGAGTTATACCTAGAAATTGTTTGATATTGTTGGTATATCCGAACGCATACCTGTTTGACTGAAGGTAAACTATCTAAACTTCTTTTTTTGACACTTCTGGTAACTATTTTCCATTGATTCATTTACATGCAGTAAACTAGTTATGAAATTGTGGATGATTATCTCTGTCGTATGTGAAATAACTTGCTGACGGATCATCTTCGTATATAGCAATTTGTATGGAGTTTTTGTGGTATATCCGAACGCATGTTATTTTGTTATCTTAGTTTAGTTTTTTTCTTTTTCCTATTTGGTGAGAGTGGGGTTGTGCCAGTGTCACGTTTACTGATCTCGCTACCCTTCGACATGGAGGTCAATCGCTTATTGGGTGATGAGATCATGTATGAGCTCTCAATAAGAGGTTTACCAAACAGAGGCACTGTACAGGATAACCGATCTATTTTGAGAGGCGCACTCCGTCGCGAGAGAGAAGGAGTTCCTTCTTCAATCTCAACGGATCATCTAAACTGTGAGATTGAATTGGACATTTGCCGAAACAAGCTTGCTAGTCTGAACGATGATATTCAGAACTTCGATCACACGAACAAGACAAATGAAACCCGACAAATATCTTCTCGCCTCATCCACATCCAATTGCGTTTGCGAAGGATACCTCGAGGTAGTGAGCATGAAGAGGAAGCGAGACAGGATATGCTTTGTCAATGTATGCAATTCATTGATGCCGTGAGTGCACTCAATGAGAATTGTCCCCCCCGAACGAATGAAATGGTGTTGGATCGACATAATACTGTTGAAGGCACTATCATGGATGATCCAATCCCTTTGGTACCTGAAGGGAGAAATTCTCTCACCACCGAACCTTCAGCATTCATTGGTACTCCTACGCGACAGACGTTCCAACCAGGACCGCCTAGAAACGTTGTTGCCGATATTGCCAATAGCATCTATCTAATTGATCTAGGTAACGCAGACGCTAGGGAAACGTCACAACCTCGAGTGAGATTCGGGAATGAAAGGGATGATGTATGGAGCTATCTTGCTACGCCTGGGTCAGGAGTTCAGAATCGATCATCCGATTACATTCCGCAAGGAGAGAGAAGACTACCAATATCGCATACCATGGCCAATTCAACCAATATTGCAGGATCAGGAAATGGTTATCCAAACCCCTTTCCGAGCTCATTCGAGACTGAGAATCATAGAGCATACTGCGACGTTTCTCGATGGAAACTACATTTTGATGGAGAGGCAAGTGTTATGAACTTTCTAGAGAGGTTGGAAGAGTTGAGGGTCTCACGAAATGTGAGTAATGAACAGTTGTTGAGGTCAGCAGCTGAATTGTTTACCAAAGACGCACTGCTCTGGTACCGTACACAAAATTTCAAAACTTGGGAAGACTTGGTACCGAAACTCAAGGAAGACTTTCAACCTTACAATTATGAGTATGACCTATGGGAGGAGATTCGGAGGAGGACTCAAGGAGCCAAGGAGAAAGTTATAACCTATATCTCTGTTATGGAGAACCTTTTCAATAAATTGGGCGATAGAAAACCTCCAGAGGAATCCAGAGTGTTGATGATAAGGCGCAATTTGTTGCCCGTCATCCAGTCTCACTTAACTCTCCACAGTATTAGATCCCTCGCGGAACTCACCCGTATGAGTCGGTCAGTTGAAGAGACACAATTGCGAGCTCAGAATTTTTGCCCACCCCCTACGAATCTCAGACAACTTTTGGAACCTGAATTGGCGTACCGAAAGCCTTCTGGAACGAGTTACTATTCTTTGGTACCTTCAGTTTCTGCCGTTGGTGGAAATCCCGAAAACTCTTCCTCAGTTCTAACCGCGGCAAGCTCACCTTATATACCCGGTACCAGTTCGGATTCTCAAAGATGCTTCAATTGCCAGGAGCCTGGACATCGATTCAAGAAATGTAGGAAACCCCGTCAGTTATTCTGTTTCAAGTGTGGTCAGCCTCAAGTAACCGTTCGAAACTGTCCCACTTGTCAAAAAAATGTGAAAGGAGGGCAGCAGTAGATCGGAGGCCGCCTTCCCTCCCACACCAGACCGATCAACATGCGACTATGGCCATTTTGAACTACGTTTTGGCTCACGCCAAGAACGACCTCAGACCCTATTTGCAGATACAGATCTATGGACGCGAGCTGAAAGCATCACTCGATTCTGGTTGTTCGACTTCAGTCCTCGGGAGATATGGATGGAATTTGTTGAAGGAGACGTGTAAAATTAATAGTACGTCTTTGAAAAATTGTACCGTTGCCAACGGACAGATTTGTGAAGTAATAGGAAGTGTATTCCTTCCGATAAAACTTCAGAATAAACTCCGAATACTGGAAGTTATGATTGTACCCTCCCTACCGCATTATATGATATTGGGAGTTAATTTCTGGATCGAAATGGGCATTATTCCGGATTTATATTCTGGCCAGTGGTCTTTTCGAAAGGAGAATGATACCGAAGAACCAAGTGTTTGCTCCATACAAACGTTGGAGAACCTTTCCCTGGATGAAAGATGTCAACTAAAAGATATGATTGAAACCACCTTCGAACGTATGGGTAACAAATTGGGATGCACGAATTGCGTCGAACACGAAATTCGTACCAGTTCCGCTCCGATTAAACAACGGCATTATCCCCTCAGCCCCGCTCTGCAAAAACAAGTGAACATCGAACTAGAGCAGATGTTGGCCGATGATATCATCGAGCCTTCAACCTCCCCATGGGCTTCTCCCATTGTCCTCATCAAGAAAGCAGATGGAAAGTATCGCTTCTGCGTCAATTACAAAAAGTTGAACGAGGTATGTCTTCCAGATGCCTATCCTTTGCCCTTTGTTAGCGCCACGCTAGACAAGTTGAGAGACGCTCGTTTCCTCACGACCCTCGACATAAAGTCCGCATATTGGCAAATCCCTGTCAAAAAGGAATCTCGCCCCCTTACGGCCTTTGTGGTACCAACAGGAGGTCTTTTCCAATTTAAAAGGATGCCCTTTGGACTACATAATGCCCCGGCCACCTGGCAACGCTTTATTGACCGCGTTATTGGATTCGATCTCGAACAATACGTTTTCGTGTACTTGGATGACGTGATCATATGCACTCCAACTTTTCCCAAACATCTGGAAGTTCTTCGAGAGGTAATATCACGACTAACTAAGGCTGGTCTCACGTTGAACCGGGAGAAATGCAACTTTTGTAAGCCCGAATTAAAATATTTGGGTTATGTAGTGAACGCAAGTGGACTTATGGTGGATCCGGATAAAGTAGAGGCAATTATTCGCATCCCAAGACCCCAGAACGTAACGGAAGTGCGACGACTAGTGGGATTAGCGTCGTGGTACCGACGCTTTGTACCAAACTTTTCCACTGTCCTTTCTCCCCTGACTTCACTCCTTCGTAAGAACCAAGTCTTCGAGTGGTCTGTTCAATGCGAAGAAGCTTTTCAAGCTTTGAAAACCCATTTGATATCCGCCCCAATTCTTTCGTGTCCTAACTTTGAGCTTCCCTTCACCATTCAGACGGACGCTTCCGATTACGGATTGGGTGCTGTTCTCACTCAGGTGCATGACGACGGTGAAAAGGTCATTTGTTATTTGAGTCGTTCGCTGACAAAGAATGAAAGGAAGTACAGCGTCACGGAGAAAGAGTGCTTGGCAGTACTTTTTGCTATAGAGAAACTACGGCCCTACGTAGAGGGAACACGTTTCACGATTATGACGGACCATTACAGCCTTAAATGGCTCTTTTCGATAAAGGACCCTGTCGGAAGGATCGCTCGTTGGGCTCTGCGCCTCCAGCAGTACGATTTCGACATCGTTCATCGGAAAGGAAAGGAGAATGTGGTTCCTGATGTTCTTTCACGTACGGTTCCGGCGGTGAACGCTGTCGGGGGTGCTGCTGGGGAACAGAGTGAAACGAAAGATGCCTGGTTCCTGAAAATGATTTCCTAGGTCAAGAAACATCCGGATAAGTATCCTCTTTGGCGGGAAAATGGCGCTAAACTGTTTAAAAGAGGAAATTTCAAATATCCCGATCTGCAGAATGACACCGATGGTTGGTTGACAGTTGTCCCGAAGGAGTCCCGTTATCAGATCATACAGGAATTCCATGATCCCCCGGTGTGTGGCCATTTGGGAGTCTATAAAACTTTGGGAAGAATAGGCTCTAGGTTTTATTGGCCGAAGATGGCTAGTGATGTAGCGAGATATGTTCGCCGATGTGAAGTGTGTATTCAGTCAAAACCCGAGAAAAAACGTCCCATTGGCCTCATGCTTAGTTTACCGTCGACAGCGACGAAACCTTGGCAGATACTTAGTATCGATCTTGTTGGACCCTTACCGCGAACATCTTCCGGTTTCTCTTTCATAATGTCCGTGTGTGATTGTTTCAGCAAATTCACGCTCTTGTTTCCTTTGCGAACCATGACAGCTTCCAATGTGACTCGAATTTTGGAAGAACAAATCATCCTTGTATTTGGTGCCCCGGACAAAATAATCACAGATAACGGAAAACAATTCCGAAGTGACTTATTCCAGAAGAAAGCAAGCGAATATGGAATTAAAATTTCGTTCATTTCTAACTACCACCCACAGGCTAACCCTGTTGAGCGTGTACACCGGGTAGTGAAAACAATGCTTTCGGCATATGTCGTCGACAATCATACCACCTGGGATAGATATCTACCAAAAGTCGCCTGGGCCCTCAGATCTGCAAGACATGAGGTTACTGGCTTTACTCCTAACTTCGTTCTTTTTGGACGCGAAATTCGGTGTCAAGGAAATCTACAGGACTCACTGGACGTAACACAACCAATAGACCCCCAGGTTCGATCGGAATCGCTGAAGAGAGTATTCAAGGATGTGTCTGATAAACTGATGAAGGCGTACGAAAGAAGCAGAAAAGTATATAATCTCCGAAGACGGGATGAAAAATTTTCTGTCGGTCAGCGAGTGTGGCGGAAAAATTACGCGACTTCCGACGCGGTTAAGCACTACACCTCTAAGCTTGCTATGAAATACGTAGGTCCTTTTACGATCCATAAAATATTGTCTCCCTGGTCCTATGAATTGAAAGACGAGTCCGGTAAAGTTTGTGGTACCTGGCATGCGAAGGACATTAAAGCACACCCTCCAGATCAGGATGAATGATATGTAGATACTGTTTTTTTTTATTAGATTTAGGATTAGATTGTTTTCCTTCAGGAGTTCTACTTACCTAGAATTCACCACTTTTGGTGCAGAGTGTTTTATGTTTTTTTTTGGAGATTATTGTATCAACTGCTTACCAGTAGTTAGACGCGTTCATCAATAGAAAGTTTCTACGAAACTTTCTGTTGGGAAAGGGAGGTGTTGTTACGGGTTCATTTATTACTTACGGTTTCGACCATAATAACATTCCAAATCAACGTCACACCACTTAAGGAAGGTTCAACCTCTTTGTTGCAACCATATCCCGTCTGTACAAAGCAATATAAAGATTTGATTTCACTTCACCTTCTGATGATGGAACCTTAAAGAAAAGCCGCTTACTCTGATTGAAAGGGGAGGGCCAAATGCTCGAATTCGTGTTTAGGTTATGTATATCAGCTCCATCAGGTGTCTTCTCCATACTGAAATGTTGCTACCCGTCGCTGGGATTGAAACAAGCACCCTGAACAGACTTGGAGGGGTATATATATTTATCCTAACCCTATTTATCCTAACCCTATTTGTTGTTTACTTTTGGGTATCCATGACATTTATCAAATGCCAGGCAAGTCCTTGCCATTTCCAGTGTTACCACTGCTAGGATAATGCAGAATTGTTAGGAATTTTTCTGTCGGAGATCTTCTCACTCTCTCACTGGCTAACCTTAGATGAAGCATGTGCTTTCAATTCACTCGGTAATTTTCCGGATACTTAGTTTGCCAAGAGACAGTTCTCCTTGGAAATTCAATAATATAGAGTATTATTAAGATAATCACTATATTCAATCACTTGGATTCGAGTTTCCAACTTGATTCCGCTGTTTCAATTTGAAACCTTCTACGAGGCCACACACCATCCACGGTAGGTACCACTTCTGCTTTTATCCATGTCTATCTTCCCCCTGGGGAATAACAGCATGTATATCTACAAATAAATGTCATAAATATTCCAGGTCTTTTGACCCCTCGCTCTCCACTCACTCCGTTACATGCCCACTTGGCCTTGCCTCGGTGTAAGATTGCTTCGCTAACCCTTCGCTTTGTGTGAGTGATTCCATCACAATAAGCTGTGCATGAACCTTTCCCTGGAACACGTTCTCCCCTTGAAGTCGACCAGGTACGTAGGGGTCATCAACTCGAAGTCACCACTACCCCAGACGATCAGGCTAGGAAGGACTTCAAGAGATCCAGACCTGCTCTATAATCTTCAAGTAAGATCCAACCATTTACACCTCTATGATCATACCCTGATAGAATTGGACTGTAGTGCTTTTGCTGTACGGGGCCTAGGCTTGAACTGTAGTTAGTTTACCGAGCATCATTCGTAACCAGATAACCTGTGTTTTACCAATCCCTCCCCGAATATCCTCGATATTGCCTAGCTTGCACACCTTAAAGACATTGTATTAAACCTAACACCCTTGGTGAAAACAACAGATAATATTGGAAATAGTAATTGCGAATATTATAGACTTACCAATTGTGCACCTATAGTATATACTAAAGGGGATCATCATTCGTTGGTAGATCTGCCTTAATGATTAATACCATACGTTGTGTTAATAATTGATTCCTGATTATGATTCACCAAATAAGATATATTTGAAATTGAAATATAATATTTTCAACATCAATCTCCTTCCCTCAGTTGACGGTTTGTTTTAGACATTTCCAACGTTGCATAATTTGTGACCAGCGCAGTGGCTAAGTTCCCGGCATCGTAAAATTATTTAATTTTCCACCCATTATTACATATCTCTATAACGACTGCTCGTTGATTATTTTCACCCACTTCCCCTCTCCAGTGAGACAAACGCTAGCTCGACATTCATCATTTTGCCATTCTTCTTTCTCAATTAGGAGGAATAAGGGGGGTAACAGCTTGTGGGAACGAACAATGAAGGTTAGTCTTCTTCCAACGCACTGTACTAATGGTGAAGGCATTTTCGGGTTGCATACATCTGGGCTGACGAACTAGAGCCAGTGTCTCCTCGATGAGTTCACCATATACAGGTAGATTATATTTCTCCTGAAACGCCACTATAGCCGTCTCGATAGACAATATCATATCAGTATTATTATCAATATATATCAGTATTATTATCGATGTATCCATATTGCTGCAGGTAATTAAACATATCTATACGAGTTGTAACATTTTCACACGATGAGAGTGTTGATAAAGCGAGGACTAGCGTACCGGTCAACATCTTGAACAATACTGATGTGATTACTATGATTCTCTAGCTGATATTGACATCGTCCGGAGACCGTCAGAAGACCGGAAGTTGAAATCGGAAGCGAAGGAGAAATTTTCATTCACCCCGGTTGACTTTTTTTTCCTAAATCAGGGTGCCTGTTGAGTGACAGTCGACATGAAGATTACTGTTGAGACTCAAAAAACCCAGAGTGACACATACATCGTTGATTTTCACCAATGACATCCACTTCTATGCAAATACAACTTTGAAATCGTACTTCTTGTGCGTATTGTTCATGTGTTTATAGAAAAGATCATGCTTTTTTCCCAAGGAGTTTTGTGTGTGTGTGTATCAGCCCCAAAATACATGACTCAGCCAAAAAAAAATGCTTTCGTCTAGTGACGAAAAAGCAAACATTCAATAGTTCTTCACTGGGCCAGAATTTCAAATGTGATGCTTCATCGTTACTCGATTTTTGAAATAAGTGTTCTCTCTCTCTGAAGAAGTGTCCATTGAAGAAACACCTGTCGAAGTTTGGAAAACCGTCCTCTTCTCCCTTTATCACTGGGGGCGTAAAAATCCCTCAAACTAGAATTTTCCGCTTCCCTGTCAGTTTTCTCTCGGTATTCGGCATCTTGTGTCAAAACTGTGTCGCGCCCACCAAACCTGTTTGTGCACCTCTTGATTACCTTGTCTCAGTCTCTCAATCAGGGTGCCTGTTACAGTCGACATGAAGATTACTACTGAGACTCAAAACCCCGTGACACATGCATCGTTGATTTTCACTAATGACATCACAATCTATGCAAATACAACTTCGAAATCGTACTTCTTGTAAGTATTGTTCATGTGGTTATAGATGGAGGTGCGCCCCAATACTTCTCCACAAATTTCACATAAAACAGGTCTTCGATCATAGTCGTACTGCCATTTTTTAAATTCCTCATACGATGACCACGATTCTTTGTTGAACGGTATCCAGTTTCCCTAATTTTCTCCAGAAGTCATACAACAATCATCACATAGTTTTGCACTTTTCGATGATTTTATTTCTTTGTGGCACCTCTCACACAACATGTTTCCACTGCAACGTCTGGATAATGAATGACTAACGTTCTGCCTTTCTTGTTACTTTTGACGTTGGTCAGGAACTCTGACACTGGTAATTTCCAAACAGAAGGTATCGGTATCAAGGCCTGGAGAATTCGTCTGAAAGACGGATGATATTCTTTGCCATACATCTATAAATGTTACTTCACCTGCTGGTTTGAACCGCATCCATCCCTGACCGTTTTAAGTTTTTGGAGCAAAAGGTAAATCCAATATAGTCGGTAGGAGCCAAACCTTCCCCACCTCTTTCAACAATACCCTCGATAGCATCCTTCACCCATTGTGTGGGTTCAGCTCCCTCAGGAACGGGATGAATTTTGAATTCCATAGTTTTTCCTTGCACACCAAATCGTCGATTTTTCTTGACGAATTCCTGCTTGATACGTCGCTGAGATCCGGGTCCGGCAGGGATGTAGCTGTTCTCCCCAACAGGAAGTGTGATGGCGTTAGAGCTTCTAGGTCAGAGGGTTCACTCGATAAGGGAAAAAGAGGGCGCGAGTTGAGGATCGCCTCTACTCGAGTGAGGACGGTATAATATTCTTCGAAAGTCAGCAAAGACTTTGCAAGTACTCTTTTTAGATGAAATTTAGCTGACTTTACCCCGGATTCCCATAATCCCCCAAAATTGGGCGACCTAGGTGGAATGAAGTGCCATAAATAGGAAATTATCGGAAAACACTTGGCTTGGTTTTCCGCGTCTACTAACAAATCGGCGGAATGCTGCTATAAATGACTCTGTACTGAGATGTGTTACGAATTCAAGGTGGATCGCCTTTGTAGCAAAACAGATAAATAGGCTTATATAACATTTACTAGTTTTATACCCACGACCCCTTCTATCCCGAATATATACTGGTCCAGCATAATCCACGCCGGTTACGAAAAAAGGTGGCTGTGGAAGGAGTCTAGATGAGGGAAGAGAACCCATATTTGCATGTCCGCGTTTAGGATTGGCTCGGAAACATTTTACGCATTTATGACAGATATCCCTAGCTAGACCCTTCCCGGAAATGGGCCAATAATTTTCGCGAAGGGATGAAAGCAATAATTGGGGCCCAGCGTGCATTAGAGATATATGTACATGTTGAAAGATAAGTTTAGTAAGAGGATGCCTTGGACCTAATATCATTGGGTGCTTTTTCTCAAATGAAAAATTTGAGTTTTGTAATCTACCTCCCACCCTTGATATTCCTTCGGAATCAAGGAATGGGCTAAGGTTCAACAATTTACAATTTGTATCCAGGGGAGCTTTAGACTCTAGTTTTTTAATACTATCGCTAAATGAATGCCGTTGGGATAATATTATAAGTAGTTTTAGTGAGCATTCGAGTTCTTTCACGCTTAGATATCCACTCCGACGACTTGCTACAGGTGTCCTACAATTATATATAAATCTTGACAGAAAGCCATCGGTCTCTTGATTCGATTTAGGGACGAAAATCTTTTGAATTCAATCGGAGTGTCAAGGGGAATTGCAATTGAGGATATATTAACCGGCTTCATTTCGGGTACATTTGGAGGAGAAATTGGCTTGGATATGGGCCAGGTTTTTTCAGGCTGTAATAGCCAGTGTGGGCCAGACCACCAAAGTGCGCAACCTTGAAGTTGTGAAGGATAGACACCTCTAGTGAGGAAATTGGCGGGGTTCTGTTTGGTATTGATATAGTTCCAAGAATCGGCACAAGTGAGCTCTTGGATTTGAGCCACACGATTTGCGACGAATGTCTGCAGTAGATGAGGAGAAGTTTTTATCCAACATAGGGTAACGGTGGAGTCACACCAAAGAAAAGTGGCATCGAATCGTAGACCGATAGAGGTCGTTACTTGTTTACATAATTTAGAAAATATCAGAGCTGCACACAACTTCAGTCTGGGAATTGTGAGTGCTTTGAGAGGAGCCACCGTCGATTTGGCCAACAATAACGAAACCCCGACATTTCCTGAGAGATCTATATTACGAACATACAAGCAGGCTCCATAAGCTTCAGTGGACGAGTCGGAAAATCCATGTAGTTGAATATTCACAGGTTGGGGTTGCAGTATACATCTGGGAATTTGTATCTTATTAAGTTGAGACAACTGATGACTAAACTTTTCCCATGGCGCTCGAACGTGCTCAGGCAATTCTTGGTCCCAATTCAGTTTTAAAGACCAGAGTTTTTGGATAAGAATTTTTGAAATGATTATACAAGGGGAAAGGAGCCCCAACGGGTCGAATATTTTAGAGATACTCGATAGTATAGATCTCTTGGTAACAACATCGGATATCAGTGAATCTTTTATACAGTACTTGAGCTCATCAGATGTAGGCGACCAGTATAAACCTAAGGTTTTAGTACTTTCCTGGTCATCGAAAAATACAGGATCGAATCCTTCATTAGAAGTCAAACCCTTCAACGCACCTGGTTCGTTAGAGGACCATTTCCTCAGGTTGAATTGAGCTGATTGCAAACAGAAGGCTACTTCCCTACCAAGTTGGTTAACTTCCTCTATCGACTCACCCTCCGAAAGAAGATCATCGACATAGAAATCCTTGGCTATTACTTGACTTGCTTGCGGAAAATGCATTTGAGAGTCAATTGCTATTTGCTTCAGACAACGTACCGCGAGAAAACTGGCAGAAGACGTTCCATAAGTAATGGTATTAAGACTATATTCGCAGAGTTCGTTTTCTGGGGATTCTCTCCAGAGAATGCGTTGACAAAATCTTTGCTTAGGGTTAATCAATATCATTCTATACATTTTCTCTATATCGGCACTGATAACAATTCGATATTTTCGAAAGCGCAGAAGGATAGGTAGGAGATCGTCTTGGATTTTTGGCCCTACGATTTGGAGGTTATTGAGGGATATGCCGTTCTCCGAAGGGGCGGATCCATCGAAAACCACTCCCAGTTTAGTTTGTCAGCTGCCCTTTGCAGTATTGACAACAATTTCAGATAACAAGGGTGACTCTCGACTAAATCAGTGGGTTGGGGTGGGTAGAGGAACAAAACGAACGCATTACCATAGATTCTGGACCATTTATTTAATCGTACTCTTATTCTAATCAGATTCACTCCGAACTAGTTCTGGGACAACTTCGAGCGTATTTGGAAAGCGCGGTTCAATATTACGAAACCACCAGTAGAACAGCTGATAACTGTCAGCCTATTACATAATAATTAATAATACATAGATGCTAAGATGGTTTTATAAATGAGTATCAAAATTTGTTAAAGGTGATATTCTTAGCAAAATTAACACTCATAAAATATTACCCACAGTCTTCCCTTTTAGTATACTGAAATTTCACAAACTAGCAATCCAGTACACAGGTGAGTAAATGCCTTAAAATAATGCTCTTAGTACCTAGGCGGCTGAATCAATCAAGGATCTCACTTGAATGGTGGTCTTGTTCTTGTTACAGGAAGCTATTGACTCATAAACTGATTGGACTAGTAATAATGATAATACAACAAGTGTACACCGATGAGTGAATGCCCAAAAGAATGGTCGGAGCAGCTCTTCGTTGGAGAAGAACCTGGCTGAATAGTGTGTGGTTCTGTTATATAAAACCACTGACTCACCACCTAATTGGGTCGTTGATAATGATATTGAGAAGAATGTACAGGTGGGTCTTAGAAATGTTCTTGATTATTCGATGAAACTATAGATCTCGTTTAAATGGTGGTTTGGTTTTGTTATAGAAAAGCACTGACCCGCAATCTGTTTGGATTATGCGTAATGATAATGGAAAGAGTAGCTCACAGTTTGTCCTCCATTGGTTATAGGACTGGCCCCTGGAGATGAGTATGCTTCGGAAGTTCTGGTTGTCCCCGACTGCAGGTTACCTAGTGCGGAGGACTCATGAGCAGCAGAGGGTATTCATGCAAAGCAGTACTAACAGCGATATGTCTAGTGCAGGAAAAGGGGATCAAGCACCTAGTTGGCCAGAAGATTTGAACGGAGAGTGAAAGGCCTGAAAATTATACAATCGTCTAAGCACAACATACGCAAGCAGGAAGGTTTTGCTACTCATTTTCACAAGGCAACATAAGCCGTAGATAACATGCAGTAACTGCTATGAACACGTACCTGAGTTGGTATGTGGCCCTTGGTTGAAATGATTGGTCAGGCCGAACGCCTGAACGAGGATTCAGAAACAGTGAATTGTTCAGATCAAATCCAACTTTCGTTGTTTTTTTTTGTATTCAACTCACGAGTAATACAAGAATAACTGAACTATTTTATGTTTCTGGGGCAAATTAAATCCGCTAAAGAGCGTGAAATCACTTGAGCTTTCTTGGCTACAAAATGGCTCCCTTTCTTTTTTTTCCAACCCTTCTGTTCGAGACGATTCTAATATCTGCCTGTCCTTGTCAATCACCTATCAGGTCAGGTATGACATCTGTCATGGCAGTATATGACAACTGACACACTTTGGGGATACTCATGAAGTTAGGTCTAAGAGTTGGGGAGTTTGAGGTTATGTGGTTTGTTGTGATATTAATGATACCCTTATGATTTTCAGAAGGACCACATGAACATGGTATAATCCGGAAAAGGGTGAAGGGGACCTCCACAGTACCAAATATCAGGGTTTCAATAGCAAACTGCCTCAGGACCATTGCGTTCAGAGCTATCTACTTCGAGCAACCAGAAGTGTCGAACATTGCTTCGATGCATTTTTCAGGTGAGTGAACTAGTTTTATCAGAGTTACTGAGAATAATTCGTACTACATCGTTTCAGATTCTGTGAACGAAGAACAGTTGGATAGATTGATGAAAATGAGTTCCTTTCTGCTTGACAATCATACCCGATGACCCCGTGGCAGATATTAAATTTAACAATAAAGATATATTTCAAATGGTTACCAAATTTTCAAACTGTGAATCGAAATCAGCCCGTAACAAGTTGTGGTACTATTTTCGTTCAAAACTCCATGATGCGGCAAGTAATAGCCAAAGTTTAAGGATTCGCTATCTTAAATTTTAGACATATGACTTAGGTGTTCGTATTCACGCATGAACTGAACATACATAGTTCGTAAGGTAGAATTCACATGAAGTTTTCTATCCAACGAATAGAAACGCTTACGGGCTGAATTTTTTGAATCCCCGAGAGAGGTAGATGGGTCTGATTTGAAAGGTATATCGACTACAAATTTTCCATCTTGGTTTCGAGTAGTGGTTTGTATGTAATGGTTTCCACAATAAGATTCATCATCTGTGATCAGTTTCGATTCGCGATAGGGCTCCTCACCCAGATAGCACAAGTACGTCCAGTGGACGTACTGCATATGTACAGTGAGGATGTATTGTACGTATTTGGGACGTACTTCAGTCTCCGACAGACGTACATAAGACCTTCCTGGAACTTACCGTTTCCGCATAGTCAGTAATCCCAGGTACGTACTTTTCTAGTCCACACAGGACCTGTAATGTACAGAAAGGGGAACTGTTTGGGACATTCCGAAAACGTACCTTCTTGTTAATGATATATAGACGAAAAAAATAAATTCAATTGATGTCACTTCTCAATTCTCAGTTCTCATATCCGGAATTATTCATTTCTTCTTCACCAATTAGTCAACTTGAAAATTTCACTCATGCACATGTACTTACCGAATACTAACCTGGAAAAAACTCCGGCTGCTGCGGGACTTGAACCCGGAACTTCACTTTGGATATTTCACTGTTTACCACTACACTATTTAGCCATTTATCTTTATTTATTTTTAATATCAAGATTAAAGAAATAATTATTGTATTGTATATTATGATGTATCCTACCAATAAAGATTTCATTCATTACAACGCTCTACGGCACGGAGAGACTTGTTTATAAAGAAGAGTTGTGTGGTATAGATGTGCATTCGACATTAGGAGCGTAGAATAAAATATTGAATTATCACATTAGGTGGCATATTGGCATAATACTGCAATATAGATATGCAAATTCTGATAATGCTTGAATATTGTTTTCAAAGTAAAATGAAAATATTCAACTCGTCATTTTCGAATCACAACTGAAAGGGGTATCGGGATTTTGAGAGTGATGACTTTAAAATATTCAAACATATACCAATATTGGTAATGCAGTATTCATGATGAATTATTCCTGAAAAAATTTGGAAAAATTGAAATACCGACGTGGTGAATTTCAATACTACAGAAAATACGGCCAGAACTTTTTGCACAGCAAGTGTGATATTCCACATCGCCATCGCATATAAGACAGTCATCCTTCAATGTTTTTTCAAATATATTTTCATTGTTACTGAACTTCCTAAAAAAATGTTAATGTTGTCTCGAACATAGGTAACTAACTTGAAGTCACCATATGATGTGCTACTTGGGATAGCGCGTTGGGCCTACCTGACAGGGACGGTAATGTACGTATGTGGGACGTTTCTAGTTCGTACTTTTTCGGCCCACACTAGACTTGAGGGGATCTAGATGAATGTTCAAAGTAGGTTTCTTGGCGTACGTCAAGGAGACGTCCAAATACATACGATTCCCAAAAATGTACGTCATCACTATGATCCTCAAAAGTTTCAAAAGATACGATTTTGAAAGGGACCCAATATGTACGCACCTGGAAGGTCCAAACAGTACGTGCATAGTCCTTCCAAACATGTACGACAATGATACTTATAAACAGTACGTACAAGGAATTATCAAAAAAGCACGTCATTGGTATGTCCCTAACTCGTTCCGAAATGTACGTACCTGAAAAGGAGTTATTATGAACGTACCCGGGACACTTACTACAGTACGTACATAGTACTTCCAAGCATGTACGTTTTTATTACATTCCGATTGGAACGGGACCGAATATGTACCTACATGGGACGTATATATAGTACATACATGGAACATCCGGAAATGTACGTTCTTCGAATGTCTCCCATACCTCCCGGGACGTATCGACGTAACTGGGACATAAATGGTTCGTCTTCAGGACGTCGTGTGCTATTTGGGCATATTCCCAAAATTTGGCAAGTTGTGTTTCTAGTTCCAAGGTTGCACCGAAGGAACAATTCAATTTTGATCTAGTCCTAGATGGAAGGATTGGTCCAGATATGATCCAACCCAGTTCTGAGTTCTGAAGAGTGGGAAGATTGGGGCCTAAACGAATACTACCATCACGCAGAAATCTATAGAAAAGTTCAACACCTATAAGGAGATCAATCTCAGATGGATTGAAGAATTCTGGGTCGGCTAATATAATGTCATTAGGAATGTTTAGCATGGTAGAATTGACAGGGTTGATGGGAACTATATCACAGATGGCTGGCAAAACCAAACATGATATAGTGTAATTATGTTTTTATTAATACGAGAGCTAAAAGTTATACTACAACGCTTGGGTTACATTCGACATAGTCTGATTAATTCCGGCTATGGCTACTTTTGCATTTTTTATTGAAATATTCAACCTCTTACATAACCTTTCCGAAATGAAGTTTGATTGACTACCAGAATCTAGTAAGGCGCGACATGTATGTATGTTATTATCCGAGTCATAAAAAGTAACCAATGCAGTAGAAAGTAGCATATTACATGTATGTATTCCCCTCTCTTTCATCCGTTGACACCTGAGAATTTCGACAAGCATTGTCACTATGTAGTAAGGTATGATGTTTACGATTGCATTTCATGCATAGCGTCGATTTACAATCAGCATATTTATGGTTAGCACGCAAGCAGTTTGAGCACAGTTTGAGGTTTTTAATTCTTTCCCATCTGGCACTACTATCAAGTTCAAGAAATTCGGTACAGTTTGTTATCCAATGATTTCCCTTACAACATACACAAACAATATTATAAGTCGAAACGAAAGAATTACTACCAAATTTTGATTTTGCACTTAGCGGCAAATTTTTCTGAGACGTGTTTTGCTTGGAACTACTAGAATGATTATGCTCTTTTCTTTCTAAAACATCTGTCCGGTCGTTCAAGAGTTTCCAAAATTCGTCAAGAGGTGGAATATCTCCTGCGATTTTATACGATTCCCACTCATCTTCAGTTTTCTTGTCCAATTTTAGAGTGAGGTGAAATATTAAATAAGGATCCCAATCCCTGGTGGAAACCCCTAATTGATTCAGTGATCTAAGATGCTCAACAACTTCGTCCGCTAATTGTCTCAGGCTTAATGAGGATTCTTGTATTATTGAAGGAATACCGTTGGGAGACTTCAAATGATTATGAATCAACATCCTCTTATTATTAAAACGTTTACAGATTATATCCCAAGCCGACCTATAATTATCAGCTGTTACATCAATTTTCGTAATAAGTCGTTCACACTATCGTCCAAGCGCGTTTTGAGATAATAAAATTTCTCTGCATCCCCTAACCCAGGGTGGCTATGTACCAAGTCTACGTAGGGATCACGGAATTCCAGACAAGTTTGATATCCCCCTTTAAAGATAGGTAATTTAATATTAGGGAGTTTAATATTAGTAATTCTTTTACAATTTTGTTGCTGCGAACGAACTGAGTTACCAGATCCACTACTTTGTTGCTGTTCCGAACAAACTGAACTAGCAGATAAAACTCGATTTTCAGGGTGCAAGATATGATGAAAGTCAGATAAAATACTTCGAGCAATAGAGATTGTTTCATAAAAGTTACTCGTAAACGATTCACGTTCGGCTTGTTGTTCATCGTCCTCATCACATAATAACTCGATTTGATCTTGAACATCATCAAATTTATTCAGCAAGTTAGTATCTTTTTCCAACCTAGATTCAATTTCTAACAAAACCTTTTTTTCGGTGATTCATTCTGCGGTAGATTTTTAAATGTCGATTCAAAGTGAATGACAGAGTTCTTAAAAATAGTTAATTTTCTTTTCATAACCGTACGCTGTTTTTTGAGACTCTGCAAATCATCTGCCATAATGACTGAACAATATACTGCCCTCAATAATGCGGGATGATGCTGATTCATAGACTGATGACAACGCTTTGAGTCACTGGAGATGAGCTATCGTCGGTGTTATCACATAGAATATTCATTCTTGTTCGTACCTTCCTAATAGCAATTTGTGTTGTTGTAATAACCAAGTAGTGGTAGTTTGTGTCGAGTTGAATATAGGGTGTTATCATTAGTGTCGTGTTCTCCTTCGAAGACCCCACCATCCTACATCAGAAGTGGTTACGGTGTTGTGTGTGCTCTGTTGAAAATGCCGAAATCCAGAAAAAGAAGCCGGAGAGAACGTTCTACGTCAACATCATCTTCATCAAGCAGTGATCACCGAAGCAAGTCAAAAAAATCCAAACAAAGAGGCCCAGTCGTAAGCGAAATATTTCATCCTCAAACTTATAATGTACACTCTAATTCAGGTTCTCTCATTTCATCGATCATTCCCGAATTCGATCCAAAAACATCAGACATTAAAGATTGGTTAGAAATAATTCACCATTATGCTAAAACTTATAAATGGTCAGATAGTTTCACTGTGTATCAAGTTCTGAATAAATTGAAAGGAACTGCAAAAACATGGTATGATAGCTTCATTCAAAGCGAAAAAGGTTGGTCAGAGCTTACTTGGAAGCAGTGGAAAAAAATATTGAATACTACTTTCCAGAGTACTCGAAATACTTACGAGCTATTCATGGATATTGCGAATCATAGACCACAAAAAGGTGCCCCGCTCTATGATTTTCATTTTCAACACTTGGCTAAAATCAATAAATTAAATTTGAATTTTTCTAGTTCCGATAAGGTATCACTTGTGATAGGTGCAATTAACGATAAGAATATTTCATCTGCTGTTGAGGCTTCAAACATAAGAGATCCAAATATCCTAGCAACTTATTTGAAAAATAAAGTCTATTCCCCAGAGGAAGTTCAACCTGGGCACATAAGCAGTACCAACAGACCAAGTACAAGCCATTCACAATATCCTCAAAGAAAATATGACAAAAGTCATTTTAATTGTAAATCATGCGGAATGAACGGCCATGAAAGAAGAACGTGTAGATTTAGGGAAACCAACACCAACAACGCCACCACTGGCTTCTGACGAATACACCTGCACTCTTTTGCTCCGCCTCCGCCGTTGCTGAGTAAAATTTCCACCTGTTGCCTTCCACGCGAACAATGCGAGGAGTTTCTGTCGCTTTCCGGATGAAACCAAGACCTGCCGCTCTGCTCTGCCCTTGCGCACTGGCCGATTGGCACGGGAGCGGTTCGTCACTACGACGGAGAAGCAACACAGGTCCGGTCTGGGAATTATGTCCAACAATGACATTGGTTTCTAATATTTCGTCTAGGTCTTGAATTACACGAAACAAAATCGGAATCAAGGAAAGAAGTTTTATATTTGATTTCAAATAAACAGTTGGAGAACTGTGAGCATGCTATCTTCGAGAATCTTATAATTCATTTTCATTGAATACGACTGGAAGTCTATAAAGTCATTGGATGCCATTTGCATTATTTTGTATGATTTTAGACTCTGTATTCTCATCAGAAGTCTCAATAGAGAAACTGGTGAGAAATATTCTGACTTGCTCAATGATCGTTCGATGACACTATGAACGGCATCCACTTCCTGGATGCAGGAGTGCCCTGGTACAGAAAACTTCATAGTAAGCTTTTCCTTCCATGTACTGCTTCAGACCACACCGCACAATAAACGTCTTCAGTTACAGATAAATGAGCAGTCATGTTGTAAACACTGAGTTCACTTTTATAAAAAAAGTTTTCTATCTCAGCTTTGGGACAACTTAAAACATTTTCCAGATCAAAGCATAGGACTGGAATATCGTTTTCTCTATCCTTCTTTCTATTTTCCCTCATGGCCTGTTTCTCTTTGAGGTGCTTTTTATATTCAATTCCAAGTTCTTCAGAAATATGTTCCTCCTTTCTTTTTAATTCAATCTCTGCGCAAAAATCGCAACGATCTTTTTTCGGCTTGTTAAAACTTATGTGATTGTGTGCAAAATATCTTTCGATAAATACAGTACTTAACAGGAGCAAAACCTTTTTCTTGGACAAAGGTTGAGTATAAATCATACATTTTCTTGATGGATAAATCCCCTTCCAGATATTATTTTTGAGTGTCTGGGCGGAAATAGTGAGATTGGACTCTAGGAAACATATTGATATGTTCCTTCACAATATTAGCACTTTCTTGAGGCGTGAACTTTTTCTTGTGTTTTCCTTGTGCAGTGCCCCCAGGTGTATTTGAAATTGTTTCATTCTTGTGGACATTGTAAACCGGCTTTTGGCTTATACACAAGGTACCACAGTAAAATGATTTGCACACCTGAATTTTGTCGTTTTTGACAATGAAAAAAATATTTGAAACTATTCTCTTTTTTGAATTTGTAGCATTCTTTCCCTTTCTTCTCCTTTCTGGATGAAACATTACTGTTGTGTTCAAGATAAACATTTTATTTTCGTTTGCGTCTAGTTTGTAGTAATTGGCAAATATTTCCTTTCTCTGGTTCTCACTTACTTTTTGAGCGCACTTATAAATGCATTTGTCTAAACAATCCTTCTTTGTTTGTATTTTCCTAGCAGGCACTAGTTTTTTTCGAACCGAAATATATTCTTCTCCCCTATCAAAACATTCTTTTCGAATATCACATGCCCATTGTTTTGTATGCCTTTGTCTTATTCTAGTTAATTTCTTAACTGGCTCCTTCTCGTCCACTTCTCTGTTTTCAGCTTGCTCTGATAATTCTTTTATGGAATTGTCGAATTCAGTTTCATTCTCCGTGTTGTTCCTCAACTCATCTTCATTTTCTTTTCGGCCTATCACTTCAATTTCATACTCATTAATTTGAATTTGTTTTTCTTTGATTTTTTCTTCATCTTGGTTATAACTACCATTTGAAATCACGACATTATGAAGAACATGTAGTTTCTTCCGGGTATCAGAAACCTCCTTATCCCTGGACTGTGCTTTCGAATGACTCAGATGCCCGTCATTATCGGAGTCTGAACTACTAGAATCACAAGGTATTTGAATCATCTTTCCTCTGATTTTGATCAACCTGAAAATAGAAAAAAATTATAAATTCATTTTGCAGTAACACGACGATATACATAATTTCATTATGATAAGGCAGGTAACACATCATTTATCAAGTTATATTTATAAAAAAAAGGAACTGATCTTACCGTCTTTTTTTTTAGATACTTCCGGAATAAACTCTGAGTCTTTGTCGGAATCGTATGTCTCCGAATCATACTTCTTGCTACAGCAGCTAGCAAAATCCTCTTCTATTATGTACCCAATCAGTATTGAAAACACTTTGAATTAACTATATAGCCCAATTGTTGAAAATTCAGTATGTGCCTTCCAATGAAAACATAAACAATAAATTGATTTTTAGATAACCGAATCCGATTACGAAGGTGTACGTTTTAACATAGAACTTTGTTGCATCAACGTACGCACAAAGAGAAAATATAATGAGGTCCTATGGGTCACATAGACCCCTGATATTCTTATGTATTGAAAAGAGGCAGGTTACATGGGTGCAAATTGGCGTCATGTCAGGTCAGGTGACAACCCCGCTGATCTCTTATCAAGGAGTGTGAATCCTCAGGAGATTGGTCATGCAAGACTTTGGTGGTTTGGTCCTACCTGGTTGTCCCAACCACAGGAGTCTTGGCCAGGATCACATTTCCAAGTACAGCCAGATTCACCTGAATTAAAACCCGAAAGGATTGTTCTGAAGGTAGAACATAGTGATAGGTTTTCCTTTAATCGATTTTCCTCATTAAAAAAGTTAAAGTTCAAATACGGACGAATGGGCCTTCAACTGGCAATGAATTGAAAAAAGCATTACTTACTTTAGTACGAGCCTCACAAGCTGAATGTTTCGCAGATGAGATGAAAATTATCAGAAATAAAGTGAATATTAGATCTAAGAGTAATATTTTTGGCCTGAATCCATTTATAGACCCGTCGGGTGTGCTTCGCGTTGGAGGTAGACTGCAACTTTCAGTTCATAGTTACGAAAAGAAGCATCCAGCGTTGCTGTCAGGAAAACATCCTTTTACGAGACTGGTGTTCTTGGACGAACACTTGAAACTGCTACATGCAGGACCTCAGTTACTTCTCGGATCTATTAGAAATAAATATTGGCCCCTAGGGGGTAGAAACTTAAGCACGGAAAATTGTGCATGAATGTGTTCGGTGTTTTCGGTGCATTCCAAAACAACAAGCACCCTTGATGGGAAGTTTACCAGCAGCTCGAGTGTCACCTGCTCCTTCCTTTCATACAGCCGGCGTAGATTTTGCGGGTCCATTTTTAATAAAAAATTGGGTTGGTAGAGGTAGTCAATCATCCAAATGTTATATAGCACTTTTCATTTGCTTTGCAACCAAGGCCGTTCATTCAGAACTAGTGAGTGCTCAACCACAGAAGCTTTCTTAGCGGCTTTTAAACGTTGTATTCCTAGAAAAGGCAAACCCCAAGATCTTTATTCGGATAATGGCACCAACTTTGTTGGGGCAAAAAACGATTGAAGGATGAAGGTGTTAATTGGCACTTCATACCGGCATTTCCTCCTCACTTCGGGGGCATTTGGGAAGCGGGAGTTAAATCCTGCAAGGGACATCTGAAAAGAGTTGTCGGGAACTCTTCTTTAACTTTTGAACAGTTTTATACAGTTCTTACGGAGATTGAATCCGTCCTCAATTCCCGAACACTTACTCCTATATCATCCGATCCCAGTGATTTTACCGCCCTAACTTCCTCAAATTTCCTCATTGAAAGACCGCTGACCACGTTACCAGAACCCGACTTGACAACTATAAAGGAGTCTCGTTTGTCTCACTTCCAACGCCTCCAACAACTCCAACAACATGTTTGGACACGTTGGTCCCAAGAATATGTGTCCGAACTACAGACCAGAGTGAAATGGTGAGATAACCATAAGGTCCTGAAACCTGGGGCGTTGGTTATAATCAGGGATGATCGAGCACCGCCACTAAGGGGGTTACTGGGTAGAATTTCCACGCTCCATCCCGGCGTAGATGGTGTAGCGAGAGTGGCGACCATCAACACTTTTCAAGGACTCATCAAGAGGGCATTCTCCAAAATTTGTCTTCTTCCCATTGAGTCCCCAGAACTCATGCCTGAGTGATTACCAAGACATGTTGCGTTGTCTGAATGTACTAATGATGACTCTGTTAAAAAACATTTATTGTGTATGAACTACTACATTATTATCTGTTACTGAGTTGCTTTGAAATCCCAATCCTTTCAAGGTGGGGGGCATGTCTAGAACTGTTACATATGTGGCAAATTTACGTTCATTTTGAAAATATTGAAATGGCATTACTGCGCAACGCCGATATGCAGGTAACAACGGCCAGCTAGGGAGTGTGAAGATGAACTTGAGAGAAGAACAATCGTACCGTTAGATTGTATATCAATTCAATACGTATAATACATACAGTCCACTTCAAACCAATAAATACCAATCAAACAAGTGTATCTCTTATTAAATCCAACACTAGGGACAAAGTTTACGTTCTTTGTTCTTCGATGTTAACATCGATATTTAATAGTTGATTGTTATTATATTATACATGTCAATTTTCAAGAACAAAACGTGTCCATATATCTAAGTCATTCTATCTACACATTTGAAATTCTTTCAAGACTTTGTCATCGAGATGTAAATATAGAAACAGTATATTTGATTGATTGATGTATAAATACATTTCAAACTCGGGAGTTTCGGAATGAATAGAACTACAACAGTTCAGCTCAAACTTATTTTTCTCAATACATAAAGGGCCACCAGATTTGAAATTTGAAGTGTAGGTATGAAAGAAGTGAGCAACTTTCTTGGTTTGGCTTTTGAATTTTGAAAATATGCTTTGAAGATTTTCGAGAAAAATCAAATTTGACACTTCTATTTTTACACGTGAAAACAGATGAGAGACTGTTTCACTTATTTCTCAAGTACAAACCAAGACTAAGATGAAATTTCGATGGTGAACTCATCAATAAAGATAATATTCGCTAATAAGAGTGATAATCAAGGCCCTTGCGTTTTGTTAAAAAGTTGTTTGGAATCCATACTCTTATTTGTGGAATATTTATGGTTTGTAGTTCTGGACAGTTTTTTATGGCTTCCCCTATTTCATAAGTTGACGGCAGCTTTTTTCGAGAAATAAAACTGGAAAATATTCTTCTAGCAGCATGTCTCTCAGGCGTATTCCAGCGTCTTTTTACTGCCGAATTACCGGGTGGAAGTGCTGTAACAAGTTTATTCATATTATACAGTATCCCAATAAGAAATGAATAAATTGATAGTATATGAAAACATCTGACTTTAGGTAATAGGTTTGTCAAGAAGGATTGTTATTGAAAATAACTTTTCAATGGAAAAATGGTCCGAGTGCATAATGATTTTTCTATTCAAAATGAATCTTCTCAAATACCAGAGTTTATATCGAACAAAAACACAAAAACAAGAAAATATTAATAATGCACAAATTCTGCTGAGTGTCTGTAGACCTCCCTGCAAAATCCATATGAATATGACTTTTGGGTAAAATATGAAATTGTGAAGCCCGTAAGCAACCATTAGTAATGATTTCAGCTTACCCAACAATCTTTTCCGTTTCAACTCAGGCGTGCAAATGATTTCATCAGAACTGCCATCTGAGCGCAAAGGGTTTTATGTGAAGCCAAAGGGGTGGGCATAGCAGAACTGGTAGGTGGTGCCGAAGTGATAGGTGATGCCAAAGTGATAGGTGATGCCAAAGGGGTAGGTGATGCCAAAGTGGTAGGTGATGCCAAAGTGGTAGGTGATGCCAAAGTGGTAGGTGATGCCAAAGTGGTAGGTGATGCCAAAGTGGTCGGTGATGCCAAAGTGGCGAGTGCTCCTGAAGTACTAGCCACAGCCAAGGGAGAGCTAGGTGTTTTGATTGACAATTCAGGGTCTATGTTTTGAGCCCAAGTAATATTTTGGTGGCATTCAATATGTCAGCCTCCACAACTGATTGCCTATAATGAATCTCTATGATGGATTTTGTCTGCATGCCCTAGGAATCCCTGCAAAAGCTGGACTTCTGTGCTCGCCAAGTCGAGGTCTATGGAATTTGTAGCGACGTGTTTCCGAAGATTGGTGTCTCTCAGTAGCTCCACAGGCCTCTGGCAAGTCCCTCATTAGACTGGTAGCATTCAAATGACGGTACACAATGTTTTCAACATTTGACTTTTTGAGGAAGAGCAAAAATGTATGGATTTTTATCTGCAATATGGGCATTTTTTCTGTGTTCAATTAGAAGCTTGATGGAATCATGCCACGATTTGACTAAAATTACTGGAACTCCTGTGGCCAACTTCCCTCTTATAACAAACTTTACAAATTGAGATGCAAAGCCAGTTTGACTTGAATTCAACTTTTGCATGACTTCTGGCTTGTTGTCAACACTATCTAATGTTGCCAATTCTGACAGCAAGCTTTTTTTCCAATTCACTAGGTCGCCTCCGATTGAAGAGCGAAATAGTGATCAACGTGAATCCACTCAGCTTAAGCCAACTTCCCATATCGAATTCTTCCTCCAACTCATTGTAATATTTCTCCATAGTGCATTTAACATAGTTATTGAACTTTTCAATATCTGTCATTATAGGTAATATTGTTTCCATTCTGTCTTTTGTTATGTTTTAAACTTTCCGCTGCCGTTTTGTTGACGTGCGCTGAAAGTGCGGTTTTGAGCAAGCGTAATGATTCTCTTGCTTTCTTGTTTTTTTCTATATCTTCTGTATTGATTCTGATCAAGAATCGGTACAAAATCATGTGGTCTTTTATACCATTAAGAAAAAAAAGAACAAATTTTCACCCTTTCCACGTATTGAAACGTAGTAGAATTCGAAGTATTAATTATAAAATCGGCCCACATTCGCGAATTGCCGATAATATCTTGGACAAGCCATAAATGATCATCTGCAAATATATGTTTGTGAAATAGTTCGTATAACAGAATTCATGACAACTTACGTGGTTTGTAAGAAGTGTTAAAGACTTATGTTGAAAACTATATTTGTTAGAGTTTATCCTTTTTTTACCTGACTATAGTGTCAACGATGCATAGTTCAGAAATTATTATAGCGGGCCGTGTGCACGGCTGTCATAATAACGATATCTATCTGTAACGTAAATGTCATTACAACTTTCAATATTCTAATCTAACAATCTTATTCATTCATCCAAATAAATACAGTCCACAACAAATCACAAACATTTGTGGTCCATCGATCCAAATGAACAAGGAAAACTAGCGACAACGCAGACATCGCACATCAAAGCTGGAGCTGAATCACGAGCATTTCGGTGAAACTTGAAGCTTGACGGTAGCGGCGAAGTGGAATCTCCCCTCCTGCAAGCAGAGAACAGAATATCGGCGCTAACGCATACCTAGTACTGCATCTTCGAAGGCGTTGGTGAGCTCGATCCATTTTTTATACTTGTATTCCATTTCCATACCTACCTTTACGTTCCCCCCTCAATCTGTATCCGGTTTGTAGCTGTAGTATTCGGTTTTGGAATATGGATACGGCCGAACAGATTAAGGCGCGAATCCCACTATACGTAACGTCACCGTCACGTCTCCGCACCGTCACCATCACGGTAAATATTCTTACATTGCAAGCAATGAACATAATCACACTATCAGTCACGTCCACCTGAATAAGGTGATATTGTCGGTTCGGTGACGGTGCGGAGACGTGACGGTGACGTTACGTATAGTGGGATTCGCGCTTAAATCGTTGACAAAAAAACGTGCTAGCATAAAAACAAAACTAACTTTATTAGGGAAATACATAGAAAACTTAACTAGTATTGAAAACATAGATACAAATATGGCATTTGAACTGAAAAACAGAGTAAAAATAAGAGTGAATATTTTGAAGCAGTTCGAGGAAATTCAGGATGAAATAGATATGCTAACTGATGAAAATAATTTTGAAGGTCATGTACAAGAACGTGAGAACTTCCTTCGATCAAGGAGAGGAAGGTAATTTTGATAGAATTTCGGTCAAATCGGCTAAACCTGAGTCTGTCTTTGGGAATCGACCATTTCCGGTTCCCGAAATATTAAATTCTTCTAGGCAGAGGTTAAATGACGAAGCTCCGATAGTTTTAGCACAAGACACCTCTGTGGCGAAGAGTAATTCCAAAATTCAGTTACCTCAGATTCAATTACCAAAATTTTGTGGTTCGTATGGCGAGTGGTTGAGATTCCGTCAACTTTTTCTGTCGTTGGTGGATAAGCGTACTGATCTAGATGATATTGAAAAATATCACTATTCACAAACTAATTCAGAGGGTGAACCACGTGAAATAATTGAGGAAGTTGAATTTTATGGTGAAGCGTGGGAGCTCCTACGTGAAAGGTATGACAATGATCCCATGCTTGTGCACAATAATATCAAAGGCCTATTTAGCATACCTACCTTAACAAATCCTACTTCAAGTGATTTTAGAAATAATTCATCTACTATATCTAAACATATAAGATCCTTAGGACATTTAGGTGTATCACCTGAACGTCAATTTGAACTTGTTATTATACACATCATAAAGTCAAAACTAGATAGAAAAACCGAAATGTAATGGGAAGCTTTCAAACCTGCTGAGCATCTACCATCTTTAGATGAGTTCAAAAGATTCCTGTGTGATAGGGCTGATTATGTCAAGAAGCTTGAATCCAATAGAAAACCAAAAGAAGAGTTGAAAAAAGTGAATGTTGACCAAGGTAGAAATAGCAGACCTCATGTTCACTCGAAATCCTTTATAGCAACAAAAAAAAAATATGTTCGTTTTGCAAATCCGAACATTATATAACAAACTGTCCTAAGTTTCTGGAATCCGATGTAAATACTAGAATAGAACATATCAAACGCTTGAACTTATGCGATAATTGTTTGCTCATGTAGGCATTGCGGTGAAAGGCATCATAGCCTCATACATCCTTCAAATGCGAAGAACCAGCAGTGTCCAGACTCTGTTGATCAGCCAATTGCATGCGCTTCAGCAAACCAATCCTCATTGAGCGCTTCCTGCAATCTACCGCAAACAGGCGAAATCCTGCTTGCCACTGCCATAGTGGATGTCCCAGACTCATGCAATAATAAGCATCCTTGTCGGATTCTTCTTGACTCGAGTAATCAATCTAATTTTGCCAACAAAGAATTCATATGGAGGATGAACATTCCAACTATAAGCGTTAATATATCGATTACTGGAATCAGTTGGGTCACTGCTAGTATAAAAGATCGTTGTACATTAACAATCCATTCTAGATATAACCCTTTCGAGAAATCTATCTCATGTTTGGTCTCACCTCAGATATGCGAAAGACTGCTTTTTCAAAATATTTGCATAAAATCTTTGAATATTAGTAGAGAAGCAAAGAGAGTTTATCCTCAAAAGTACCAAAACTTCCCGCTAGATGGCGCCACGCGGTCGAAGCAGTCCATGGAGCGCGGTGCAGCATTAGAAAAAATCGTGACGTCGGAAAGAGTGGTAGATGCCTTTTTGGCACAGTCTGGAGGTGTGGGGGGTGACCTACGTGTGTCGTACCTCGAGAGGGCCCTCTGCCATTGGTTGTTATGTGAAAAAACAAGGCGTCCCCGCTGGAGCTCTGTGATTGGTTGTTATGTGAAAAAACAAGTATGGCGTCTCCGCTGGAGCTCGGCCATTGGTTGTTATGTGAAAAAACAAGTATGGCGTCTCCGCTGGAGCTCTGTGATTGGTTGTTATGTGAAAAAACAAGTATGGCGTCTCTGCAAACACTCCACCATTGGCTGTGGTTCTGGTTGGCTGAAAAGAACAAATAGGGCGTTGCTAGTGAAGCTGTATGATTGGTCGTTAAAGAAAAAACAGGCGTCTCTGCCACCATTGGCTGGAAAAAGCAGGGTGTTGGGGCCCTGGCATTGGTCATTGCTGTAACGCTCCACCATTGGCTGAAAAAAGCAGGGCTAGTGGGGCTGATTGGTCATTAAAGAAAAAACATGCGGCTATGCCACCATTGGCTGAAAAAAGCAGGGCGTTGGAGCTCTGTCATTGGTCATTGCTGTGACGCTCCACCATTGGCTGAAAAAAGCAGGGCTAGTGGGGCTGATTGGCCATTAAAGAGAAAACAGGCGTCTCTGCTACCATTGGCTGGTTCACTCGGACGTCCTTTGATGAAAAAATTGCCGCCAGAGTCGAACCAATATATTTCAACCATAAAATGAAACACATGACATAAACTAATAAAAATTCAACAATTCATTCGAATGAATGCGAGATAAATAATTTCTCCAAACGGTGATGAATGTTTATTGAGATAATCATATCAATTGAATGCAGGCACTGAAACAGGAAGTGCAGAATAGATAAGAAAATTAATTTCTGCAACAAACAGGAAATTCAATTTCGTTATCAGCATGCTCCAGACGTGTTGACAGGAAGTAATAATAGATAAGAAAAATTGGATTTTACATGCAACTGTGATAAGAAAATTAATTCGATAATAATGAGCAATTGGATTTTTCCAGTCGTTGAGATGAATGTTTCAATTATCTAGAATGTGGGTGTAACATTCATCATTCATTCTTAGTGAACAGGGCGCGCGGTTGCCGGTTTTAAATTAAAGCAAAGGTAGATGTTGCCGATTGTAAAATTTGTTACAGTTGGGGAGAAAAAGGTGTTGGTGTAAATTTTGGGCTGAAGTGTCAAAAAGGCACAAGGGGCATATCGATTATTTTCATGTTTCATCGAAAAATACTCACTTCAGCTATGCTAAAATTCATCGTGGAGCAAAACAAATTATACTCAAGTCGAGGAGAGTCCAAATATGACAACTTCAGGTTCCAACTTCTGATCGTTGGATTTCTATGAAACCGGTATCAGTGGATTCGTCTTGAAGTCAAGAAACATAATTAGGCAATTTCCGATGCCTAAAAGGCCTTACAGGCTATCTCCGTTATTCGGGGTCGTACAGACGGCTGCGTGTACACATTTTAAACAACTTCTTTTATACTTTGAGAATATCATATTACATTACTTGCCAAAAATCCAGAAAATAGTGGTGAACATACGCATTTTTCGAAAAAAAAACAAATTTTTTCAATGTATCAAGTCATCCCTATTCTTATTCAAATGTGAAACAATTTGACTCTTCAGTTCAGTTGAGCACAAGACTTGATACAGAGATCATGTGTGAAACTGCTCGTACTAGTGATGAACTTGTTAAATATTTTCAAAATAATCTGTCGGAACTTGAGAAAAATTCGGAAGAATCCACAAATGAACTTGTAAAAATAATTAACAAAAATTTGAGAAAAGTTAATAAAACAATTCGAAAAGGAACAGTCAATCATGGTATTCAAGTGAAACTTCAATGTAATGCAGGCCACCTGAAAACTTTTCGAAATCAATTGAAAAGATCTGGCAATTCACACACTGTGGGTGGAGCATTAAAGGAGAAGACATCTCACCGAGTCAAATGGGAGGAAATAACATCAATATTCAATGGACGTATTCGTACAGCTGTGATTATAAATTTTGAACACAAAGACATCATTCCATTCTTCGAGGACGCTTTCCCCCTTTTCAAGAACAGAATTAGCAGACTCTTGAGACAAATGCCTGCAATGAAAGTCAACACTACCTTCTGCGGAGAATTCATCAAGAATAATGTTACTGCTCAAATCAAGGAATTCAAATATTTCCATTCGAAGAATGTTATCATTGATTTGGGAACTGATCTGAAGGAATGGTTTTTCGAACATGTTGTCGATGTGATTACCAAAAAACTCTCAGAATTTCAAGAGAGAGATAGTGGTTGGGCCTTACACAAGATTGTGAGTTTAGAAGTAAAAATCAATAAATTTGAAATGGGAAATGGTATGTGAAAATAAAACGAAAACAGTAAATTGATGTTTTATTGTATAATAAGTTCATTTTTCTGTGCGAGTGTAAGTGCAGTATTATCATTGTGTAGAGTTTGATCAACAATTTTTACAATATATTCATTCGGTATTTGATCCTCTTCTTTTCGCACTCGAATCTTGTTACCAAAGGTATTGAATAAATGTTCTTTTTGCAAATGATGTTTAATAGCGTTACTGAAAGCAATAGGGTGCGAGACGTTTGCCCATTTCTTCAATGGAACCATACCTCTTCTTCTAAGACGTTTCTCAGCATCATGCCAACCATCTTCCTGACGTCTCATCAGATACCATTCTTTCTCATGCTCTACCTCATATAAACCGAGACTTCTGCGTTTTCTGGCATTAATTGGGAGGGGAGTCAATCTTGGTGCAATTGTTTCTCTCAAAATTGAAATATTCTGTTCTATTTGGGTGTTGAGTTTTTGTCGACTAGCTTCTGCTCTTTGACGTTCTAATTCCACAGCTTTCCTATCTAACTCTGCCTTCTGTGCCTCGATAGATATTATTTCCTTCAAATCATTGACAGAGTCGAGGAGTTGCGAATTTTGCGTACTCAAAAATTCAGCTCGATGCTGTTCGAAGTATTTCTCATACTCACAATACTTTATGAGGATGAACTTCATCAGGGAAAATAGTTGTCGTAATTCGATGGCTTTCGAAGATCGCATCTGCATAAGTAGTCCTTCGAAATCTATAGCATCCAAAATATAATAACTTTTTCGAGAGTCCAAGTCATCGTTAACTGTCTTGTATTCGATATGAGAATTTTTCTTCAATAATCGAGTCACACCCCACTTTTTCTGAGAATATGTCCCAGAATAGCCAAGCCAATCCAACACATCTTCCGTTAATTTCACGTGTTTGGTCACATTGATATTCCAGAAGAAAGCATTTCTGTTATCATGTTCAATATCAATGTTGAATTGTCTACAAATATCCTTCAATTCAACTTTCACTAAACCTTGGGACCACTGTGACACATCACAATCACGAATTACTTTCATGAGAGACATTGTTGAGTGCTCGACTGCAAATCAATAACTGAACATTTCCATCGCACGTATGTAGTATTAATTGATTTTGAAATTGGGAGGTCACCACAGAACGCTAATTTCAGATTCGTCGACAATCGTATCCTTTCCAAGATGATCCGACACAGAATGCTAATTTCAGATTCGTCGACAATCGTATCCTTTCCAAGATGATCCGACACAGAATGCTAATTTCAGATTCGTCGACAATCGTATCCTTTCCAAGATGATCCGACACAGAATGCTAATTTCAGATTCGTCGACAATCGTATCCTTTCCAAGATGATCTGACACAGAATGCTAATTTCAGATTCGTCGACAATCGTATCCTTTCCAAGATGATCTGACACCATATTCCTTTCGAGGGGATGAAATATTCAGAAAGATCATGAAATGTATATTGTTAAACAGTGATGGATTTATGACACAAAAATTCTTAAAAAAGATGCAATGGAAGCCCTACATATTGGGCAAGTTTCACATTCAATAGAACAATCAACACAGCATGCTAAATGTTTACATGGCATAAACACTACATTCATTTCATTTTCTAAACAAATTTTACAAGTATAATGTGTTGGTGGAGATTGAAGGTTTTTGAGTTCGAAATTCGGATTTTTAAGTTTCCAAAATTCACATTTATCATGGTAGATTTGATGTTGAACCCAAATTTCATCTTCAGGCATCCACTCTCTCACCTCGAGGCCACAGTAGAAGCACTTTACTCGATCACTCCTGCCGGTATAGAAGAATCCTGCCTCAGCGAGGTCATGTGGTTTTTGTCGAATACATACGGGCCAATCGTCGAACGTCTTCAATCGAGCCTCAAAATTAACTTTATCTTTATAAACAGGACGTCTTTTTCGTCTCACATAATCTCCTTCATCATCAAAAAATTGACAATCAGGTTGCCATCTGAAATGATCCATCAGAGGGTCATCTCCAGCAGTCCATCTAAATCCTTCAATTTGACACTTTGGACACACAACTACATCATCTCTGCCAGTATAAATGAATCCGGCATCAGCAAGTTTATCTTTTGGAAATTCAGACCTCCAATCACGAAAAGTTTCAAGTCTATCGACATAGGTGTTGAAATTCACTTGCATTCTAGCTTCCACCTCCATACTGTTTGCAGTACACAACTGAAATGAAACGCAAGATGTCCTCTAATATATTTATTCAAATTTTTTTCTATCAAAATCAATTGAAACTTTATCTCTGATAAAATACATACATTCACGCATACAATAGCTTTCACAACTAGTACATAAATCACATAAGGCATATATAATACTTTCTGAATCTGAAGTACATTGTTTGGAAATTTTGGCAGCTGTTTGCAAAAAATTATGGTAATATTCGTAAAATTTCATTTTTGACAACATGCTAAATTTTTGACTGATGACAGTGTCCAATTGCAAAATTTCATGTACGTCGCTCTCCAACAAATGGAACATTTCAATGTCTTTGGATATAACACATAACTTTATATCTTCACTGCACTTCAAAGTAATATGGATGGAGTCACCGCAATCTAGGGTCATGGTCGCAGCAGGAGTATCCGATAATCTGCTCAGCAAACTGATGAATACACCCCATTCGTAGGTATTGAAGGACATTTGGCAATCAGCGTTCAGTGAATACACCATCTTGACAGCTGGTTCGAAACCTCGTGCAGGACTAAGGCCACAATGTAAGTTGAATAAATTCGCACCAAAGTTGAACACTGAATTGAGTATGTAGAAACGTTCACATTTGATGGCTTCTTGATACATTCGACACACTCGATCCAATTCAGCATCATAATCAAAGTGATCAGACGAATCGTAATCAGAAGTTGGTGACTCAACACTTCGATCTTCAGACATGATTGCTACTAGACTGATCAAATTTTTGGAATTTTCACCGAATTTATACCATCGAGTGCACATCCGGCTATTGATTGTGGTTCGAAAGGCCCCCATGTTACTGGAGATTTGTGCTAGTTTTCCATTTACAAACGATTCGAAGCATCAATCCAACTGTTATGTGATTTGTCCAAACCCAGCCATTTCACATAGACCTTATTGCCCTTCTTTCTAAGCACTTTCTCCACCAGATAAACATCGGGATTTTTAGATTTTTGTAATTCTTCTTCGTAGAAAGCACCAGTGATCGGACGTCCCTGCAAATCTTCCAACAAGTAGGTAATGGGGTTGGTAATTTTGACTTTGGCCACACGAAATATCTCACACGTCCAATTGGGCACATAACCTTTTTCGAAAATATGTTTGGCCTTGGAAATGCGAACCATATCACCGACTTGGAATTTTCTTTGTCCAGTAGCAATTTTGATGAAATTGTATGCAGTATTGAGAACATGCTTTTCATTGGCTTTCGTAACTTCCGAGGGTCGCATGTTGATGGTGCGATGTTTGCGATTGTTGTAATTCCGAACGAGTTGCGGCAGAATATCCAACCACTTGTAGGAGCCATTCAAACTGAAGTGTTTGAAGAGTTTCTCTTTCAAAGTTCGAATCACACGTTCGGCAATAGCTGCTTTTTTCACAGTATACGTACTATAATGATTGATTTGGTGTTTCTTCATTAAATTTTGGAACGTTGAATTGTAGAACTCTTTGCCCAAATCTGACTGTAGATTTTTGGGACATCGTCCTCCACTCCTTTTCAAAATTTCGCGCATCGCATCGGTGACGTCAGCAGCCGTTTTACTTTCGATCGGCTCAGCCCATAGGTATTTGGAAAAGGTATCGATGACAACCAAAATGTACTTGTAGTTTCGGTTGATTTTGGCATAATTTTGAAGATCAGCAAGGTCCATTTGCCACAAATCATCCAAACCCTTAATTATGGTGCGACGGCGTGGAAAGTTTTTGCGAACTGGACGATGTAACTCATTTACCAGCTGAATTTTCTCATTTGAATGTCCTGCCATTCCGATGGCACATACTATACTGTAAGTTTTGGCTGCGGCGTGTCTTTTTGCGATTCGATCAAGGTATCGATGGCAGCTTTTACCTCAAGTATAGCTGAATTTATTTTGGTGATATCAGCGTTGGCTGCCGCGAGTTTCGAATGTGTATCATTTTTCATTGAGATGATATCCTTTTCAAAACTTGAAGAAGATCATCGACACAACAAAGCAATGGAAGAGATTGGAAAACAGGGCTCAGGATTATTTTTGAGGAAAAGTCGTCGTGGATATGGGATTTTCCTGCGAAAACAAAAAAACTCCCATTGAAGCTACCCAATAGAGCCCTCTACGATGTGGAGTTGAGGCGATATGTGAAACGTTTGAAAATTCCCCATTTCAAGGGGGTCTTTATGCGTGATCAACTCGCACACTCCACACCAGCAGCCAAAGAATGTGCCATCGTTAATTTGGATTTGCAAAAGAACAAAGGAACACATTGGGTAGCTTACCGCAAACAAGGCAATAAGGTGGAATATTTCGACAGTTTTGGCAATTTGAAACCACCTGTGGAATTGGTGCAATACCTGGGAAAAAATGTCAAAATTTCATACAACAATGATCGTTATCAAAATTTCAATGAGGCAAATTGTGGGCATTTGTGCTTGGAATTCCTCTATAAAACTAATAGCAGTCGATAATGAGGTTCAGTCATGTCTCTGATTGTCACACTGACAAGTCATACTTCCACAGCTAGCAGTGACTTTACCAACCCGATTTCCTTGGACCCTGACTCCGAATACGGATTGGCATTGATTGGTTTCCACTCGTACAACAGCATTCCCAACGTTGAGGAGGGTAATAGAAAGTTTTACTATTTCAAGAACGCTGATAAGACCAAGAGAGAAATCATCAGTATTCCCATTGGTTCCTACGAAATTACTAACATTGCCAAATTCCTCACGAAATTCGTGGAAAAACCCAAGGAAGTTAAAAAGAGTAAGAAAAACGACGACGACGCTGAAAGTGAAGAAAAGGAGGACGACGATATAAGTGATAAAGTATTTTCTCTGAAAGCTAACCTCAATACTCTAGAGTGTGAAATATACAGCAAAGTACACGCTATTGATTTTCGACCTGACGACTGTATCGGACGATTATTGGGATTCTCACAGAGATTACTGCCACCTGGTCAAGTTCACAAGTCTGATCTACCTGTGAAAATTGTTAAAGTTCGAACAATTCACCTGGATTGTAATATAACTTCGGGTGCTTATTTCAACGGACGACCTTCACATACCATCTACGAGTTTGCACCTAGGGACGACCCCGGTTTTGCCATCGACGAAGTTCCACTAAATTTGATCTATCTACCTGTGTCGAGCAAAGGTGAAATAAACAATATTACAGTACACATTCTCGATCAAGATTTCGCACCGGTGGATTTCAGAGGTGAACTTAATGTCATAAGATTGGTTCTGAAAAAATTGTAATGGGCCTGGTTTTCGATGATATATTCAATGCTCACACCTCTGCACCCCCAGTAGTGGAGAAGCTGCCGAGCAGATCAGTCAAACTTTCCGCTGCAAATCGTCGCTTTCTACAATCATTGGGTTACAATGTTGTCTCGGCACGTGTTCGACATCTACCGCCGACCTCAATTCGACGAATCCATCCAACGTTTGGAAACTAGAACTCATTACCCATATGTGAAATCGTTCGAAAATAATGATATTGTCGAAATTTCCATTCAACAAAGTGAAACATGGTTACTCATGTACGATGCCGTCATTAGTGTTAGAGGAACAATGAAAAAAACTGCTGGAGATGGAACTGTTAATTTTGTTAATAATGCACCAGCTTTCTTTTTCGATTCCATATCTTACGAGCTCAATGGCAAAGAATTGGATACAGTTCGTAATCCTGGAATTGTGAGTACACTCAGAGGATACTTGTGTTATAGTGCAGACGATACCAGCCACATGTGTACATCTGGATGGAATTATCCCAATGGATCTCTACGAAACGATGCTGATGGATTTTTCACCTTTCACATTCCCCTCAGACACCTTTTGGGCATTTTCAATGACTATACTTTCGCTACATGCGGTAAACAGTCTCTACGTTTGGTTCGTGCACGCAACGACAACAACAGCATATTCATCAAAGATGTGGCGACTGAACCTGGAAAGACTACAGCCAAATTGCAAATCGAAGGTATCGAATTGAAAGTGAAGCACATTTTCCCAAATGATGAAATTCGTTTGAACCTATTGCAATCTATCAAAGCTGATACACCTATAGTGATACCCTTTCGAAAATGGGAACTTCACGAACTACCAGCATTGACTGAGGGATCAACGAAAGAAATTTGGGCTGTCAAAACTGCTTCTGCCATGGAGAGCCCTCGATATATCATCACAGTATTCCAAACAGGCCGTGTGGACAACTTGCATAAAGATCCCACATACTTTGATAATATTGATATAATGGATATCAGATTGACTTTGAACAGCGATATCTACCCGCACGAGCGAATGAGATTGGATTTTGAAAAAAGCGATTTCGTTGAGGCACATCGCACCTACACAGACTTCTACTCCAGCTACATGAACACTTCGAGAAAACAACCATTACTCGATTACATAACATTCAAAAATCGAGCTATTTTCGTGGTAGACGTTTCGAAAAGAGCTGAATTTGTGAAATCGAGTACGGTGGATGTGAAGCTCGATATTGAAGCTAAAAATGGATTTCCTGCCAACACACGTGCCTATTGCATCATAATTCACGATTGTGTTATAGAAAATTTACCTTTGAGTGAGATTGTTCGTCATTTATCTTGAAGCTGAGCGGGTTACGATCAGTTGTATGAGAGACGCCGAAGATGAAGCTTGTAGCAGTAGACATTCAAGGTTTTGATTTGAGTGGTGTGTTTTACCCCAAAGAAATTTCCATAACCGATGGCGCACAGACGAATCATTTTTTGCTGAAGCCTCCGAAGCCGTATAGTTCACTTTCTGCTGCAGAGAAACGTCAAGTGAGATATGTCGAACAGAATGTGCACGGCTTGCGATATTCCGATGGTTTCGTCGAATACTCTGATTTGTACAGTATTTGGCAAACTTTAACGGATTTCGATGTTATTTATGTGAAGGGCCATCAAAAATTCGACATTCTCCAAAATTACTTTGCCGCATACGCATCAAAACCACCACACATTGTTAATTTGGAAAAATTCCACACCGAGGCCACTACAACAACAACAACGCCCAATCAGCCACCTGTATTTACCTTTGAGAAACCGCTGTGCATCAATCATAGAGGTAAAAAGACGCGTTGTAGTCTGATTCACTGTTTCGCAATATGGAACTGGATGGTGCAGCAAATGGTATGGTAGCCTATCCTGAAAATTCATCTGAGCACCTGAGATCGTCGTCCTCACCTACATGGAACAATATATTTTTCAATTTAAATAGATTTAAATTCAATGTGAAACCTACACGTAGAATAACACCTGTACCTATTTCTGAAAAATAAAATGTTTTCATGTCTTTATGTGTTCAATAAATGTATGAGTGAGTCGATTGGGAGATCAGTTGATTGTCTGCAATGGCCGTGTTAAGATCAAGTTATATAATCTTATCTGCCATTTTTTCCAATATTCTGTACATCAATCCGCCGGATAAAGTGACCAAAGTGTTTGTTACTTTTGAAAATGCGAGCGGATATAGAAACGACACGTGGCCTTCAAATTGGATGCCAATGATTCCGACTACGCTAAATGAAGGTCATCTGCATGTTTTGAGTGCCGAAATACCTGCCGATGCCAATTCTTACAAGCTGAGACTTGTTTTTGAAGACCGCAGTTTTGGAGACTTACCCGATTGGAAGAAAATTGAACCACAACAACCTGCCAAGCTGTGTCTCGAATCTGATATAAAAACAATTGCAGGACTACTATACTTCATTACAAGTGTATCGTTGATGCAAATTTTCAAATTTCTACTCAAATATCTATTGAAGTTAAGACATGAAGAAAGTGACATTCAACGAGGATATTAATCAAGTGCACTACTTGTATGTGTGGCAATTTGCCTACAGACAATCAAGAAGCAAATTTTGGGAGAATTTTCCAATCGATCGATTTCGTTTCCAGAGACGAATTGCCGAAACATCTCGAACGATTGCTCCAATTTTGAATCAATCACATCGAAATACGATATATGCTGCAAGATTTGGTTGAGTCGTCCCCCACCCTCTCTCTCTCTCTCATGGAACAGGCTAGCAGAAGTTGCAGTGTGTACGACTACGATGAGCAACGAAATGATGCAGTGGCGAATTTTCGAAAATATGTGTTTACAAATATTACTCTTTCATTATGACTGATTTTGAAAATTAAATTCTATTCATATCATCTGTGTTTCATTTACATAGCCGAAATAGCTCAGTGGCAAGAGCGTTAGACTGAAAATCTAAAGACCCTCGGTTCGACTCCAGGTTTCGGCATTTTTTTGCTTGTCAGAGCAGCTTGCAAAACTCTGAAGAAACCATTTTTAATGACTGATTGTGGTTTTGTATAAAATCAATTTATATACCAAAAGGAAAGGTGAAAATAAAAAAAATCAATGAATTCTATGAATTTTATTTGCAAATCTCTACCTATTCTGAAATACTGTTTCTTCCCATAAGGTCCATCACTTCTGGAGGTATCACACACACAGCGGCTTCTTTTCTTCACTGCTTGTTTCCATGCGGCATTCTAGGCGGCAGTCGTGTATGGCAAAAGTAAAAGGTTTTTCTTTCAGCATCGGGCGAGTTTAACACAGAATACTTTCCAAAATATTGGCAACTAATTTTGATGGGTCTTAATTGATAGCATGTTCGATCACATAGGCCCACTACTATTTTGTGCTCACTAAAGTACCTGTGGTTTGGGATATATTTCTCTCCAATCACTTTATGGCAGACACAACACTCTTTTAGTTCTAGCACTGAGTCCGAGTCCATCATACTGTGTCGAGTTTCTTCAAATTAATGGGTTGCGGTAGAGCCTTCAGTCCACTTGATGCAATGATGATTTTGGTGGGGGTCCGAGACTCCACCCCCGAGTGAACCAGCCAATGGTTAACAGAGCCGCCGCAATGACCAATGACAGCCACTAGCCTTGCTTTTTTCAGCCAGAGACGCCTTGTTTTTTCTTTAACGACCAATCAGCCCCACTAGCCCTGCTTTTTTCAGCCAATGGTGGAGCGTCACAGCAATGACCAATGACAGAGCTACAACGCCCTGCTTTTTTCAGCCAATGGTGGCATAGCCGCATGTTTTTTCTTTAATGACCAATCAGCCCCACTAGCCCTGCTTTTTTCAGCCAATGGTGGAGCGTTACAGCAATGACCAATGCCAGCCACTAGCCCTGCTTTTTTCAGCCAATGGTGGCAGAGACGCCTGTTTTTTCTTTAACGACCAATCATACAGCTTCACTAGCAACGCCCTATTTGTTCTTTTCAGCCAACCAGAACCACAGCCAATGGTGGAGTGTTTGCAGAGACGCCATACTTGTTTTTTCACATAACAACCAATCACAGAGCTCCAGCGGAGACGCCATACTTGTTTTTTCACATAACAACCAATGGCCGAGCTCCAGCGGAGACGCCATACTTGTTTTTTCACATAACAACCAATCACAGAGCTCCAGCGGGGACGCCTTGTTTTTTCACATAACAACCAATGGCAGAGGGCCCTCTCGAGGTACGACACACGTAGGTCACCCCCCACACCTCCAGACTGTGCCAAAAAGGCATCTACCACTCTTTCCGACGTCACGATTTTTTCTAATGCTGCACCGCGCTCCATGGACTGCTTCGACCGCGTGGCGCCATCTAGCGGGAAGTTTTGGTACTTTTGAGGATAAACTCTCTTTGCTTCTCTACTAATATTCCCTCTAATATTATCTTGGCTGATGAAACCTTCCATAGACCCGGTCAAATTGATTTGCTGGTTGTTGCTGAACTATTCTATACCCTGATATGTCCCGATACACAATCCCTTGGCACTAATCTGCTGATATTACAGAATTCTTTACTTGGATGGTTAATCTCAGGCCCACTTCCATATCACAAAAATCGAAATTCACCAAAACTTTGTCACCTTAGTTCAACCCAAGACATCCAGGTGCAGCTAGCAAAGTTTTGAGAGCTTGAAGAGCCTAGTCATGAACATTCACCGGTTTCACAGGATGATCTGTTTTGCGAAACCCTTTTCCAGGAAACCACCAAACGCAGTGAAACAGGGCGTTTAATTGTACATATTCCATTAAAAATGAACTCATCATCCTTAGGTAGCTCCTAAAAATCTGCTTTTAACAGATTTTATTCTCTAGAGAGGAAATTTAAACGGGACGAGGCTTTTAGATTGGCATATTCTTCCTTCATGCAAGAATACGAATCTTTGGAACATATGTCACCCGTTAAACCTCAGTCAAATGAAATATCCTACTTTCTGCCTCACCATGGAGTGAGAAATGAAAGCAGCACCAAAACCAAGCTCAGGGTCGTATTTGACGGATCAGCTCCTTCAGAATCCGGCATTTCCTTGAACGATCTACAAATTGTGGGGCCTAAGATACAAGATGATCTTGTTTCCATACTTCTGCGGTTCCGTGAGCATAGGTATGCTGTATGTGCAGACGTCGAAAAGATGTACAGGATGATACTCGTTAATCCAGAACAAAGGTCACTACAACATATTTATTGGAGAGAGAGCCCAGACAAAAAGTTGAAAATGTATGATATATATACCATAACGTACGGAACGGCATCTGCATGTTATCTAGCAGTGCGCTGTTTGAAACAACTAGCCATAGACAATGCTGAACTACATCCTGGAGCTTCTAGAGCTATTGATCGCGATTTTTACGTTGATGACTTTATATCAGGAGGTGAAAGTCTGAGCAAGGTTTTAACTCTGAGTAAAGAAGTTTCTACTATCAGTACAGCTTGTTTCAATTTCCACGCGAATTCTTCTTCCACAGACATACATTTCTGTGAAAATCTCCGAAATAAAACCCTTGGCTTGTATTGGTCGCCATTTCCTGATCATTTATTGTATAACATAAAGAACTTTTCCAACACAGAAAGCAATATCAGCAAGCGATCTGTTCTTCCTGAAATATCGAAAATTTTTGATCCCTTGGGATTTCTGAATGCCTGCATTGTGAGTATAAAAATTTCGCTTCAAAGGTTATGGTCTCCGAAACTTGATTGGGATGATCCAATACCTCAACCATACAGTGACATCTGGAGACAGTTTTGTGAAGAGCTAGAAGTCTTGAACACTCTCAGAATTCCTAGGTGCACTATAGGCATCAATTCAGTCCGAATAGATCTTCACGGATTTACGGATTCATCTCTATCTGCGTATGGTGCATGCGTTTATATCAGAACGTCAGATGCTTCTTGTAATATTAACACATCACTTTTAATTGCAAAATCCAACTGTACCAAAGCTCGAACTTTGTGGCGCACTGGTTCTTAGAAAATTGGTTCAGAAGGTTACGAAATCTCTCACAATTCAATTCAAATCTATCCAATTCTGATCCGATTCTACAACGGTCTTATCGTGGATTCGAACTCCACCTCACATTCTTGAAGTTTTTGTAGCTAATCGTGTTAGAGAAATTCAGTCTTTAACGAATCCTGATTCATGGCAATATGCTAATACGAAACAAAATCCTGCGGACTTGTTTACCCGAGGTGTATCCCCCAAAGCTTTGGGCGACAATAAACTCTGGTGGAATGGCCCCGAGTGGCTGTCCAAGCCCGAATCTGAATGGCCGCAAAATCCATTTAGCGATCCAGGGGAACTTCCCGAATTGAAAAAATCAGTAGTTTCTCTAAAAACACTAAAACAAGATGAGTTCTTACTGTTCGACAAATTCAGCTCAAACGATTTTTCTCTTTTTGAAAGATTTTCAAACTTCAATAAGCTTCGCAGAACAATTGCATACTGTTTTCGTTCTATAAAAAATTGCAAACTCAAACAAACAAGTGGTCCCTCAACCCCTTGAAAACGCGTATGAATCCTTGCTGAAAATAGCACAACTGCAGTCATTTCCTTTCGAAATATCCAATTTGAAGGAGGGAAAGCCAATTAATAGTAAAAGTAAAATTCTGAGTTTGAACCCTACACTTGATAAAGGGGGTTTGTTAAGAGAACAAGGTAGGCTAGAAAATTCTGATTTTGCCTTTGATAAGAAATATCCAGTATTTATTTCCGGCAAACATTCTTTTACCAAATTGATTTTCAAGCATGAACATTTGCGATTATTGCATCATGGTCCGCAACTTTTACTTAATTCTATTAGAGAAAGTTTATGGCCCATTGCAGGGAAGAATTTAGCTAAGCAAACGGTTCATAATTGCATTCGTTGTTAACGAGCTAAGCCAAAACCTCTCGGCATAATCATGGGAGCATTGCCAGAGGTACGGGCTACATCAAAACCAGCTTCCTTTGCAACTGGTTTGGACTATGCAGGTCCTGTACTCCTACGCGACAAAAACGGCCGGGGAAGTAAAACGCTGAAGGGTTATATAGCTTTATTCGTGTGCATTTCTAGCAACCTTCCGCCGCGGAAAACCCCACCATATATATTCAGACAACGGTTCCACATTCGGAGGTGCCAACTCCGAGTTGAAAGAATTGGGGGCTTTTCCAAAAGAAGGTCAAACATCCATTGCTGAGAACCTTAGCAATGAAAACATTCAGTGGCATTTCATCCCCCCTTACTCTGTAACGAACATAAATTTTTTCGTTACATTGTTATTGATCAGTGCGATTATTGTGTTATCATTCAGCACTACACTCCATTTCTGACCGTAAGTATAGTTCTTCTGCCACAAATTATTCCTAAGATCTTTTCCTTTAGTCCGCATGCGCTGTAGATTCCGGCTTCACATTTCGGATCGCGAGTGGAGTCTACTGTGATAAATTGTATGTACCACGGAACCTTGAACTCGGGAGGAACGAACTGAATTGTCGGTTGTCTGTCTTCTGTCTTGTCTTTTCCGATCTCTCGAGGAGAGACTTTGTAAGCGCTGAGCGACAAGAAAGAATTTCAGACAGTATCATTTATCTTATTTGAATTGATTGAATCTATCATCTTCCCATTATAAGTTATCCACGGATGTTATAGTGTGTTTCATTACTGGTTAGTGAAATAGTATATTTTTGTCAATTTTTGAGAAGTCGTGAGTTTGAAGGTTGAAGGCCGTGTGTGAATCTAATAATCGAGAGTTTTCTTTCACGAACAGGTTCCTTGAAATGTTTTGTTTTTCAAATTGAGTAGTGGCATTCCACAAAATTTTTCCTTTCTGTTCCTTGGATTCTGCGTTTTCATATATTTTCAGGTTTTCATCCTCATCTGCCAGGAGGATTCAGAAGTTGGTCCCAGGAACAATCTGAACAGAATAATCTGTCTCTGTAGAACTGTCTGCAGCTTTCCATCGGCCGGAAGGATGAGGTGAGTAGAAATTCTGTTTGCTATTTTTTAGTGTTTCATCTTATCTGAGAATATTCTACTAATCTCATCTCAGGGTTGTTCCTGGTATTGAGATCATTCTGTATTGTGTCTCAGATAAATATCTGTCAATTGGAATATTAAGAAATCCTTAGTAGGAATTTGTGGTTCTTCCAAATTTGAAAATTTCCCCTATAAGACAGATATTTCTTATATTTTTTTTTGTGAAAACGCCGAATTCTTGGGAAGCCTTTTCATGTCTGAATTCTTTTGATCGCTGGGCGATTAGTATCTACCTTCAGTAGATTTATGAGGAAAAGTTTATATTCAATATATTTTTGTATAAAAATCATTAGAGCTTTGGTATGCTTTTGTAGAATCACCGGTTTCTAACTAACTCCTGCTCATTTGTTCGATTTCCTTTCACGCTCAACACCTGGCATCTGGGATTGGAGTTCAGAGAAACAAGGGAGGCTCACCTTTCTCCTGTCATCGTAACAAGGGAGCCTCACCTTCCTAGCCAGAACACGGTCTCTAGAGAAACACTAGCTGCCTCCGTAATAAGGGAGACTCACCTTACCCCTGTCATCGTAATAAAGGAGCCTCACCTTCCTAGTCAGGACCAGGAGCCAGTAACAGGGAGATCAGGAGTTACCAAACTGCAGTCAGTCGATAAGAAGCCTTCGTTCGTACCATTATTGTGCCTATCCAGGTACTGATGAAGTTATCAGGTATCCATTGAAGGATAAAAAAAATTTATTTGATTTTTATTGCTTTCCTTATAGTTGCAACCCTATAAATGTGAAATAGTTGATAATTATATGGTCTATTGATCAATTGATTGAGATTGATATTGATTAATTATAAATATTACTAAGATTATTATAATTAACTGCTGCTTCTGGCGCCCTTCTCTGTGATCAGTAGCAGTCCAGATTGCTCAGAATTAACTCCCTAAATTTAAAATAGTAATTCTGAGGAAAACCCTTACTCACACCCTTTTGCTCAAGTACTGAAAAGTAATTTTGTTATAAGTGGCGCTAGCCTTCGTGGGGCTTTCTTTCGGAATCTTGGACTTGTGATCTGTGAATTCTACTGACCTCAGAAGTTGCAACTGTAAGGAGCAAATTTCTGTGAATTTTGCTAGTAGTTCTATTTTTCGAATATTTTTATCTTTTACCCTGAATAGTGATTTTTATTGCTGAAATTTCTTGAGAGTATTTTTATGGTGGATCCTCATGATTTGAAGGTAACCGAATTAAATTATGAGTTGAAACTTCGCAGTGTTGAGCCTACTGGGGATGTTGATGAAAAGAGGAAAATTTCAAGGGGTATTTTGAGCCAAGAAAGTGCTAATCGCAGTTTTTCTGAAATGAGGGTTAGTCCTTATGAACATGATAATGAAGTCACTGAAATCAAAGAAACTTTAGCTGATTTGAAACAACTTGTAACAAATTTTACGGGTGGTAGATCAGACCCAGTTGTAAAGAGACTCAACTCACGCTTAACTCATTTATCGGGGAGAGTTTTTGAAACTGAGAACTGAAGATCAGGCTGAAGAGGCTACTAAAACGGATTTGCAATTACAACTCTTAGAGTTGAAGGGAGATTTTGCCTTAAAATTAGATTCTATAGTACCTTTAGCTCCTTCTTCACCTGCCTCATAAGCGCCTCCTACAGTACCTTTTCAGGCTCCAAAGTATGTCGCACCTCACAAATGGAACATCCATTTTACGGGTTCAAAATAGAAAGATTCTGTTCATTCTCTTTTGGAGAAAGTGGATTTGTTGAGACAGGCTAGAAACGTTTCAAAGGCGAATTTATTCGTGTCTGCTTGTGATCTTTTTCAAGGACAGGCTTTAACTTGGTATATGAATATTCGTTCCAAGGTCAATACTTGGGATGAATTGGTTAGTAAACTCAAGAAAGATTTTCTTCCTTATGGATATGATGATGATTTGAAACGAGAGATAGATAGAAGAACTCAATATTCTCATGAGAGAGTTGCACTGTACATCTCTTCCATGGAAGGTTTATTCAACCGATTAACTGTTTTACCTGATGAAAAAGATTGAGTTGACCGAATTCGTCGGAATTTAATACCTTCTTACGTTTCTGCTCTTGCTCTCAGATATATCGACACTATTGAGGATCTTTCAGATTTGTGCAAGAAATTAGAGGAATCCAAAGTCCTCATCATTAGAACCTGATTTGAGTTTTTGGACCGATGAATCTGGAAATTCCCGTGCTCGAAGATATTTCCGAGGATCAAATGTTTCCACTATTAATAATGTTAAATGTTGGAATCGTGGTATGGATGGACATAGTCACATTCGGTGTAACAAACCGAAAAGGAAATTTTGTTTTGGCTGTGGAAAGAAAAATTTTTTTTAAACAAATTGCTTTACTTGTAATCCTTATTTAAGGCAGCCAAAAAACGGGCCAGGCGGTGGCATAAGTCTGGAAGATGTCACCAGCAATCAGGTCTCACCAAGTCCAGGAACATTCAGTCTTCCTCTGATCTGACTTCTGATCAGAAGGCAGAGCTTCAAAAAGTGATAGATTTATTTTCGAACATCTCTCCAACAGATCGAATTGGTAGAACACATTCAATCACTCATTCTATTATCACCAATGAAACAAAGCCTATTTGTCAGCGTCAGTATCCGTTGAGTCCTGCTATGCAAAGCCATCTTAATAAGGAAATTGATGAAATGTTGAGAATGGGTATCATCCAACCTTCTGAATCTCCATGGTGTAGTCCTCTATGGTTGGTACCAAAGGAGTCTGGTGAATTTAGAGTATGTTTTGATGGAAGGAAGCTGAATGAAGTAACTGTCAGTGATTCTTACCCTATGCCCTTGATTGATTCCATACTGAATAAGCTTCGAGATGCTGAGTTTTTGAGTTCTGTAGACCTTCGTATGGCTTTCCATCAGATTCCTCTCGATGATGCTTCAAAAGCTAAGACTGCTTTTGCACTATATGGACGAGGGTTGTTCGATTTCAACGTTCTTCCGTTTGGTCTGAACAACAGTCCCAAAACTATGGCCCGATTGATGCATCATGTGATTGGTCCTTCTCTTGAACCTTACTGTTTTGTCTATCTAGATGATATTATCATTGCGACGCCTGACTTTGAAACTCATCTACAGGTACTCCGAAAAGTTTATAGGAGATTGAAGAATGCTGGTCTTACTATGAATTTGAAGAAATGTGAGTTTTGTCGTCCTTCCTTGGTTTATTTAGGGTTCGTGGTAGATCAACAGGGTCTTCGTACCGATCCACACAAGGTCTCTGCTGTCATGGATTTTCCTACCCCTAAGACCACCACTGGAGTTCGAAGGCTGTTGGGTTCAGTTGGATGGTACAGACGCTTCATGAAGGATTTCTCCAATATTGCTAGTCCTATTTCTGATTTGCTTTATAATAGAAAGAAAGGTCAATCTATTACATGGACCCCAGAAGCCGAGGTCGCTTTCAACGAAATCAAACATTGTTCAACCACAGCTCCTGTCTTATCGAGTCCTGATTTTTTTAAGCCATTTATCATCCAATGTGATTCCTCAGATACTGGGATGGGTGCAGTGCTGTACCAGGAATGTAATGGTCTCGATCATCCCATTGCTTATGCCAGCAAATCACTGAACAAAGCCCAGAGGAAATAAACTACCACTGAAAAAGAACTGTTGGCGGTGATTTTTGGCATAGAAGAGTTCCGGAGTTATGTTGAGGGCACTCCATCCTTCACTGTTGAAAGTGATCACGCTTCTCTCATTTGGCTTAAAAACCTTCCGAACCCTTCAGGACGTCTTGCACGATGGACAGTTGAACTACCTCAGTTCAATTTCAAGCTCGTGTATCGAAAAGGTTCACAGAATGTTGTAGCGGACGCCTTGTCCAGATCTGTGAACGAAGCAGCAGTATTGGATATGTCATCGTTGAAACCTGATTCTTGGTACTTGAGAATGATAGATCGAGTGATTCGCAACCCTGAAGACTACCCTTCGTTTCGAGTCGAGAATGGTGTTCTGTTGAAACATATATGTTCTAAGATGGATCTTATGAGTAACTCTTTTGAGTGGAAAATTGTAGTCCCAACTCCAAATAGGCTGAAACTTTTGAAGTTTTATCATGACGATATGACAGCTTCTCATTTTGGAATTTCCAAGACCCCAAATCGAATTTAAGAGCTGTATTATTGGACAGGTATGTTTATCGTTATGTAAACAAATTTCCTGTCTGTGCAGCCAACAAAAGTTTCAACTTCCCAAGAGCTGGTTTGATGGGTTCTTACAGGAACAATGATTTTCCATTTCAGCTCATTTCTGCGGATGTTATTGGTCCTTTTCCAAGGTCGAATAATGGGAATCGGTATTTGTTGGTAATTGTGGATTATTTTACTAAATTTGTTCTTGTGCATCCTATGGCACAAGCCACTTCTAAAGGAATCATTAAATTTTTGGAAAATCAAGTATTTTTAATATTTGGTGTTCCTCAGATATTTGCATGTGACAATGGTAGCCAATTCATTAGTACAATTTTTTTAAAATTTATTGAAAGTTATAAGTTGCAAAAGATTTGGTATAACGCCAGGTATCATCCTCAGGTCAATCATACGGAGAGGGTGAATCGAGTAATAGTGACTGCAATCCGTTCTTATATTCATGACAACCATAGAGATTGGGATCTTTCTATCCATAAGGTAGCTCATGCCATCCGTTCAGCCAAACATGATAGTCACGGATACACTCCCGATTTTCCGAATTTTGCTAGGAATGTCCCTGTTAAAGGCGATTTCTATGGCAAAATTCCCGAAAATCCTGATGATTCAGTGAGCATTGGAGATAAGATTCAATTAATTGATGACTTGCAAGAAGTTCCCAGCCTTTATGCTGATGTAAGAAATAAATCAAAGGATGCCTACACTCGTAATGCCAAACACTATAATCTGAGGAACAGATCTTTGAAATTTCATGTTGGTGATCAAGTTTGAAAGAAAAACTATACATTATCAAGTGCACCTAATGACTATGCTGCAAAGTTAGCTCCTAAATACATTCCTGCCACAGTTAGTAAAGTTTTATCTAATCTAGTTTATACTCTCAAAGATATGGATGGCAATGATTTAGGAAATTGGCACATAAAAGATCTGAAGAGCAACGAATGTGACTTCGACTCTGATGATTCCATTATGTTTTGTGGTTCCTGTTGCTGCAGTCTGTTGCATCTCTTGCAATTTTTCTGGTTCTTTGAGGATAATTGACACGATGTTTTTTTGGTAATGTTTCTCCAGGTTAGGTATAGCTTGGACGTTATTTTTGGGTTGACTAGGACGTTTCACTCCTGTCCCAAGTTTCCGTTCTGAATTACTGAATTTGAGCCATTGAATTCAGGTTAATGCCAGTTTTTGTGAATGATGTATTCCTGTTCAGTAGGTCTAGTTTCAGAAGGACTTTGACAAAGTGAGAGTGATCCTATATCTTATGGGTGTTTTCTTTTGAGTTGAGGTATTACATGAAAGAGTATTTGTGTGATAACCATTTTTTTTTCTGATTGGAGCAATCAGGAAGAAAGTACTTGTAGACTGGATCTCAGTACTCATAAGTGTTTAGATATCTTTTGTAGTTAGGCTTTGCTCATTGTGTCAATGACTCCGGTTTTAGGATTTCTAGGAGGAAGTATCTTTTATTTTTCATTTTGTTGCAAGAGGTTTCTTATACTGTGGTTGGCAGTTTTCCTGTGTCTTTATCTTTTCCACCCTACTCACCCACTCATAGCTCTGTGAGTGGGGGCTTAAGAATTCTCTCACCGGGGCATTCACCAGCCGGTAGGTAAAAGTCCTACAACTGGCCACTTCCAGGACTTATCCACTTTTTCCTGATAACCTTGCATCCAGGTTAGGAATTAGGATGATGGTTTTTTTTGGTTTTGTTGTGACTCCTTGAAAATGTGGTGTTCACTAGTTGTTCTTATTAAGGAATTCCTTTCTTTCGAGGATTGGTGTTTGTTCATTGTCTTATTGTTCGGTTATTATATATAGGGTGTTAGGAGCTTCGGTACCGGATTCCTGATATCGATTGTCCTCATTGGTCTCTGCTGATCAGGATTTTCGATGCCAGATTTCTGATATGCGATGGCCTGTCATTCTGTATGGTTCGATTTGGAGCTTCGGTACCGGATTCCTGATATCGATCATCTTGTCCAATGTACTTGGCTGATAAGGATTTTCGATCCCAGATTTCTGATATGCGATGGCCTATCGTTCCGGTTGTGATGGGCTGGACATTCGACATTGGGTTTTTCCTTTGTTTTTTTGTTGTAGATTCGTTGATGACTTGCGAGTGTAGGTGGTTTATGGTTTCAGTCCCTTCTTTTCTTTCTCTTCCTTCTGTTTATCTCTAGTATAACTTCCTATCTCCTCTATTGAGGGTATTTTTGGGTCAATTATTGTTGTAGGTGTGAGTGATTTGGATAGCAAACTTGGAGGTGGTTCCTATCTGGGTTTTGACCTCCCATTCTTTTATATTGAATGTTGTGTCTGCTAAGGTACCAAGACTTAAGGCGTTTGGTATCATGCATTCCAATGCCTCCCCCATTTTTGTCTGTAGGAGACCTGGTGTGATGGGCGCGAGCATAGTTGAGTCCGACAACTTGTCTTGTCAAGCAGAATCCATGGAAGGTTTAACTTGGGGGGTGTCGTGTGCGCTAGCGTGGAGGTCTAGGCCGGTCAACGTGTGAAGCTTGCCTAAGAGCGGTCGTGCGGCACTACTGGGGGATCCTGAGCTCCTTGGATTCGTCGAGACTGAGGACTTGATCGCGGTATCAGACACAGGAAGATCTCCGAATTTTTGTGTCGGGGTTTTCTTGTGGTTTAGCCACTTTCAGCCTGGTTTCAGCTTGATCTCACCCCAATTGAAGTGGACAATTGGCTATCTCTGTCTTTTGTTTATATCTATCTCAACTTCATTTTCTTTTTTGTTTCCACTTGGGGATTCTTGTGGAGTTTCTGTTGCTGTTGTGATGGTTGGGGTGGTGCTTCAACATTGAACTCAGGGACGAGTGGTATGGGATGTTTCGATGGCGCAGCATTCTCATCTGGCAGCGAAAAGATCATCTGATCTGAGTTCGGTGGTGGATGGCCACTCGTAGCTTTCGCCTTGGGAACAGGAAGCCAACAACAATTCACCAACACCAGTTCAACACAATGTTGTTGACTGTTTTATCTCTACATTGAAAATCTAGTAGTTGTAATTCTCCGATTCTGGTCAAGTAATAAATCAGTTCCTTCTTCCCCAATTTCGTTATACCTTCGTTCCGTGAAGTTGATCTGCACTCGAGAAAAACTCGAAACCCGAGGTTTCGACTTTTTCTTCACCGGGAAGGAATGGAGTGTAACGAAAATAAAAGTTTTCGTTACATTGTAATTGATCAGAGCGATTATTGTGTTATCTTTCAGCACTACACTCCATTTCTGACCGTGAGTATAGTTCTTCTGCCACAAATAGTTCTAAGATCTTTTCCTTTAGTCCGCATGCGCTGTAGATTCCAGCTTCACATTTCGGATCGCGAGTGGAGTCTACTGTGATAAATTGTATGTACCACGAAACCTTGAACTCGAGAGGAACGAACTGAATTGTCGGTTGTCTGTCTTGTCTTTTCCGATCTCTCGAGGAGAGAGTTTGTAGGCGCTGAGCGATAAGAAAGAATTTCAGACAGTATCATTTATTTTATTTAAATTAATTGAATCATCTTCCCATCATTAGTTATCCACGTTTGTTATTATAGTGTGTTTCATTACTGGTTAGTGAAATAGTATATTTTTGTCAATTTTTGAGAAGTCGTGAGTTCTAAGGTTGAAGGCCGTGTGTGAATCTAATAATCGAGAGTTTCCTTTCACGAACAGGTTCCTTGGGATGTTTTGTTTTCAAATGGAGTAGTGGCACTCCTCAAAATTTTTCCTTTTTGTTCCTTGGATTCTGCGTTTTCATATATTTTCGGGTTTTCATCCTCATCTGCCAGGAGGATTCAGAAGTTGGTCCCAGGAACAATCTAAACAGGATAATCTGTCTCTGTAGAACTGTCTGCAGCTTTCCATCGGCCTGAAGGATAAGGTGAGTGGAAATTCTTTTTACTATTTTTTAGTGTTTCATTTCATCTGAGAATATTCTACTCATCTCATCTCAGGGTTGTCCCTGGTATTGAGATCATTCTGTATTGTGTCTCTCAAGAAGAGAAATATCTGTCAGTTGGAATATTAAGAAATCCTAAGTTAGGAATTTGTGGTTCTTCCAAATTTGAAAATTTCCCCTATAAGACAGATATTTCTTATATTTTTTTTGTGAAAACGCCGAATTCTTGGGAAGCCTTTTCATGTCTGAATTCTTTTGATCGCTGGGCGATTAGTATCTACCTTCAGTAGATTTATGAGGAAAAGTTTATATTCAATATATTTTTGTATAAAAATCATTAGAGCTTTGGTATGCTATTGTAGAATCACTGGTTTCTAACTACTAGTATTGAATTCCTATATTTGTACTCATGAATACCTGTATTAAGTGTTTATAAAACTCTTCACTCTGTAAAATCCTATTCAATATCTGGATAAAAAAGCATCTGTACTTGTTCGGTACACCCAAGAACGAGGTACTTGAATTTTAAATCGTAACTCCTGCTCATTTGTTCGATTTCCTTTCACGCTCAACACCTGGCATCTGGGATTAGAGCCTCACCTTCCTAGCCAGAACACGGTCTCTAGAGAAACACTAGCTGCCTCCGTAATAAGGGAGACTCACCTTACCCCTGTAATCGTAATAAGGGAGCCTCACCTTCCTAGTCAGGACCAGGAGCCAGTAACAGGGAGATCAGGAGTTAGCAAACTGCAGTCAGTCGATAATAAGCCTTCGTTCGTACCATTATTGTGCCTATCCAGGTACTGATGACGTTATCAGGTATCCATTAAAAAATAAAAAAAATTTATTTGATTTTTATTGCTTTCCTTATAGTTGCAACCCTATAAATGTGAAATAGTTGATAATTATATGGTCTATTGATTAAATGATTAAGACTGATATTGATCAATTATAAATATTACTAAGATTGTTATAATTAACTGCTGCTTCTGGCGCCCTTCTCTGTGATCAGTAGAAGTCCAGATTACTCAGAATTAACAACTTAAATTTGAAATAGTAATTCTGAGGAAAACCCTAACTCACACCCTGTTGCTCAAGTACTGAAAAGTAATTTTGTTATAACTCCCCCCACATGGGCGGTCTTTGGGAGGCTAGGGTAAAATTTGCTGAGCACCATTTAAGACGGGTTGTTGGGAATGCCTGTCTGACTTATGAAGATTACTGCACTATACTGGTACAGATTGAGGGAATCCTCAACTCCCGTCCTTTAACTCCACTCTCTTCCGATCCTGATACCTTCGACGTCCTTACTCCAGCACATTTTTTGATCGGCAAACCTATCACGTCTCTGCCGAATCCGGATGTAACTGACATCCAGGTCAGTAGGTTGTCTAGATTCTAACACCTGCAGAAAATCCAGCAACATTTTTGGAAAGCCTAGTCCAGAGACTACATCGCTGAGTTTCAAAATAGAACCAAATGGAAGTCTAACTCAGCCAATCTCCAGGAAGGATCTCTAGTTATCATTCGTGATGACCATTTACCACCACTCCGATGGCAATTAGGACGAATAATTGCGTTGCATCCGGGGAAAGACGGGGTATCCCGAATTTGTTAGAGTTTATCCTTTTTTTACCTGACTATAGTGTCAACGATGCATAGTTCAGAAATTATTATAGCGGGCCGTGTGCACGGCTGTCATAATAACGATATCTATCCGTAACGTAAATGTAATTACAACTTTCAATATTCTTATCTTACAATCATATTCATTCATCCAAATAAATACAGTCCACAACAAATCACAAACAAGAAGGTTCATAGCTTTTTTCCAATTTTAGTCTCAAATCCATGTCAAAAAATTGTTATTTTTGATCAAATCGAATAGTTACCTACACAGAATGAAGGATGATTGTTTACATTTCAAATTCGAAAATTAGGCGGTGAATCGTATGTGCTAAGGTTGGTATCGATCTGGTGAATTTAAGTTGAAATATTCAGTATCGTCCGTAGTCTGTCAGAGGTCAATCTCATTTAACTTGATCTGTAAGAAGAATACTTTTTAATTAATCCAAAGGTAAATTCAATGTGATGATGTGTTGAAACTGTTGAAAATTGTTCAATCCGAATGTGTATATTGTGCTGATAGAAAGGAGGAATTTCGAGCGGAATTGGCAGAAAAACAACCAATCATAGGCGTAAACCCCGGTTCCTGTCTTTGGGGGGCCGTAACTCCGAAACTAGTTGAGAGCCCCCAAAAAATTAATTTGAGTTTTTTGTTCAGGAGGCCAGAATACGTAAGTTTCCCAAATATTTTTAATTTCTGAGGCGGAGCCTGATTAAAAAATATTTTCGTTGAGGTGACGTTTCGGGTTTCACCGGAAGTGACATCATCTTTGTTATTTTTAATGGCACACCCTGTATTTCACTTCATTTTTGGATTCTTTACACGATTTAGATTCTAACTTATGCATCATTCCCTATACCCAAAATGAACCGTTTTCGAGTTATTCCAGTTTTTTTACAAAAAGTGACAGGTGCAGCCTCTCGCACATACGTCATTTTTATGTTAGTTAACAGTTTCAAAAATATGCAGCAAGTGAATCATGATAAATGAATTTTGAACGGATCACGCATCATTTTCACGCCCATTGAATAATCCACGGGGTGTGCAAAAATTAGGGTCCAATAAGTGAATGAGAAAAATTTAAAATCTCAACTTTTTCAAATGGAAACCCCCATTTTTTTCCTCAAAGTTCAATTCTATTATGAAAATAAGCCCCAGTTATGATACACTTCCCTATACCCAAAACTTATAATTTTGGAGATATTTCGCAATAGAAGTTATTTTCACGCGAGGATTTACGTTTGTACCCCCCAATTTTCTTCGATAAAATTTCATTGTTGCCTGGTTTCAATTGACTATCTCATGAAAAATAAGCCTATATTCAAGACAAAAATCATGATTAGAATAAACAACAGTTTCAAATTTGGTTTCAATGCTATACAAGAACATGAGACACTTTTGTCAACCGCTTTTTCTTTATTGCCCCCGACTTCGAAGAATTTTTGACTTCTCCGTATGACGTTTCCTACAGCCCATCTCATCATGCCCGGTGGAATTGAGTTGAAAGCAGTACAAACTCTGCAGAAAATCTTCTTTCGTTTTTGGCGAATACACCTCGATTTTTATATAACCCCAAATAAAAAAATCCATTGGAGTTGAATTGGGCGATCGCGGTGGCCATAATTGAGGACCGTCGGTTCCAAACCATTGGTCGTAAAAAGTTTTTTCTAAATATATCTTCACCATCTGATGGTTATGTGGAGGTGCTCCATCATGTTGATACCAAATTTCTCGATGCTCAGTCGTTCCAAATGATCCATATCGAGATTTTTCAGAATGTCTAGGTATCGTTCACCTGAAAATGAAGATACCTGTTGGTCTGTTATGTATTTTCTAGATGGAATTCTCCTGATTGATGTATTTGAATTTTTTTAACCCTGGAGTATTCGCGCGGCGAAGAGTTACACCAGTGCTCGCGTGGGATATATTTGTATCCCAAACAAAATTTTTGTATTTACGTGACAAAATAAATATATTTTATACAAAATAAAAGATATATTTGCCGAACAAATATTTAAGAACACAATCAAAATATAAAATACATGAAATAATTATAAGTTTTTATTCTCTTCGCAATTGACACAAAGTGTCGGGAGCTCCTTTTTGTGATCCGTGCAAATCCATTTGTTACATGCTGGGCAGTAGTTCCTGGTCCTCTTATCCTTTTTTCTAGGACACAAATAACATCGACCATATCCAGTTTTGACCCGCCTTGCTTCCTACACGTCCGCGGAAGCTATGGGCTGTTCAATACGGACTATCATGCGGCATTTTTCTTCTCGTTGTTTTGGAATATGTTGTAGGTGCAATCTCTTGATAATTTGTGGCCGCAACAGATTCAAAGCCAATGTGTGTAAAAAATCCCTTCTGGTTATTGAAGAGTTTGGGTTATTCAACTCATAGAGAACTAAGGAATTTATTCCTGCTATGTTCATGATGTCAAAGGAAATAGTCAGAGGCCATCTTCTACTGTTTCGAGCCACATTGTGAGCAGAACACATTTGATCTACGACATCAACCCCAAACTTCGTTTGATTGTAATCAATTACCATCACTGGTTTGCCGGTCTGATTATCAATACCATCATTTGAATCAGTTGTAGACAAAACAAGCACATTTTTTTTCTTTTTGGGGACATACGAAACTAGAGTGCAGTCCTCATGAAAAGCAAATTGACTACTTTTTTCTGGTCGTTCTGCAGTGTTTACTTATTCTGCAGGTATTTCCCGTTTGTTTTATTTTAAGTTCCTAACATTGTAAGTTCGCAATCATTTTTGAGTTCTAGTGCAAGTGGAGAACTAGAAAACCAGTTATATTGCGATATGTTCCTTTGACCACCTGTACAAGCCACTCCGCAACTTTTCCAGGACTATTGGGATATTGTAATGGACCCTCTGATTGACTTCCAGCATGGGTTTCAAGATTTTGAGTATACATGGTACTTTTATACTATAATGATATAATATACTACTGAAGCAAAAATTATTATACCAGATTTTGAGGGTTTGGATGGAATATACTGTCTAAAGGGAAATCGACCTCTGAATGCGACTAACTGTTCATCAATCGTTATATTTGGCCCTGGCACAATAGAATTCTGACAGTTTTCTAAAAACAGCTGAAAGACTTTTCTCGATTTGCTGCTAATTTATCAGATTGTCGTCGTTCTTCACGGGTACTTATGTCATCGAATCGTAAGCAGCGTAAAAGAAAACGAAATCTGTTGTATGAGAGGGTGCAGTAAATAGCGTCCATGCCAGTACCATCAGTTCGCCATAAATCCGTGATGTTTTGTCTGCCTGATTTACTAACTCCTAGAAGATACAGCATACCAAACAGTTCTCTTATTTGACAACTATCGGTTAGTTTCGTATCCCTGTCCCTTTGAAATTTTAATTCCACTTTATGTATATGAATATTGGTTGAGGTAACAACAATTTCTATAATATCATCAGTCATATAAATTTGAAAACATTTCAATTCAGTTTTAGACTCCACTGTATTATTTATAGGTCCCGGCTTTTTGGTGAAAAAGTTATGTACCTTAGTTATTGTCATAGGTGGACAAATTGTCTTCCACTCTGTCGAGCGATCTTTCCCAATATAACATGGAATAACACCAACACGAAACCATTCCGAGTTATCCTCCTCTTCAGGTTTTTCTGCTTCTTGTTCTTACTCTGAATCATGGTCACTATTTGTAGAAAAATCGCCATCGTCCTCATCAGGATCTGCCTCTCCTATCACTTCCTCTTCCTGACCTTCTTCTATCTCCCTCAACCATTGCATCCATTCAGCCGGATCTCTGCTTGCCATACATAAGCCCTAAACCCATTCTGTTCAAGCCACTGTATTATTATATAAAAAAACTTACTCAAAATCATTAGTTATAAGTTGGACTTCAACGGTCGCGTGGGATACACATGTATCCCGCACTGTAAAAAACGTATGTATTATACTTAAAAATGAAAAATTGCACAACCGCACTGCAGCACAGGCACAAGCAAACTGTTTCACTGGATTACCTAGGGGTGCGTACACTACTTAAGTTTTATCGTGGCACAGGCGCATTTTCTACGAACGTGGGATACGCCTGTATCCGGCGCGAGTACTCTAGGGTTAAATAAATGAAACAATACCATTCCGATACTGTTCAACTAACCATTCAAATTTTCGTCATAGAAGTGAATCATCACTATTGCGTCGTCTTTAACAGCGCAGTACACATTGAAATTCCAACGGTCTTGAAATTTACGTTCCCGAACTAAATGCGGGTTTGTATCGCTCCAGTAGTGAGAATTCCGCTTGATGAATATCCCATTTTTGGTAAATTTCGCCTCGTCGCTCCATATAATATTCCTCAAAAATTGGTCGTTTTCTTGATTGTTCATAATGAAGAACTCCGCAAATTTAATTCTTCTCTTATAATCGGATAGCTTCAGACCGTGGACTAAAGTATGAGAATACGGATGCCATTTATGTTTTGCTAATATTCTCTGCATAGACATTTTATTTAATCCCAAATCTCGTGCCGCATCTTTCAATGATGCTTCTGGAAAAGCTGTCAACCACCGTTTTAGTTTTGATAATTTTCCTTTCGAATGATCCAAAGTTCTTAAGTTCGAAGATTAATCTTCCAATGATATCTGGTGATGGTTTCGGTTTTTCTGGATACCTTGTGGCATAAGCATCACATGTTCTTGTTAACACCCTAGTGCATTCGCCATAAATCACCAATAAGTTAAATGAATCGTGATTATTATAACCAACATGAGCCATATTTTACCTTCTGAGAGCACAAATCTGACAATAAACAACTTTATTTCATTTGTCATCAACATTGTGTTGCGAGATGAACAGCCTACTAGAAATATCGACATTTCGGGCAAGTATGTAAAATCAAGTAATATAATGAAATATCTCCAAAGTTATAAGTTTTGGGTATAGGGAAGTGTATTATAACTAGGGCTTATTTTCATAATAGAATTGAACCTTGAGGAAAAAATTGGGGGTTCCCATTTGAAAAAGTTTAGATTTTGAATTTTTTTCATTCACTTGTTGGACCCTAATTTTTGCACAACCCGTGGATTATTCAATGGACGTGAAAATGATGCGTGATCCGTCCAACCTTCAATTATCACGATTCAATAGCTGCATATTTTTGAAACTGTTAATTTACATAAAAATGACGTATGTGCGAGAGGCTGAATCTGTCACTTTTTCTAAAAAAACTCGAATAACTCGTAAACGGTTCATTTTGGGTGTAGGGTATGATACATGAGTTAGAATCTAACTATTTCTTATCATGGGATAATAATGCTGTAATCTGTGTTTGACTGACATTTCGTTTGCACACATCAAAATCAATTCATCAAACCTAATCGCTTCTTTAACAGGACCTTTCCTGAAGGGTGGAAATATAGCAGTGTGAAGTTGGCTGCCAAAGTTAGCTGCTATATATATTTTCTCTGGTCTTCATCAAAAGGCCTCCGAGGCCTTGCCCTATATGATTTATATGTTAGGATTGTAACACATATTACGCTCTATATGAAAACATAGATATGGCTCCATTAACGTTTTATATGTCCTCAAAACTGTGCTCATTAAAATTCAATCAAATGATTATCTCATATTTACACGAAATACCTCAATACCACGCACTCCTCCTTCAGTCATCTGCATCTAGCAGTATAACACAAATTCACATCAAAATTGATAATTTTCAATAGAGGAGACACAACTGACACATGTTATTAGTTATAAATTTACCATTTTTATTGGAAATGCGTTTACCGTGAACAAATCTGTTACAGAACGCACAATGAAAAGCATTATTATCACCAATATCCCGTCTGCATATCATACAAAATTTTCTTACATCGTCAGATTTTTTAAGTATCATTTTTTTCATATCGTTTCTGTATCTTGCCATATTTGTGAAAATATTCAAATCTTCATTAGTGACTAAACGTTCGAAAAATTTAATACAAAACACCTCGCAATATCATTTTGTTTCGTATGATTATAAATAGTGATCGACAAGTTTTCATTGGGGCATGTGTCTGGATTTCTGTTATTACATAATTTCAAAAATTCCTGTTATATGATTCCAAAAAAGAATTCAAGTGTGTTTTAGTCTCTTGTAAATTAGCATATGAAAGGTCAAGAAAGGCAAATGATGATTTCTCAAAATCTATTATAATCAGACAATGATGATTTCCGTTTTTCAAGATTGGTAGAGCAATAATAAGGCTCTTATTCATATTTATTCTTGCCACCAGATCATCGGAAATATTGGAGATTTGTTCTGGTATGATTTGAAATGTACCATCTGTATTCAATAAATTGAGTGAAAGTTCCACCACGAAATTTGTGAGCCAATTTTTCACAGAGAGAGAGTCGTAATCGGATCAATAAATAATTTTGAAACATGTAACATGCACAAAACATCCACACATAGAACGGTAACTGCAATGTTGAGCACTGACCACTTTCCTCAGCGCCTCCAGTGTTTGGCAGCCGAAGCTGAGAGATATAGCGCGAAATTTGAAATAGTGATTCTTTGCATTCTACTTTTTTATTGTTGTTGCTTCACTACCGCCAGGCTTCATTATTATTAATAGTGAAGCAACAATGAATATATGAACTGAATTACCCCAAATCATGATCAATCATATTTATTTTCAGTTGAAATGAAACAATATGAACTCTGTGCAAAATTTATTGAAAAGTAAGTACATAAACCTCAACTTCATAATTATTTCTAGATGTGTTATTCAGTAAAACATTTAACCAAAGACATATAAAAATAAAGATTTATAAAATATATTATGTACCCAAAAAAATGAATAATAAACATTATTTTTTATTGATTTCATAGAGAATAACTGAAACAACATAGAATTAGGATGAACAATAAAATAAATGAATAGAAAAATGTTGTTCCCGTCTCAAAAATTCCTCATGAACATACAATATAACCTTATACATAAACTATTTGGAGATGTGTTCAACAACATGATGAATTTTTGATCTTTTATCTCAGTAACAATAGAAAAATAATAATAATGTTTTTTTCAATTAACGATTCTTCTTCTTCGTAAATGTATTATATGCAGACATTATAATTGGATCAATTGAATCTCTGTTTGGCTGGCTGTTGAAAAACCTAATGAATTTTTGATCTTCTCCCCTGGTAACCGCATTCACTTTTCTACACCGAAAATGCAAACAGCATCTAACAATTAGATGACACAGTTTTGAATCATTGCCAGAATGATCAGGACAGTTGACCAGATTGAAGGATAGTTGTTCCAATATTATTTTCCTCAAAATTTGTGAATTTTTTTTAAAATGACACAATCTTGGTATCAAGTAGAATGACCTAGTAACTGATTGGAAACTGAAAAAGTTAGAAATGTTCCTGGTTTTATCAATTTTGATTTTGAAAACTGCCTTCCTTCAATAAAATCAAGATTCTGATCATCATCCCTAAATATAGCATATTATTTTTACAAATTGAGCATGTAACGGATTTTTTGCTGGTATATCCAGATATGTAAGTAATGGTACATCTACCTATTTTAGTTCTTCGATTCAGATTTATACTGGCTGGTATCAGTGGGATATCGATATCACTTTCCGAAGATGGCAAAAATACCGTGAATTATCCAAAGATCCCTCACTGGCATCTTCTTCACAGTTACTACCTTGTGAATGTGAAGGAATAAAGTTATTCACTAGAAGCGCTTCAAATGATATAGTAACATGTTGAGCACTTGGCGATACTTCTCGAACCCCATAAATCATTCTTGCTGTACACAGTTCTTCTTTGAGGTATAGGGATCCTTTTATGGTATGTTTCAAATTTGTTATCGAGGGTGTGGAAACAAATTTTTGTTTCTCATTACTGAAGAATTTCATGATGTTCAATATTTGTAAGGAGTCCCTCGAGAATTTTTCATGCCCTGATTCCTTCATCAAACCACCTTTGAGGGGTTCACTAGCAGGCGCAGTCTTTTGACTGGAATTTAAACTATCGAATAGTTCATCAAGGAATAAAATTACTTCTCCAGTGTCAGCTGCCTCAGGAGCAAGATCCACTTGTGCTTCTAAAGAAAACGTAATAATGTTACTAATCAACCATTTATTGTTATCCCAAGAAACCATCACAGCTTATGACAGGGGTAGTCAAAGAATACAAAAGAAAAATATACAGTCATAAACTGAGGTGAGGTGAAAATATAAAGGGTTAAAGTGTAAATAAAATATGAAATGGTTGAATTTGAAATAAGAAATATATGAGGAATTATTCATTGGTGAAAAAAAATATTTATTGAGTTGGGATGATATTTATTCATTTTCAGCAAAATAAATAAGATTTGTATAGTCTGATAAAATATTTGTTTCATAAGCTAGATTCAATACTGTAACAAGTAATGAACCTTGGGAACTTTGAAGGTTATTTATTTCACGGAAATTTTCTGATCATTGAGGGATACAAATTGTTCACTATACTGTGATGAGATAACAATAATAACTTACTCCATTCTACAATTTTCTTCATCATGCTCCCTACTTGATAACTGAACACTTGAGTACAGTTTTCAACTTTCATTTTCTTTATTTTGTCTTTTAATACATGTTCGTCCGTTAATTTGGGGCAAATCTTCAGTGGTTCTTTGTAATCCAGGAAGTAGAATTTTTCAATGTGAGCCCATTTGGCTATGCCTATTTTTTCTTTCATTTTAAAATGGAGATCCTTTGTTAATGAGTTGTTCCTAATCCCTTTGAAATAAATGCGGAACATCATATAGAGGTACAATCTCCTTCCCATTTATGCGATAACCAGAGCAGGTTTTTTTCTTTCCTTCCTTTGAAAACTCTTCTCTGGATTCCTTCTGCAGTAGGTTGATGGAACTCGTATTCGGACCACCCTGGTTACACACGGTAGCTACTACGTTCAGTCCCACTTCCTGACATTCCAAGTAGTTACTTTAATCAAATTTTTGAGTCTCAGACTTTTCGTTGGTCCATTAGTGAAAGTGAAACAAATTGGTTGCTTCCACTGGCGATATACCCTTTTCACCATGAACACATTTACGTGGTCAGCTAAAGCAGGAAACCTCTCACTGCCGAAGTCTTCAAGGCCTTCAATGGAATCATCTTTCTGGTTATAATTCATGTAGCTGGAGATACTCATTTCATCAAAAATCACAATGCCTGTTTCATATCAATCAACATTATTTTTTGGGCTATCAAACATTCTCTTGTTGATTCCCGGTTTATTGGGGATTCTATTCAGAAGGTTGGTGAGGGTTCTCTTTGATGGTAATGCGAAAATCTTTAGGTTTGTTCTGGTTCTGAAAAATTGTGGTTCTCGGACGTCAGGATCATGCGCAGTTAATAAAGAGCGTTCTGGTTTGTCGAGGACAAGTTCGGATTGATGAATCCTCTGTTCTGGTTTCGCATTTAAAATGATCTCGGACCGTCCTGAACTATCACGACTTGTTTTTGCTCTTGAGTGAGAACCGATGAAAACTGTTCTCGATCCGCATGCGCAGTCGAGTTCAAGTCGCAGGTAGCAGATAGGGTAGGTGTTTGTTTATAGTTTATTAAGCTGTAAGCTGTGGCATAGGCCTTAGTTTCTTCTTGTTAAAGTTGATTATTGTTGTCAGCCACTTTTTCATAGGATCGCTCCAATACTTTAAATTTGTTTTGACATTTCGAAGGGTGAATGGTGCTATGGCATCTATTGGATAACTCTATGGATTATTTTTTTCAACATTTTTTTCATACTCTTAATTTCTCTTCTACCTACTTTTGGTTAGTATGATTTATACAAATCCAAAAGTATTAGGATTCTCTCCCTGCTAAAAAAGTTATCTCCATCCCTATCGTAATTTTTTTCATTTTATATTAGAAACTCTGAAAACTGATATTCTTCTGAAAAATATTTATTTTTTAGTTATATCGGGACCATGCACTTTTTCACTCAATGTTTACCTGACATGGTACCAAAAATGTTAAAGAAAAATAATGAAAATATAAAAAAAAACTAAAGAACGATTCAAACTGCGATTACGAATGACGAACAAACAGTGAACTGAGTGAACTCCCAAAATCACAAAATACTTTTTAATGGCAGCCAACTCAAAACTCCAAAACTCAAACCTACTGTCATTGTCTAAGGATGTACATCCTTAGACAATACTACTGTGTTGAAACCATTAATTTCCAAGCTGCCCACTTGTCAAATAAAAGCTTCCTGTATACAAAAGATGGCGCAGTGGTCACTCAAAAAGAGCGTTCTGGTTCAACGAAGTGTTCGAGACTGTCCTGGACTGTCTGGGATTTTTTGCTTCTACGCATCATGTCCTGTGCAGGTTTGAAACAGTTCTGGATCTTCGAACCAGAACAAACCTTTTGATAGGAGGCGATACCCCTTTCCACTTGCTTTCATCAGTGTCAAAGATAAAAATTTTTCATCAGTTGTGAAACTTCTGGCTTTTGGAACAAGTTTTTGTGAACGAATCTTTGACAAAATAAAAGTGTATGTCAATGTGTTCACATGTTTGACCAAATTCTGGAAATTCGCTAATCTGACAGTATTTTGGCAGCCTGAAGTTCTTCTTGATATGAGAGTAATTTTTGGCTCAATCGTACCAGCTTCTTCGAAGAATCGATGACTTTACAGTATAGATGTCTGGCTTTGGGGGATAAGAGCGACTGACGACCAACTCTGAGATCTTTCAGTACACTGTTTTTGGTTTTTGATTCTTAAAGAAATAATATAAAATTATGTAGACATTTGAAAAATAAAATTCAATATCATTCAACAATTAGGTAGTAAGTTCGATTTTACTAGGTAGCGAAGTGTGATTTGACTTCAGAGGTTGAATTTCATTTAAGCTTTTAAAAGTTATCTTTTTTTTCGACAAAAGTGTGTTCATAAAGTTGAAGTTGGAATCATCAGCGACTGCAAATCAAACTCAATTCACTATCCTTTATCATTGAAATTTGCTTCATTCTTATTATGGACTCTTTCATTTCCAGAAAAATATTTGTCAATTTCCAAAAATAAATTTTTTTGGTTTTCAAATAGTGATTTCATTTCAAATTGGTAGCCATATTCAACAATATTAAGTTTCTGTACATACCTCGTGTAACGCTCATCCTTGTCGGTGTCCGAAATTTACTTTCTTGTTCAGATGTGGAAGTTGATGGCTGGCTTATATAGCTATCATCACACATCACATGACCTGAAAAATAAGATGAATATATAATTTCTCTAGTTTTCATTTATTGTGTCGAATTGGCAAATTAGTTTGTATGATAAACATTTCAAGGTTTAGTTCTATTCATACCTTGGGTAACACTGAGAATTTCTTTTCTTGAAGGTGAAGTTCTTACTCAGATGTGGAAGTGGAGGGCTGACAAATGTCCTCATATTGTTCTTCACCTAAAAATGAAAGTACAGCATTTGTATGTTTTTTTTCTTCTATAAACTACATATATTTTCGAACTACAGCTTTACAATAATTCTTACCTGCCACAGACGATCTACTCATTTTTGCCATACGTCTTGGTTCTTTGATAGTTTCTGAAAAAATGTAGAACATTATTATTCAACCAAAACTGTACACGGTAGCAACATCTCTATTTTTCTGCAATTTCATGTAGCAATAGTTATGGTGCCCTTAATAAGTGGTTAATCTAATTGTTGTTGAATAATAAGAGTAAGATGAATAAGATATATAAACTAGAATTGCAAGATATCGAAAGGAGTTAGGATTATTCTTACCAGGAAGAAATGAGACAGGTGCAGCATGTCGTTTCAAACCTCTTCTGCCAGTAACCTTATCTTCAACTTTGAAATGTCTGTCACAAACTCGTGAGTTACGATAAATTGTCTCATGGAGTTCATAATTGTTTATATCATTGAGCCAAACATCAAAAACAGCGGGATCATTTTTGGGAAGCCGATGTTGGCTACTCTCCTTATCTTCACAAGAAGGAACACAGCACTTTTTTCGAAATTGTTTATGTTCGGACGTACTCATTTCGTTAAAGAAAAATATGAAAAGGACACTACACAAGAAAAAATATATAAGAACAGCGATACAGTACAGCGCACAACTAAACACAACTCTTTCACCCTGTTTTGTGAACCACTTGTGAGCCTGAGTTGTTGAAGTTGTTCTTCGCGCGCAGAAGCGTGATTCATTCATGAAAACCCCGATAGTGTCGCCATCCTTAGTTTGGCAGCCGCGTAACATATAACCAAGTGTTTCCATTTGACTTACATTTTTATGCGTGGATGTTTTGTGGTAACATGTTTGAAAGTTGCTATGGAGTAATCCCGATCAGAGTTTTTTTTAATAATAGATATCATCTACTAGTCCATTGGATAGAAATTTCATTTCTGGTTTCCATTTTCGAGTATCATCATGCGGCAATTCACATTCCTGAATAAAAAACATATCATTGGGCGAATAAGTTTTCAATTTTTTCTCCCTCGAACACAAGATAATTTTGGGATTGCCAATTCGTGTATACCATTAAAATGTATGAAATCACGTAATTTACTTATACTAATGAAAATATTTCTGTAACTAGGCTTCTCATAAAGATGTTTTTTGGTGACAAAAAAAAAGATGTTTTCTTCATGTTTTAGTACTGCTAGACCATCAACTTCTTAATTTTGTTTTAACAGGTCATCAACCCCACCAAATTTTTCCTGAAATGACAATGATAGTAGTGATACAACCGAAATTCTAACCCACTTCAAGGTCACGTCCAGCGATTGGAGTTGGAATATGACATCGGTACATGGGTACGTGTCATGAAGTCGACGCTAGGTCGGGCGCGCGCGCGTCATCAGTAACGGCAGCGCGCTCGATGTAAACAAATATTCGTGAAAGAAAGTGATATATTAATAATGATGGTGAGATATAATAATTGAAAAATGGCACCGTGGAGGTGTACGAAAGTTGTGGGTGTACAAGGATTTTGGTTTCATGGCTACCATAGGGGGCGTGCAACAAGAAACATGGCTGCCATTGGGGGTTTGCAGCACGCGACGGGGTCCTGCTCATATTCGTGCGATGCAGTTCAGTCTACCAGTCCGACACCTGATTTTTTGAAACGTGGTGCGTTTGAGTTTTTTCGTTCGTCAATTGGTTCATCGTTCGATTTTTTTCGTTCGTTAGGGTTGAAAAAGAAAACGATTCTATGAAGCATTTTTGGAGTTATTGAAAAAAGACGCTAACTTCAAACAGAGTTTGATTTTTTTCGTTCGTTAATTGGGGTCATCTTTCGTTGGGGTTAAAAAATAAAGAAAATAATTCTAAGCATTTTTATTTTGGTAATATATCATCACATAGCCATTCGTAAAGAATATCAACGTTTCGGAGACTGCAATTGAAGTTTTTTCTTCGGTCGTGATACATACAAGGTGAAACGCCATCGTTGCTGCCGAATGTGGGAACAAACCACGTTGTGTTGTCATAATCTTCCAAATTCACAACGCGTGTAGGTATAGTCAATTGACTGAATTTGTCAATGAGATAGTCTCGCTTTTGGAGTCCTCGCACATTAATTATGCCTACATCATGCAGATTCTCTTTGAGGATGGCATCTAATCGGTGGTACTCTACAAATCCGGAGGAATATCTCAAGCCGTGAACGTTTCGCTCCAAGAAACAGACGGTACGTCGATCCTCTTTACTCAAAGTCTACTACAATGAATTCCAATTCTAATGGCTATCTCCTTCGGATGGAATTGCTGCCCGATGGTTGAAGCCTCGAATATCTACTGTAGCTATTCTCATGTTGACTTTGCGATCGATATTGAAGCGAAATCACATGCACAGTTCCATTTCTTGATGATTTCACTGAGTGGGAGGTGCTCGATGGCAGTGTCGTGCACAATGATTCAATATGCTCTAGTATTTCGGGGAAATCCTTCAGATGCCTCGATTTCAAGCTTCACATCGATACTGGAACTCTTGATGCTCTCGTCCCTTCTTGAACAATCGATGACAAACAGAGATTTGTCAAAGAATGCGGAGGATGATAGAAGAGGATTATGTTGATTGGTATTTTTGTAACTCATACCAAATTGCGTGTAATTGAAATAGACTTGAGAATGATTCCCTTCCGCAAAATTCAAATGCATATTTTCCTTGGGATAATTTTCACCGTTCAGAGTCAACGTTATATTGGAAATATTCAGATGATTGAATATTGTCGGATCGTTATTAGTTTTGGTGTAATCACGATCTGTCTGGAAACATACAATGACAAAGCGAGGACTTTCGAGAAACGATGGAGTTTTGACGGCCCATATTTCATTTTTGGCACCTTGTGTGAGAGCAAGCAACAATCGAAGTTCCCATTTTCTGAACGGGATAAGAATGGGAGTGTCAGCTTGGATGGCCTTCAAAAGCTGCAATTCGATTTGATCGTGTGGAAATATGCGTTTGACTTCGAGTTCGATATTTTCAATCTCCAATTTAACGTCTGCCTTCGTTCCAGGTGGTGCACCGGGAATTTCTTCTATTTTGAAACAGTTGCTGTCGTCGCCAGCTCGTACTAAACGGATCAATCAGGGCTATTCACTAAGCAGAGTTGTTATGGATAACGACTAAGAATTGTCGTTATGTTCAAGGTCAGTTGCTAAGCGCGAAATTGGTAGTCACTTTTCGAGTTAAGTTGCTACTATAATGACCAGTTGCTGTGAGTAGTGGTTCACAGGCAACTGCTTTAGATATCTTGTTAAGGAAAAACAGCTTACCACCGTCATTATGGCAAGTTATTATCAGAGTTGCTACGACGGTTAGCAACTGCGATAACCACTTTACTTAGTGAATAGCCCTGAATGTTTACTATAGGAAACACGTTGATAATCGTTGAAAATATTCAAAAACTGCTTAATTGGTATGAGCATGTTGAATGTGAGATGAGTTGGGTGGATGACGCTCACGTTGTTGGGAAAAGTCCAACCGGAGATAGCCATGTGCTCGATATCTTCATCGGTGTAGGTGAGGAAGCCTCTGACAGTACTAACAATTCCAACTTCACGAACCGTTTCAAATTCTTCACCGCTCTGCTCGTAACTAGATTGAAACATGAAAGCGGCAGCATTGTTCACGAAAGCCACTCTGCCCTCTCCTCCAGTTCTCTCAATTTTTCCGCTGATGAATAGCAAGCTGTCGTACAAGGCATCGTAGGCATCCGATTGATTAATGTTGATTTCAATAACGTCATTGTTGCGGAATGATTTGACATAAGGATAGTAGTTTGTTTTTTTTTCTAGAAAAGCTTTATTGATTTCAAATGAGTATAAAGTATATTTACATGATTTGAGACTACGAACTAAAAATATATCACATATTTAAATATGATGGTTTTACCTTTTATGGCAAAACAAATGCCTATATTAGATCTACAAACATACCTTTTTCTCGTATATGATTGCTAACAGAAAATATAAACTTCAATAAAAAAAAATACATATTTTTCGAGAAATTGTGTTGGAATCCAGCAGTTATTTTTTTATATCGATCTAAACGAAGTACACTTTTGAACTGTTCCAGAGTATTTGATGACTCCATAATATTATGAACCACGGCACTGAAAAAACAAACCCAAACATTCAAATCTGTAGTGTCTGCGAATTGAACTTGAAAAAGCTCCCTGTGATCTGGTTTGACAGTTTTCTTGAATTTTTCTTCAATGCATGTTTTGCTCCAGTCCCAAACTCCCTTAGCAGCACCGCACAAAATTAAACGGTGTATAATAGTATCTACTGTATGACACTTTGTACATTGATCTGAGACGCTTATACCATATGATTTTAGTTTCTCTGCTACTGGATAGACTTCATTTAACGATTTATATACACTCGATTTCCATTTAGTATTGATATGAGGAGATTTCAACACATTATTCCAAATTATCGTCCAGTTGAAGCTAGGATACTTGTCTTCAACTTTCGGACGTTGTTCTGAACTAATTTTTGATGATTGGTAGATATTCTTTGTTGACAAAAGAGTGTTGTTCGAAAATTGGATGGTGTTATCTCTGACAAGTTTATTTGAAGCCTCAAAATGAATGGATCCTAAATGGATAGTTTCGTCAAATATTCCATTCAGAGATGACTTGAAGGTGATTTTACTGCTTTCGTTGGACCACGATAATTGTTGTGTTTTAAAAAATAGCGCTTTCGCTTTCATCTCTACATTTCTCTACATTTATCAAATTTAGACCACCCTTATCGTATGAGAGATGAAGTTTTTTTCGAGAAATTCTGTATAGGTTACCTCGCCAAATGTATTTTCCTGTGTGGAGCATTATCTTTTTACAACTTGTCTGGTCGAGCGGGAGAATTTGCGCGAGATATCAAACCTTCGATAATACGTATGTATTAGTGAACCAAACCTCCCTTATCAAATCTAAATCTCGGACATAGTTCAAAAACAACATTGTTTTGATATTGTCCAAAATTTTGTTCCAATTCTCTGTCAGCATTTTTTTTAAGTTGTTTGTGACAATCATGCCTAGAATTTCAATACTATTTCTCACTGGATAATCCTGAATGAAATGTCTTTGATATTGTGTTGATTTTCCCAGTGGGAGCAGAAACGACTTGTCTGTATTTAGTTTGGCGTTAGATGCCTTTTCAGATATGTGAATAACCTTAGTAATGTTTGTCAAATCGTTTTCGTCTTTGATGTAAATGGAGACATCATCTGCATAGTCTGAAACTTCCATTTGTTGGGTGTTTATCATTATACCTTGCACTGAAAAATCTGCAAGGAACAAAAAAGGTTCCAAAAATAAACTGAAAAGTATCATGGATAAAGGGCAACCTTGTCTCACTGAGCAGTTAATCGGAATTTTTTTAGATAGATATCCATTTATGAGCAATTGTGAGTTTGCTGTATTGTATGAACTGTTCAAAAAATCGATAATTTTTTCATGGAGTCCTATATTTTCTAGAATTGACCACAAGTATTCGTGATTCACTCTATCGAAAGCCTGACTAAAATCTAAACTCAAAATTGCGGGCGGATTATTCGTTTTGTGTTCGTTTTCTAGGAGGATGTCTCTAGTTAGGATGATGTCTCTAGTTGGCATGAGATTATTGAAAATAGACTTATTTGTTCCACATGTTTGTTGTTCTCCGAATATTTTGGAATACACGTCTTTCATACGACTTGCGAGTATTTTCATGAGTATTTTGTAATCTGAATTCAATAGTGTGATAGGTCTGTAGGCATTCATTCAAATCATGAGAATGTTTTTGTTTTGGAATTAGTGTTATAACGGCTTCTGAAATTTTTTTCGGTGCGATCGTTTGGCCATTTATGTATTGGTTGAAAATATTTGTTAGATCGTTACCAATCTCATCAAAAAACATTAGGTAGAATTCGTAGGATAACCCATCTAAGCCTGGTGTTCGTTTCCGGGAGGTCTGGATGAGAATATTTTTGAGTTCACCCTTTTCAATCATTTTTATGATAGGAGCGTTATCAGACAAACTTAGGTTAGCTTTGGAGTGTGCCGAAAGACACTTTGTATCTCGTTCATTGCTGTCGGCTCTCGTGAATTTTTTTTCATAAACAAAACTGGCATACTCCAGAATTTCGTTGGTTTTTGTGAGGGTTTGCTGTGTATCAGTTTTTAAAGTTGTAACGATTGAAGTTTTGTTTTTCCTTTCCTTCATTAAGTGGTACAAAGTGTACCTGTCGCTAATATTATCTTTGTTTGTATTATAGAAATGCTGATCTAGCTGTCTTTGTTTCAGTTCTGAAATAAGGTTTTCGATTTCTCTATATTTATTTATCACAGCGTTTCCATTATTAAGCTGTTCAGTCAAATTTAAAAGAGCTGTCTGATAAAACTCCATCATGTTTTTTGTTTCCCTTGCTTTCATGATCTCGTAGTGTTTGAAAAATTGTTTGGCTCTTTTTTTTAAAAATGTGAACCACCATTTGTTTCAGTATGTTCTATACAAATGATTCGATTTGAGTAATCGAATTTCATTCTTGAAGAGTTCTGTGATGTCATTATCTGAGAAAGTGCTCGGCTTGATTTTCCAGTAACCCCACCCAAATCTTGTGAATTGTGGTAGCTCATTTGGATTCAATTCAATATACGTTATCACAGCATTATGGTCAGAGAAAGCAACAGGTTTAATTCCACATTTGTGAATAAGGTGCTTGTATGCTTAAGAAATATACATTCTGTCGATCCTAGAGACAGTATTTGATCTAGTGTACGTATATTCAATTTTGCTTTTATTGTGTATCAACCAGACGTCAATCAAATTTGTATTTTGTAAGAGGTTTGACAGCGTTTTACATATTGCAGTTGGATTTAAAGCTTCATTATGATGTACAATGCAAATGAAATCACCCAGCAACATAATTGGGAGATTTGTATTCATATGTATAGTGAGTTCATTTTGGTAAAATGAAATTCTTTCATTACGATTCTGTGACCCCAAAGGAGCATATATATTAATATATCTCATATTATTTACAGTCGCCGATATTATTCTGCCATCTTCGGAACAGAGAATGTATTTGACAATATACCCCTGTCTATGAATTAAACCTGTTTCCCCCTCCGAGTTTCCAACATTATTATTGAAATTCAAACCATCGTGGCATTTGATATAATCAATATTGAGTTCTTGAATGAAACAAAGGTCGATATCATATTTCCGGATGAAATCATTCAGAACTGACTGAGGCAATGGTTAATAATTGGTCCATTGTTAAAAAACGGGATAAAAAGAAACAAAAAAAACAGAAAAAAAACTGAATCATCTTACTCTACGCTAGAAAAATTCTGGTTCGTTCATGACATTTATTTCCTCGATGTCCATTTCCAGTTTCTTCAGCTATTTGCCTTTTCCAAGTTTGGATGTCTTTTCCGATTCTCCCTTCTTCGGCACTTTGATGATGAGTTCTGGAACCTTCGGGTCTTCCTCTGAACTGGTACTTTGTTTATGTCTACGCTTTTTTTCCTCAGACTTTTTTCTTCCATTTCCTGTTCCTGTGTTTCTTCTATTATGTCTTCATCTGATTCTATTGTCGTTTGTCTGATTTCCTCCATGGATGCACCATCTTCAATTATTTGGGGGTTAGGATGAATCTGCACTACGATCTGGTCATCATCCTTGGTTATCTCGCCTTCTGCCAAAATCGATTCTGGGGTTGCTACGGGCTCGTTGTGGATTTCTGCGTGTACTTGTACCTCTGCAAAACTATTCTGTGGTTCAGTTGCTGTTGGAGCATTTGGACGTCTGATTGCGTTCATCCGGTTTGTAGGTTTCTTTGGGCAATCTCGTCGTTCATGACCTGGCTGATCACATATCATGCATGTTCTGATTTGGTTCTGATATGTGACCAAGGAAGTATATCCTTCTATGGTGATATACGAGGGCACCTTTGTTTGCATGGCCAACCATACAATCCGAACCCCAGTTTCCACATTGTAGAGCTCTTCCCCAGAGTACATCTTATTTTTTATGTTTTTTACCACACCATAAGCTGCCAGTTTTTGTTTTATTTTCGAGTTATCCAGTTGGATGGGAAAATCGTATATCCGTTGCATAGTATCACCAACTTCCTGTCCAACGAAAATATCGAATTCATCACCTTGTTCATCCTTGTATTCCACAATACCATCTACAAATTTAGACAGGGTTCGTTGTACGATCAACGCTGAACTCGAACACATTTTTTATCCATCGATGTAGAGCTATATTTGTTGGTTTTTTCCGCGTGAATTTGAAATCCAACATGAGGGTATTATCTCTATGAAAAGACATGATGCACTTAGTCACACTCTTACACAATTGATATCACTCCGAGACACGTCTGTTCCCTGTGGGATCTATTGTAAGACTGTAGGTTCGCCACTCCATCTTTTGTATAGACTCATCGTTTTGAGGTCTTCGGAAGATGTTGAACACATGATAGCCAAGAGATTCCAAAAATAATTGATTGTCCACCGCTCAGCGGTTGACGCTGCTGTTGCTGGTTGAATGTCTTGTTGAAGACTGAGGTGGGTAGTGAGTCGTTCTTATAGATAAGCATAGTTTTTCTTCAATTCCAAACGAATTATTATTTCTTCGTTTCGAAAATCGATCGATTTCGTCTCTATGAGCAATTGGTGGATAAATGAGGTGATTGGATGTTTCGTCAATTGCGTACCCAGGATCAACACCAATAGCGAATTCGTATATCGTATGAGACGGTATGTTGTTGTAGAAGGCTCCAAACGTAATGTTGCTATCTATGTGTATGGTGCGTACTTTAATGATATCCACAGACAAATCGGATGCGTTATGTATGTTGGATTTGAGGAGGAATGATGAAAAACCCAAAATGTGAGCCAGACTATTTGTCGGTCGGAAATCGATTGATTGCTTGAGGCAAAATATTTCACTTTTTAGTATATTATTGTTCGGTTCGAGCTAGAAAAATTCCTCTGGGTTGTCCTTGAACATTTTCGGTATGATGTGTTTTTAATCAGATTCTCAATATCGGTTATTTCGTGAGACCCAGTAGGGACATCAAAACTTTTTGGCTCATCTTCGTTTTCATAGTAGTTGAATTTCGTGCCATCTTCAATGATGGGTATATTGTTGTACAAATGAAAACTCAGCAAAGCCAAACTGTATTCTGAATCGGGATCCAATCGAATAAGTGGATTGAAATCGATGGAAAGCGTCGAAGAACGACTCGTTAGCGTTAATATCATCGACATGACTGATTCAATGTAGCCCACGACATGCCCATAAATAATTGAAACAACATGTAAACAAATATTCATTTTTGACAGTAATAACATTCTATTTTCGGAGTTACAGGACCACAAAACATTGCTTTTTGTAGTGGTGGTGATGTAGACTCTTCACGTAGAGAATGAATGAAATATGGTAGACGCACTCGCAGAGCGAATCGATGTTGGTAGTCTTCCGGTAATCTATGCCACACATCTAGTAGTTCCCAAGGTCCTGCTTTCCTCATCAAATGGTCGATGGATATTTTTTCAAATCGTCATATCAGTGTAATCTCTTAAAAACTTACTCGACATTCTGTAGTAAAAACTTTAGCCAGAGATGTACGCAGTTACTCTGATTGAAATTCTGGTATTGATCATAATTATATATGATTGTTATACTCCCTCCAAGATATCGCACCAATTCCATTGGGGGTTTCCAATTACCGAAACTGTCAAAATATTGTACAGCATTGCCGTTTTTGGTGTAAGCTACCCAATGGATGCCGGCATTCAACTGATTATCCAAGTTGATTACAGCGCATTTTCGCGGCCAAGGACCGCAAATTGGTAATGTATCACGCATGAAGACTCCACGAAAATGCGGTATTTTCAGTTGATGAGCGCACCGCCGTATTTCCCAATAATACAACACTCTATTGGGCAGCTTCAATGGGAGTTTTTTTGTTTTTTCAAGTCCACGCGTTGTTGTTTCTTCAGAAACATACCGAATCCTCGAGGTGTTTTGCGCAGGTACGAGCCGGAACCTAAATGTTCCATAGCCTGATTGTGACGTTGATCTCCTTCGAGTTTCTTTTTGGCATTCTTGGCATCGATTACGGTTTTTGCAATGGCGCTCGCTCCACCCGCAACCGAACCCAAAGCCGAAAGAGCAGCGAATATAGGTATAAGCGGTAGGATTCCTCCAGACTTTGCATCGAACGGTATAATTCTAGGTATTTTGATGTTTTCACGTCCGCCAGCTTGAATCAAAGCCATGATCCGGCTTCCAATTTTTAATAACTTCTTGAAGAATGTTACGTCGAAAGGTCATACCCATACCGAGTTTACGTTTAGTCTTCATGGCTATCGTTACGAACCAAGAGGATGCTTTCTCCCCCAAACTAGAGTCATTCGATTTGAACCGCTCCCACTCACTGTTCTCCAGCTCCAAATCAGCCTTATGACGTTATGGCGATCCTCCAAAGACTCATTCTGCTTATGTAATAAATGATAAAATGTGTGACATGTGTTTTATTCGATGTAATGAAATACCAAAATTTCAATATATATTTTATTCAAATTATATCGACGTGTACAATCAAAAATAGTATGAACAAATTATATCAACGTGAACAATTAAAAATAGTATGATTTTTTCATCTGTACCTTGATAAAATACCAAATTTTCATTATATATTTTATTCAAATTATATCGACGTGTACAATAAAAAATAGTATGAACAAATTATATCAACGTGAACAATGAAAATAGTATGATTTTTTCATCTGTACCTTGATGAAATACCAAATTCTCAATATATATTTCATTCAAATTATATCAACGTGTACAATAAAAAATAGTATGAAGAATTTTTTTATCTGTACCTTGTATAAGCTACAAATTTGAATTTCAAGAAATTTGACCAATGCGAATCGGTGAAATGGTAATTTCTCCTTATTTGTTTTTTCAATTCTCTAATACAATTAACATTCAGTATCTCTTTAAATTCTTTCGGTATAATGAAAGAACAAGTATTCGACATGTCTTTGCAATACCAAATTTCAATACCAAGATTTTCATCAGCACATTGTTTCTTGTCATTTATATCTGCAACAGTCCTACAAATTCCATTTGTGGCCATTTCTTGTAGAGTTGGGATGGTGTTAGACCTTTTCAGATAGTTAGTCGTCTTAGGGTGTGTGACGCCATGTATTCAGAAAAAAACTACTTCTCGCACAGGATATGTGTTGTAATTGGTGGCGAGATAAGTGTTTATAATTGGTTGGTTTGTATCGAACTATTAAAGTATGGAAAATCCATCATCAGCTCGTCGATAACACAGTATTCTGTATGTTGTATGCTTAACTTGTTTCTGTGATGAGTAAGTACATCTTCCAATTCTTGAATGGTTATTTGCAGGACTGGGACCAAGTTTCGGCCTATAGCGCTCACAGTCAACGCCCCAGGATGTACACGGTGGACCAACCGCCATCGCTGGACGAAATGCGAACCCCTTTCGGAGCGAAAGGCCACAAACCGCGTTCCGTGGCTGACGGACAATCGCAGCACAGTTTCTCCAATCAGTCAGGAAGATATCTGACTGCTGCAGCTTTCCCGAACAACCTGTTAGCGTCTAGACAAGGTGAGAATCTTGAAGTAGTCATTTATTATTATTTTTTTATTCTACCCAACAATTCAGGAATCTTTCGACTAGCTACAAAAGTTGCAACAAAATGTGGTCAAACAAAACATTATTCTGATCGTTTCGTTCCAGACCTCCGCCAATCGCGTCAATCGCTCGCCCTACCCCCGGACCGCATGCCCTCCAGGCCCCCCCACCACGTGCCGCCGCCGCACTCGGTCATCTCCTCCAGCCGCCGCTCGAGGCCGCGATCGCGGTCGCGCGACCACCAGCGACCCAGCAGCCGCTACAACACCGCCGGGTCCACGCATACCCTTAACAACTACTGCGACAATTCAGATAACTGGACGGACCACGACATGGACATCTACATGGCGGGGAATCCGACCACTAGGAACGGGCTGGTGCCTTTGTAGAAGACTCCGAAGAGGGGTTTAAAAACGTTAGGACCGGTTTTTCAGTGTTATTGCTAGCGATTGATTGTAATCGTGCTATGTTTGTGTTGGAGGGTCGGAAGACTACAACTAGAACAGAAAATCGTCTCATCAATAAAAAAAATCCGAATGATAACCTCATTTCGAGCTATACTGCCCCCAGGGAATATTGTCAAATGATTTGGGGATTAATTTTCGTTTGTCGTCATGTGGACTAAAGGATTTTTTCATCTGCTTGATGCTGAAAACGTTGGGGGCGTATGAGCGAATACTACACTGTTCACGTATTTTTTTCTTGAAATTTTTGAGAAAATCGATATAATCTTCGAAACTGATTTCATTTTTGACTACATTATATCGAACTCCCTTTGATATTTTGGTAAATTTCCTGCCTTGCACCTTATAGGCGTACATTTTGGAACGTAGTTCTACAAAATCTGTGATAATTTCACCATTTGCCTCATCTTTCATTAAGCCAGGAATTTTTTCATTCACAAGTGGAATTCGAAACTTATAATCGGGTGAATAATCTGAAGTATCAAATTCTGATAGGTGCTTTTTAACGAGTTCTGAATACAAATCTTTACACGTTATTTCGTATATGAAGCTGTCCGCATCTGAATACATTATTTTGCAATTTCCTTTACCCAAAGTGGGTAACATGAAGTCGTAATGGAAATCAAACATGCATGTTTTTGAAATGTTGCCATTCCAATGTACAAAGGTTTATTGAATATGAGTTCAGCCTTTCTCAAATCAATAGCTATCAGGTCTGTATCGAAAATGGTTCGACTCTGAAATCGGGGGCTTGATATCAAATTTATGGCACCATAACGACCGTTCCACGAATGTACAAGTTTGACCACCCGGTGTAACCGGATGTTCTCCATTGTTATTCAAAAAACGGCATTATTCATTAGTTCATATAATTTTTTTTCGAAAGAACTGGTGGCTACAGCCCTTAGACGAGTATTCATTTCGATATAGAGACGCAGCCACGCAGATTGTTTAAATTTCAGAACCCGATGAATTTTCGTCAGAATCAAACCGTTATTCAGTTCCTGTCTCAAGTTGCGATAGTGCCAAATATATTTGTCTTTATTATACAGGATACCCATTATTTTTTTTGTTTGGAATTTGGTGGTGCTCGTTGCTCTGGACAAAACGAAAAATCTTTATGTAAATCATGTAATCTCTCAGGATACTCCAAATCGACTTCCAATATGTAGCCTTTCGAAGCATTGGTGGGGATTTGAGTTTATAAAAATTTTCAACCCACTGAAAACTGTCGTATGGTAAAAATTCCGACATTGCCCACCCATATTAATTATTAACATGAAAGATATTTCGAAGGTTTTCCAGCATCGTATACTACCATATATTCATTATTTGCTCTTGAATATCAATTAGAACAAACCGATATTCCACCCCTCATTTCCTTTTCTACGAACATACTTATGTCAATGTCTTTTAAAATTCGTAATTTACATTTTGTATACTTCAACATAGCATCCCACGTGTACCTTGGCATAGTATAATACCACGCGGGATCCAACCCATAAGACGTTATGCTTCTTTCCCGAAAATTCTCAAAAACATCCGCCAATAATAAAATATCTGTTTTCAAATATAAGTCCGCATACGCCTCTAAATTTGTAATTTTGAATGACTCGCAAACATTTTGTGCGTGGGCATATTTCTCTTCTGTTATGTGTTCATCGTTCAATTTATTATAGAATCCTTCTCGTGATGGTAACTCAGAGTCGTTTAATTTTTCCATGCTATCTATATAATCATATGGAAATACCCCATTCTTGGTGGGAAGAGCAAATTTCTCAGCATCTGAATGGATAAATTCTTTTTTTTTCAGATTATTTTGATTCAATGTGGATGCTAATTCATCCAACGGCGTTCCCATGAATCGGAAAGAATCTATAAATCAAAATTAAATTTTTGTTGTAGCATCTTTCTGTGTAGAGGAAATTCATTTTTCTTTATTTGAAGGAAGTATGCTCTCACTTCCTCTTTTTGCGATATCTCTTATAATGAAGTGACTGTCGTACCCTGAAAGATTATGAAAAGTAATAGGTACCACGAATAATTTTCGAAAATTGACGTTACAAGGATCTTGATGCGTTCACCCCCGAAACACCCCCGTAAAGTGATCGTGGTCACGTACGATAACATCTTTGGGGGTGAACGGCTTCCCACAAATATGACAAGTCGTTGCAGCGATTGTATTCAGAGGCACTATCATCGGCTCAATTTTTTTTTGGAAGCTGTTAGCCTGTGGAAGTTTTTCTGGTTGCTGAAGACTGCTGAGGGGGCTCTGGAAGTTGAGGACGCTGCTGCTGAGATTTGGAGCTAGGCACTGCTGAGTGGGAGGGCTCTGGAAGCTAAGGACGCTGCTGTTGATATTCGAAGCTAGAGAGAGACTGCCGAGGGAAGCTACTGGAGTCGATGAAAGGCTACTGAGGTGATGGTTCTGTGAACGCTGTCGAAATGGTTCTGGACTGATACTGCACACGTTGATGTTTTTATTGTTCTGAAATAATTCCGTTTTTTTCAATACGAAATATAAAGAAAAAATGAGAGTGAGGGTGATGTGTGTGTGTTTCATGGGATGATGGTAGTGATCTATGAATAGTACTTTTGGTACAAAAAATATTGCATAGAACCACGAATTCTCTGCATATCAAATGACGATACTAACCTCAATTTTCTACAATTTCAAATGAAGCAACACGATTGGGTTTCCCGATGTCAACCAGCCCCTTGAACACAATAGCGTATTTTCCCGACGAAAATTTTTCCAGGTTGGAGCGGTAGTCCTTCGTCACTCTCTGCAGCAAAAACGATACCTTCTCATCCGAATCCAACAAAACTGTCTCACCAATTTTTCCCCCGTACAATTTTGGCTGCTAATATTTTGTGCGGCGTCCCTATCGGCAAATCTGCAACTTTAATGATCGGTTTCTTCTTGACTATGACTGATTTTGCGTTCAATTTTTGTAGATCCATCTCTGAGGAACAAAAATTAAAAAAAACACACAAATCACATGAACACTTTCTCTCAATGAACGGAGGGATGAAAATATTTGACTGAAATCATTTGATATTGTTAAATTTCTGGACACCTCTCTGAAGCACTTTGAATTACACATTCTCCCCAAGAAAAATCGATTAAAAACAAGCAGTCCTTCGAAGGTGAAAAATTCAAATAAACTAAGAAAAAATTTAACTGGAAAATGAACCACTTAGATTTACAAATTCAATGGAAAAGGATAGCCTTCAAGAAAGGTGCGCATAAAAACAATAAATCTGAGATAAATTTTTGCTGAAAAATGAATAAACCGCTTCGAATTTCAAATTCATGAAATCATTAAAGTGAATCCGAAATGAATTTGAACTGGAAATGATTATTAAACTGGCTCTGAACTGATTTTTCGAAGTGAATTCAAAAAAATAATTGGCGCACTTGTCAGTGGTATCACTCTCAAGTATGAACTGATTTTTCGAAGTGACTTATTATCATTGTTCTTACTGTTTTTATAGTCGATGTCTGAAAACGTTCTAGAATGTTTTTCAGAACAAAAGCAATGCATGTTTGTGGTTTTTATGTGGTAAGAGGCATTCTCGAACGAATAGAATATTATTCCACACAAAAATAAGTTTCCATGCGTATTCGACCGTTATTTGCGGTTTCGTCACTACTGATAACGCGATGAATGTTGAAAAACAAGTTTTCATGTGTATTCGACCGTTAGTTGCGGTTTTGTTATCACTGATAACGCATACATGATGAAAAACAAGTCTTTAATTTTGTACGATGAATTATTCAAATGTAAATCAATTTATAATGAAGCATTCAATTCATAGTCATATTCTACATTCATTATCCTCAAAAGTATCGTTATTATACATGCTAGTATCAAAAATATAATGATAGAAATTGCACATAGGCCAAACTATATTTTCTCTCCTCTCACAACTATTGGTATGGCAACGATAATTACTGCAGCACTGCCCTGCTAAGCACAGTTGTGGTAACTGAGATTGGGATAAAATTGGAAAAATCATGAAAATATATTTATAATGGAGCCCTTCAGCCAAAAATCACTATAATGAGACAATTTTCTTATCTCTATGTAGTTTTTTGCACTGAATCTGTTTTTTCAGTTGTTTTTTTACTTTACTATTCTAAATACCCAAGAAATTAGAAATTAGATACTTCGCATTTGCTTAATAGTAACTGTCGAATTTACTAGGCATATTTGTGGCAACTACATTTTCCTAGACCAACATGTGGTATCTCTGTTGATACCAAGATTTGCTCAAGCATAGCTATGTTCAATGAGACATTTACAACAATAAACAGATATAATGAAGCAAAAACAGGATAATTTCATATTGGTACATTTAACTGACTGACTAATTCACATATAATTGACAATTAGACATGACTGGCAATTATTTCATTGACATTGAAACCTATTAATGAAAGTCATAATATATATTGACAATTAGAAATATTTGTCAGAATTATAAAATTGACATTGAAACCTCCACAGGAAAATCAGACTCAACGATAAAAGTATATGTTCAAAGTTAAAATTAATTAATTGGTACAGGTTGTTCTGGGAGAAACTAGTGGTTCTTCTTGATTGTTCTCACCCTCCTGTAATGCTACTGGTAATGACTGCCAAAATTCCAGCTGATTTTTAGGGATCACAGCTGATTTTCCATAATTAAGATTTAGAATAGATTCTTTCCGAGCAACTGATATTCCTTGAAAAAAATCATACTTTTTTGGTTCTGGAATTGTTTCATTCTTCATTATTTTTACTGACAAAAAAATCAAGTTTTTCCCAGTTTTCGTCGTTGAAATGCCTTTTGTACTGTAGAAGGAAACTATTTCTATCAACGTTCACGGCAGAAAATTCTGAAAGATAAGGTCTGTTTTCAGTGTATACCGTGTTCGAATTACACATTCGGCTATCGTCCACCAGGTGGCCTACCCTTAGTCAACGAGACACGTTTCGTGGTATTACTCTGTTTTCGTTGTTTAGCTGTCTAGTATTACTCTGTTCAAAATTGTTTAATTAGGTGTCGTTACTTGTATTGAAATTTCTGGAATAAGCTCGAAGAAGTCGAGGTAGCCAGGTCGGCTTCTCATTCTTCTGTTCGTGTAAGAAACGACGCCAGTCGATATTAGTGATCCGACAGAAAAATCAATTTTATTGATAGAATTATATCCAGAGTGGATTGATTATGGTTATGAATGTTCCAAAATGCTTGGACGTCATGTTTATTTTATTTGTTCCTGCTGGGACATGTATTTAACCTCGATTCGAGGTAAGTTTTTGCATTTTTTGGTAACCATAATTCTAAATTTCAATTTCTTCAAAAGGTTTTTATGGGGGAGGGATTTCTGAAGAATCTTCACCCCTTCTATTTGGGTGATTCTTCAGTATGGGAAGATTTCCTTTTGAGTTATTTTACTGGTAGAAGCCACCCCGTTGGCCCTGTCCGCCATTTTGTCAGCCAAGACTAAATGCAACTTTCATGATTATTAATCAAGTTTTCCCGAGCTGTTCCAATGATGGATTATTTTCCTGCTTAAATCGTCTTTCTGGATAGTACCTGGTTATGAGGATTCAGGATTTTTGTCTCTGCATTTCTTATTTGTCGAAGGCGAAAAGAAGAAGAAGTTCAACCTTGCAACCGTTCCAACCACTCCAGATGAACTACTTTCCCCAGATGTTCGTCTCTCCACTTTTTACCTGGTTATGGTGACTGAGAGGGTGGTCCATCTGAGAAGCCTGTCAAAAACTGCTCAGCCCAAGGATGCTTCATCTACTCCCCTAGCTGTCTTTCCTTTTATTGCTTGGATACGACGTACCTGATTGGAGTGGATAGTACAACTTTTGGCTTCAACCAACTAATGGGGCATCAGACTACCGCATAGTCTTTACAGGATAGTATACATAAACCAACTTTGATATTTTCCATGTTTTACCTGCTGCTTTTTTACTTACATCATATTTCTGTGTAACAGCCCTCGTACAGTACTGGACGATCGCTCTCATATTTTCATAACACTTGCAAAAAGTCATCACATGATAAATTCATATTGTATTTTGGTTCAACTGACCTGAAATCACTATTTAACACCAAAGTGTCATTTCCATGAAGTTGATTGACCGTAAATTATTTTATGTGTATGTCATAAGGGGTTTTTCATTACACAATATTTAAGGAAGGTATTTGTTTGACTTCAGACTCCTCCCACCTTTCAGCAGTATTGAATATTGATGTGTAGTTCATAAATATTACACGAAGTGTACACCAACTTTTTTGTATCTTGTTTTCCTTTTTCGAACAAGATCTGAGCAATCTTTTATGAGGAGAAATGGGTGGCGTCCAAATTAAATTGTTTCACTTTGATTTTAAGTTAATATAGCCCATTAGTGAACCTCGACCACATGCTCTACCTAATTTACAGCTAACGGCATTATTGTTTACAAAGAAAACAGTACAAGTGGTAGCAACCTTTTTAATGGATCGCTGGCTTTTCCATTTTGAAAAATCTTTCAAGTTCATCACTTGTACTTTGACGTTCTTTCCAGCAGCTGCTGTTGCCTCTTTGAGGTCATTGAAGTCATATATTTTCGAATGTTTGTTGTTTTTCATCGACTTCTCCACCAAATGGTGAAAACTGTCAGCGGACATGAATGTGTGACCGGCCTCAAAGTATTTGATTGTTATTCCATTTGCAGCAATTAATGATGAGTTTACAATGTAAACAAGGGAGGTCAATAATGCCCAGTTCTTATTTTGAGCAGAACAATTATCCACCCACAGTGTAAGTTTCTTCGTGTCTCGTATATCAGGAGATGTAAAGAATTTAAAAATAGCACTTATAATGTCCTCTTGTTTTCTCCCCCTTATGGCATCATTCCATAAAACAGGGATTACAGCATGTTTCTCCTTCATTGCTACTTCTACTGGGGCGGATGTGAGGTTATAAACAGACAAACGAAGTGAAAAACTGACGTTCTTAAACATGTCAAGACGTGGCAGCATAATGACTTTTTGTAAGTCCATGCTATAGACAACTTCATCTTTGTCCTTCACTTTCTCTTTATCTTTTATGTACTGTTCTCTAGCTACATTTGCTTTTTTTATGGGATTTCCAGTCTTTACACTAATGACATGTTTCATTCAGTTTCTCTTCAGAGTGTCCATACAGCTCAAAGTTTTCACAACTTTCGCATTCTTCATGGCCCAATTTTACAAAGGATATATTCATTTTATCTACTTCTTCTCTGTACAGCTCATAAGAGCATGAAATATTTGGGTATTCTCTTTTTAAATCTTCGTACATGTTTGTTTTTGTGAAATCGCTGGGCAGGTATAACCTATTTGGAGCATGCTCGCGGCGGTAGTGAGAAATTGATGGCTCGAAGGACATTATATGGTCTACAACTGGTGTTCTGTCAATCTTGTTATGGAAAACCTTTCCTTTTCTTCCATCTGGTTTTGGTGAGACACCATTTTCTTTACACATGTCTTGAACTATCCTATCATTTGTTTTGTTGTACCCCAAGGTTGTCAAAAAGAAAATTTCACAAAATTTTTGATAGAACCCTTCGTTGTTCTTTGAAAAATACTCGATTGATTCTTGTCTTCTACTATCTGTGATAGCAGATGATGTTCTGTGCACTGGTTTGCGAACGATAGCTCCCAGTACAAATGATTTTTGAGCAAATTTAGACATATTCCAATAGTCCTCATTAATTGCTTTCCTTTGATCTTTCTTGTAAACTGTGTGATTTTTTCTTCTTTTCTAATTTCATCTGTTTTCTTTTTGTTGGAGAATAGACAAACTTTCGCCTTTTAACGAAAGTTCCCGGATTTTGTATACTCACTTCTGATGAGTTGCTCTTTAGTTTCGGATTCAATTTCAATTTTATTGTCAACATGACTGGCCGATTCTACAGCTTCTAGTTTTTCCTAACTACCATCATCTAAAACAACATACTCAATAGGTGTATCTCTTGCAAAATCAACAGAAATCCCATTTGATCGTCATATCTAACTATAATATTTTCAGCCAACACATCATTAATAACTTACTGTTCAATATCTAGCATACAGTCATATATATCAGAGGTTCTTTCCGTCTTTATAGATTTTATTGCTGAAGGCGAGGCTCATTTTAACTGTAAGGTAGTGTACCTATATACCGATAATAGGGGTGATTATCTGTCCAATGATTTTAAAGAATTTTGTGTTCAGAAAGGCATAAATTTTCATTTAACAGTTCCACACACCCCACAACAAAATGGTGTAGCAGAACGCATGAACCGTACACTAACTGAAAAAGCACGTACAATGATAATTACCTCTGGCTTAGATAAATCTTTTTGGGGTGAAGCTGTGCTTACAACAACTTATTTAATTAATATCTTGCCAACTTCTGCTCTGCAAATAAATAAGACGCCATACGAAATGTGGCATGATAAAAAGCCGCAATTGAAATTACTTAAAATATTTGGAACTACCGTTTACATACATAATAAAACAAGAAAATCCAAAATTGGATGAAAATTTTTTTAAAGGCATTCTAGTGGAATATAATCCTAACGGTTACAAAGTAAATACGAGAAGTTTCCTAATAGCTCGCGATGTAATCATTGATGAGACCAATTTCAAAATTACGAGGCCAACAGTAGTTGATGGAACCTTATTGCCTAATACGAACCATAAAAATTCTGAAAAATCAGAAGTTCCCTTTGAACAAGGTGAATCGTCCAAAAGTGACCCACATTTTCCCGAAAATAATTTAAATTTAAGGAGAAGTGAAAGAGTTAAAAATCATCCTATTCCCACTCATATCGAGGATCTGAATGAGAATATTAACAATGACATATACAGTCATTTACTCTGTGCAAAGTCCTTTTCTAATAATATACCAAATTCCTTTAATGAAATAAAAGAGAGGGATGATCGAGATCAGTGGGAGCTAGCAATAAAAGATGAAATTGAATCCCTCCTTTCAAATAAAACATGGTCGATAGTCGAAAAACCCACAAATAAAAACATAGTAGGTTGCAAGTGGGTATTTACTACAAAAATCGATGAACATGGTAATCCAGTAAGATATAAGGCAAGATTGATAGCAACAGGTTTCAGTCAACAATACTTAGTAATTATAATGAAACCTTTGCACCTGTTGCACGAATATCTACCTTTAGATTTCTATTGGCCTCTTCAAATCAGTATGACTTATAGTCCATCAAATGGACGTGAAAACTGCATTTTTAAATGGCGTTCTTAAGGAAGAAATATTTATGCAACTTTCAGAGGGTATTAAAGCAGATGCCAATTGAGTATGCAGATTAAATAAGACTCTTTATAGCTTGAAGCAATCCTCCAGGTGTTGGTATGAAAAATTTGACAGAACAATGAAAAAGCTTGGTTTTGAAAGTTCTTCAGTTGATCCTTGCTTGTACTTTCTTAACAAAGATAATATTAATAAAAATGTATATGTTATTCTATATGTCGATGATTTATTGATCTCAACAAAAGATCTGTCTACAATGTCAAAATTCAAATCATATTTATTGAGTAATTTCCATATGAAAGATCTAAATGAAGTAAGACTTTTTTTGAGTTCTTGGGAATATGAGTACAGAGGAACAAAGATACAATTACCTTAGATCGGACAAATTATTTGAAATCTGTATTGAATAAATTCAATATGGCTGAATGTAAACCAGTTCCAACCTCACTTGAAAACAAATTAAATTACCTTGTAGAAATCTTATAGGATGCTTAATGTATGCTATGCTGTGTACTCGACCAGACTTATGTATAACTATAAGCATATTAAGCCGATTTCAAAGTAAGTGCAATGAAGAGCTATGGAAATGTTTGAAGAGAGTACTTCGATACATACAAGGATCAATTGATTTAAAATTTACTTTCGAACGTAAAAACGTCTGATTGGACTGATAATGAGATTGACAGACGAAGTACGACCGGGTATTTATTTAAGGTTTTTGAAAATTGTACAATTTCTTGGAATTCAAAAAGGCAAACTTCTGTTGCCGCTTCCTCAAATGAGGCCGAATATATGGCTCTCTTCGAATGTGTGAGAGAGGCAATTTGGCTCAGGAGTTTATTAGATAGTCTCAGTTTACATATTTCAAAATCCATTTCAATTTTTGAAGATAATAACAGTTGTATTAGCATTGCAAACAATCCTACAAACCACAAAAGGACCAAGCATATTGATATTAAGTATCATTTTACACGGGAACAGATAATACAAAATAAGATATCAGTTCAATATATTCCTACAGGTGAACAACTGGCCGACGCATTTACAAAACCATTACCAGCAGTCAAATTCATCAATATGAGGAATAATATTAAAATAAAGTAATCGAGTCGTTACCTGTTGAAGAATACTATATTTATCTACCTTTCATCATTATCAGATTGTAACATTGTTTAATTGAAATTAAACATGCATATGTACTCAATAATCTTTCATGGTTTTATTTTTCTTGATCTCATTTTTGAGTGGGAGTGTTGAAATATGTATCTAAACAGATGATATACAAAAACGAATCTACGTTCCCAGGAAACTCTCTGATAAGTGTTAAGGGAAATGAATTAAACCGAAGGGTCTTAATTATTTATGACCATGTTTATTTAGGATAATTGTGCATTCCTTCGTGCGTCGTAATCTGATATTTATGGATTTTTTACCATGCCCCGAAATAGGTCTGGGGTGTGAAGATAAATATTATCATGAAAATCTAGTTAGTCGTTCTTATGTGTCTAAAGAAGAAGCACTGAAATATACTCTCGTGTTCTCCTATTCATTGTGTTTTATTCAACCACTGATGAACTGTATTATTATTCAATTAACAGAACCATACAATAGGAATTTAAAGAGGAACTGAATGATAGATCAGTTGTCAAATTATAAAATTGAATAAAAACTCAATAGTTGTGATACCCTAGGTATTACGCCTAGATAAAATAGTATGTCAAAAGTTATGTATGTGTTTCAACATTCTATATGTTTTTTGATGGAAACAGTAACACCTCAAATTATGTAACTGATAACACTCAAGATAAAGATCAGGCCTACAACTTTGAAAAAGATACTTAGTAGTTAGTCAAACTCACCTTTATTAATTTATTTGCAGAGGCTCAATATCAGTTCTCTTCTGCATGAGCTCTCCCTCCTTAGGCATTCAACAAACTCTGGTTTAAAGTCAGATAATTTTGAAGGCATGTTTCAAACAGCTGATACAAGTCCAAAACAATTAGGTAGATAGAACCAGAATGTTTTCAATTTTCATTGCCTAACCTCACTTTTTCATCTCTCGTTTGACAACTGTATGGTAATTAAAGTGTTGTATTTGCGAACAGGATGGCCTACTCTGATAAACAAAATTGTCGTAACTGATTAATGCTAAGGCATTTTGTGGTAACAATATCTTACTAGGGGAAATCGTCGTATCTGCTGTTGGATACAACCAAAATATCCTAGTAAGCAGAAGATACAACATCTGAGCCTAGTAAATCAATCTAAAACTGCAGATACGGCAGAAATAATAGGCGTTTTTTAAATAAAGTAGCCACAGATACGGCATTTCTCGTAATTTCTCGGATCCTAGGAATGTAATAGGATCACATAGTAACTTCAACTCAAATTCAAAAAAAATGTCAGTTACCACAACTGTGCTTAGCAGGGCAGTGCAGCATCCCCACTTTTTTCCGCATCTCTGCTTCGAATATTCTGGAATGACATCTTGAATTTACACTTGGATGTCGTATTTTGGGGAATATTGTTGACAAATAATGGTAATTTCAATCTTTTGCTACCGGATGCATCCATATTGACGAATACTGTCATGAATTTCATCTCAATCGTTATGAAATTTCAGCTAGCAGATTATTTACTAATGGGTTGGATCCTTCGTAGAGGGTATCTAGTTTGCGGCACTATACGATCGAATACTCAATCGCTAATATTCATATTATTCAACTGTTTCAAAACATTCTTTCTCTTCGTGAAATTGAATATCTCTACGTAATTCTTGAACACGTCTACCAAATTCCTCCAGCTTGCGTCTGTATTCTTCAGGTGCCATTTTATTACTATTCTCAATCAACGAGTGCTTGTCTATTATCAATTTTTTTCAATAACTCCAAAAATGCTTCATAGAATTGTTTTCTTTTTCAACAATAACGAACGAAAAAAATCGAACGATGAACCAACTGACGAACGAAAAAAGTCAAACGCTAACGTTTCAAAAAATCAGGTGTCGGACAAGTAGACTGAACTGCATCGCACGAATATGAGGAGGACCCCGTCGCGTAATGCAAACTCTCAATGGCAGCCATATTTCCTATGGTAGCCGTGATACCAAAAATCCTTGTACACCCACAATTTTTGTACACCCCCACGGTGCCATTTTCCAATTATTAAATATCACCATCATTATTTATATCACTTTCTTTCACGAATATTTGTTTACATCGAGCGCGCTGCGGTTACTGATGACGCGCGCGCCCGACCTAGCGTCGACTTCATGACACGTGCCCATGTACCGCCACATGTACCGTTGTCATATTCCAACTCGGGTAACTACCCAAGGCCATAAAAAAAACTCCAATTGCTGGACGTGACCTTGAAGTGGGTTGGAATTCTGGTTGTATCACTACTAAGGATTATTTGAAATCAATATCTACGTATTCCTCGACACATCTGCATGTCCGCTGAAACGCAGTGCGCCAGAGCTAAATGAGAGGGTGCACTAAAGAGATTCCCCTTTATGATGGACGTATTTCTGAAAATTACTTTCCTATTATGGAACAAACGCCAGCATTTGTTTCACTCTTCATGAAAAGAATCGGCGGCCCTTTTGTCCAGATAGGTATATAAATTGAAAAAGCACTTCGTGATCGTTCCAAGACAATAGGTTCTAGAATTTGAGAAACAATCCTGTAGTAGGTTGATATTTATTTTTTGTTCATGTTGGGGGAGAATCCTAAAGTTATTCTATATCTCTCTCTCACTCACTAGTATGTTCTATTTTGGGCATGTGAATAGTTCAATGTATAGGTTTTATAAACATATATCTTTTATATCGAAGTATTACTACAAATTATGTTTTATATAAATTATATCGCACATGTATTACAAAAGGGACACAAGTCAAGAAGGTACATCCTTCCAGAAATCGCGAATAACTTTTTCCTATTGAACTAAAAATTATTATTACACAGTAATACTTTGTTACGAATTGTACATATATACATAATACATAGTTGCACATGTGTTATTTCATGTACACTATTCAATACGGTATACTCATTTTTTCAGTTTAAGACACTTTTGATATTGATTCAATGAATTTGTTCAAACAAATCTATGTTTTTTTTATGACCATATATGTGAAATCCATCTGAAAAAAATAAAGACGATTATTATTATTATTATTATAATGCTATCGAATATTTCGAGTTACAACGTTATTGATGAACCAAGTACAGCATGTATCAAATTTTATGGTATGGTAAGTAACTGATTTTTTCTCCTATATTAAGTTTAAATATAAAAAGAATTGAGTGTCTGTTTCTCAGGTACTAATAGCACACCACCTCAGGGATACTTTGAAAAAATTTCAATTTTTTTGCCACCAATCGTGGGAAAATACTGAAACCATGAATTTTCAACTTTTTTTATTGTGGAATATCAAACACAGATTTACAAGCTCCTGTTGATCTTTTTTTTTATTCTCCTTCAGAGGTTTTCGTTGGGAATATGCCTGATACACTAGTAGATCGTCCGTCCTTGAAGTGAACTGCCGATTTTTCTGTCCTAAGATTTCGGACGTTCACGCGTTTGAACTCTTTATCCGCAAAAGACATTTTGTAGAAGAAACAATGAGAATGACCTTTTTCCACCCTCAGAACTCTTAGGTCATGCCAGCTCACTTGGTTCTTATCAGAGTCTACAGTAAAATTGTTACCCCAGGTTTCTTGTAGTGTCTTGAGGTCTAGAAAGTTCTCAAAAGATAATTCGTGTACTTTATAAGGCAGACCATTCTTTTTAGCAGATCGAATAAGGGTGGTATATTGCTGAGGGGTATATATGGGAGAGGATTTCAAATATCTGGTTACTTGTTTTTTGATGACGCTGTGTACGTTATCTCCCTCGTTTTGGGTATGCCCGCATATTAAAAAGTTATGGGTGATACTGTTGATGTTTTGTAGTTTCTCCACAGCATATGCGTAAGCTGCCAGAGTATATTTTATTCTGTTGTTGCCCACAACAATTGTCAGAATGAATAATTAAATCAAGTTTATTGCCACTTTCTTCAGTGTTCAGAGACTGCAGATACCTGAAAACACAAATTCCTATTTTCACCGCACCACGCTTTCCATGTGTTTCGTCCCAGAAGTAACAATCAACACTATCCAAATGTAAATCGCATATTGTTAAGTTTATGCAGTTCAATTTACTTTTATGATAAAATGAAGATGCATTACCTCTGGGAACTGGCATAACTGCTTGCAGGTTATACACAATAACGTAAGGTTTGGTTTTATGATTTTTATCTGCTTCCTTTTCTGTACGTGACCATTCTTTCTCTTTCTGATGTTGGTCATATCTTGGACGCAGAGTTTTCTTGTTCTCCTCGTCGGAATTTCTGAAGGCTGCGCAAAGATCACATTGATCTTTCTTCGGGATAAAGAATGAGATATTGAATTCTGAATATGCAATGGAACATCGAAACCGTAGCTACACTTTTATTTTGTTGTTCGCGACTTTCCTTGTAGTCTCGAAATAAATCAGCCAAACTTTTACCACTGTCAAAGAATTCTGTACTATTCTGGGCCCTCAAATAATGAGATTCAATTCTTGGAATAGAGTTGATGAATGCTTTTATGCTGTCCTTGATTTCTGGATTGGCAGTTGGCTGCTGCCCATGTTTCCCTCTTTTATCGACTTCAAGAAATCCATTATTTCCTTTTTTCATTGGAGCCGTTCGAATAGGACGATCATTGAGGTCCAGCGTTGTTTTGAAAAATAATTTACATACCCGACAGCGAGTTCCATCAATGGTGAAATAAAATGCTGTATTCAATTTTCGCAAATTTTGCGTACTCGAGTATCTATACTTAGGTTTTATTTCATCGGTATGGGAAATAATAAACTCTCTTTGTCTCTGCAAGTCCCCCAGCGCCCAAAAGTTGTTGAAGATTCGTGTTCTTTTTTTTTCGCCAATTTTTGTGGCGCATCTCAATCTGCATTTATCGGTACAAGGAGGTCGCATTTTTATCTGTGGAATTTGTTTTTTTGATTTTGATAACGATGTGTGAGGTTTTCCTGAGTTCCTCAACAATGTAGTTTTTTCCGTTATCCAATTTTCCGGTTTTCTTTGTCGTTTCCTTCCTCGCTTGGGATTGCTTATATGTTCAATAACAGCGGGCACGATCTGACGGTTTTCTTCATTAACTTGCATATTCGTTTCATTTTCCTGATTTTCTTTGTCTTCATTCTATGTAATGTTCTGTAACGATTTGTGATTATTTTTATCATCATCAGTGATTATAGATTCTGTATTTATAATGGAAATACCATCATCTGCTGTATCGAAATTTGTTATCTGAGTATCAACCTCATTTTTATCGGAAATATCAGAGGAACTGTTAGAGCTAGTACTGGCTTCGAAATGGGGTCTCTGTTAGAATTGTAACAAGTTACTAATTTCACTGTATTTCAGACGTCGGGCCTCGGGGCGGAGCCTCGGACCCCACCATTTTGAGCCTCGGGCAGAGCCTCGGAGACTTCGTACACCTCGCATCTGAATTTAAACGTTTTTTTCCTCCATCAAATCTCCCCGATTTTCAGTCCAACGCTCTAGCCACTGAGCTATTTCGGCTATGTATATGAATGAAACACAGATGATATGAATAGATAGAATTTAATTTTCAAAATCATTCATAACTTCACAACACGTTTTTATGAGAGATTGCGACATGTAGATTCTCCAGACGGCGTCTTCGGGCAACTCGAACGTGACATCATGTTTCTGAACAATCAACATTTTCGTATCTTCATGGACCATTTGGGTAACTGTACAATGCTCACCACATGGAAATTCGATTGGATCATAATCATCGGCGAATCCATCGATAGGCTCGCTGGAGAAATCATTTGATTTCAGCTCGAAAAGATCACACAGCATGGACCACTCCTCAAAGTTGAAGGACATTTCCGATTGGTTTCGCGAAAGAGTAATATTTGTATTGAAACTCGTCGAAACTTGCACTTCCACACATATTTCTGCATTATTTCGTTGTTGTTGCTCATCGTAGTCGTAGTTACACACTGATCTCGACTTCTGCTAGCCTGTTTATTCCATGAGTGAGAGAGGGTGGGTGACTCAACCAAATCTTGCAGCATATATCGTATTTTGATGTGATTGATTCAAAATTGGAGCGATCGTTCGAGATGTTTCGGCAATACCTTTATGAAAACGTAATCGATCGATCGGAAAATACTCCCAAAATTTGTTCGTGATTGTCTGTAGGCAAATTGCCACATATACAAGTGGTGCACTTGATTATTATCTTCGTTGAATGTCACTTTCTTCATGTCGAACTTTGAACTTTGATAGATATTTGAGAAGAAATTTGAAAATTTGCATCAACGATACACTTGTAATGAAGTAGAGTAGTCTTGCAATTGTTTTTATATCAGATTCGAGACACAGCTTGGCAGGTTGTGGTTCAATTTCCTTCCAATCAGACGAATCTCCATAGCTCTCATCCTCAAAAACAAGTCTCAATTTGTACGATGTGGAATGAACAGGTATTTCAGCACTGAGTGCATGCAGACGACCTTCATTTAGTGTAGACGGAATTATGGGTAACCAATTTGAAAATTCATTTCTATATCCGCTGCTGCTGGCATTTTCAAAGGTAACAAACACTTTGGCCACTTTATCCGGCGGATTGATGTACAGAATATTGGAAAAAATGGCAGACAAGATTATATAATTTGATCTCAACACGGCCATTGCAGACAATCAACTGATCTCTCCGATCGACTCACACATACATTTACCTATACAAGAAAAAAAAAACTCAAAGACATGAAAACATTTTATTTTTCAGAAATAGGTACAGGTGTTATTCTACGTGTAGGTTTCACATTGAATTTGAATCTATTTGAATTGCAAAATACGTTTTTCCATGTAGGTGACGATGATGATCTCAGGTGCTCAGATGAATTTTCAGGATAGGCGTTTACCATACCATTTGCTGCACTACTCACCTCCATATTGCGAAACAGTGAATCAGACTACAACGCACCTTTTTACCTCTATGATTGATGCACAGCGGTTTCTCTAAGGTAAAAACAGGTGGCTGATTGGGCGTTGTCGTTGTAGTGGCCTCGGTGTGGAATTTTTCCAAATTAACGATGTATGGTGGCTGAGAGGATGATGCGTATTCGGCAAAGTAATTTTGGAGAATGTCGAATTTTTGATGCCCCTTCACATAAATAACATCCAAATCCGTTAAAGTTTGCCAAATAAGGTACAAATCAGAGTATTCGACGAAACCATCGGAATATCGCAAGCCGTGCACGACCTGTTCGACATATCTCACTTGTCGTTTTTCCTCATCAGAAAGTGAACTTTATGGCTTCGGAGGTGTGCTACCTCAGGTTCACGACTTTAATTGATACACTGGTATAACACAAAACACTTTTATTAACTTACTGTATTCAATATAATAACAAAACAATTCACTTCAATCAGACAACGCTCTTCACTGTATGAATATATCGTAATAACTAACTCCCAAAGATCCCAGTATCCCAAAACGTTTATTCATCATATCGCATTCGATGTGTCATCAGATTCCTCGGCTCGAGTGTCTTTACGTAAGAGCTCTCTACATCTCTTCCATTTTTCTTAGCTTCAATGGTGGCAGTCTTCCAGTTGCTGTTGGGTTCTCCTGATCCGGTTCTGCTGCTTCCAGGGTTGGTGATGATGTTGGTGATGGTGTTGTTTCTGGGGTGGTAGTGGGTGCCTCTTCTGCAATTATATCTGTTGCGGTCCTCTTCGTGATGGAGACTTACATGTCTTTTCAGAATCTGACCATCATTTCTCGTAACAGTTACCTCATTTCCTTCCTTCTGTATAACTGTGTATTCTTCCTTGTCAAAACGCGTGGCGAGCTTATGTAGGATATTCATATTGAGTATCAATACTTTATCACCTTCTTTGACACCTGTTTTCTTCGCATGCCTGATTCTATCTTCCCTCTCTTTTCCTTTGTGTTTATTTATAATATCCTGATCTCTTGCCTCTTCATCTTTAGGTTCATCTATCAGGTCGGTAATTGAAGGTATTTTGTCACGAATGGTCCTGTTGAAAAGTAGTTCTGATGGGGATTTTCCTGTCGTTCCGTGTGGTGTAACATTGTACATCATCGTAAACTTTCCTGGTTCAGATCGATAGTTTAATTTGTTTGCATGACAGATCTGTAGCCTCTTCAGGATGGCTCTATTCATATTCTCGACTTCGCCATTTGCTTGGGGCCAATAAGGTGGTGTCTGTGCTGGGAACAAAATTCCTTGAATTCCCTACTAGCAAATTGTGGTCCATTGTTAGCTCTAATAGATTTTGGAATGCCAAGACGGGAGAATATTTCCATTAATTGGTCGATAATAACAGTTGAAGTGGTACTTCTGAGGAATTCCGCTTCTTGGTATCTCGAATAATAGTCTATAATAACTAGTAATTGTTCGTGATTAGGAAATGGACCCATTAGGTCGATGGCTATGCACTGCCAAGATCCATCTGGAAATCTGTGCCTTTTCATCGGTGGAGGTCTGTCGGGTAACGTTACCAATAAGCAATCGCGACAGGCCTTTACAAATTTTTCAATTTGTTTGTCCATGAGGGGCCACCATACTTTAGCTCTTAGTCTTCTTTTCATAGATGTTTCTCCTGGGTGACCTTCGTGAGCTAATTTGAGTACTTCGGTCCGCAGCGTTTCTGGAGTTATGAGCCTAGTTCCACGAAGTAAAACCGGTCCCATGGTTGTTAATTCTGCTCTGAATGGAAAATAGATGCTTTTGTCTGTTGTTTCCTATGAATCTTGAGTCAATTTAGCAACGGCTTCCGCTATTTGTTTGTCTTGTTGACTTTCGGAGATGATTTGAGAGATATTTATAGCTTTGGGGGAACTTCTTTCTATCATAGTAAATACGTGGTGTTCAGTTTCCTTGTCAAAAGATGGTTCCTCGTCCAGTTTACAAAGTCTCGACATAGGATCTGCGATGTTGAGTTTTCCTGACTGATAAATAATTTTGAATTCAAATGACTGGAAACGCAGGACCCACCTTTCGATGCGAGCTGGTGGTTTAGAAGTAGGTTTGAATATAGCCTCCAAAGGTTTGTGGTCCGTAACTAATTCAAATTCTAATCCAGATAGGTAGTAGTAATAGCGTTCTACAGCCCATACTAATGCTAAACTCTCTTTCTCGGTTTGAGAGTAGCGACGTTCTACTGTGGAGAGACTTTTGCTAGCGAATGATATCACTTGGGGGTTTCCTTCCTCGTCGAATTGCAATAGGACGGCTCCCAAAGCTACCGGACTAGCATCGGCTATGAGGCGGGTTCTTCTTTTCGGTTCAAAATACGATAAAGTTGTGAGATTTGCTAAAGATTCTTTGAGATTGTTGAAGTGTTGTTGGTGTTTACTCGTCCATAGAAACTTCTCGTCTTTTTTTGTCAGTTGTCTGAGAGGGTCACAAAGGGTTCCCAAATCTGGAATGAATTTTCCTAAATAGGTTACTAGTCCCAGGAAACTTCTCACTTCTTCCTTCGTAGCTGGTGTACGAAACTCTAGAATTGTTTTTACTTTCCTTTGATCTGCTTCAATACCATCATTGGATAATTTGTGCCCCAGAAAATGGACTTCTTTGACTTTTCTAACGCATTTTCTTTCATTTAACAGTACGTTATTCTTTCTTGATATTTCCATAACTTTATCCAGGCATAGATCATGTTCCTCCTCACAGTTTCCATACACCATTATGTCATCCAAGTAGTTCAAACAATTCATACAAGGATTCTTCGAATACTCTTCGAAATATCTCTGGTGCTGAGTTGACGCCAAACATCAAACGCTTGTACCGAAACATTCCTTTATGGGTTATGAATGTGGTTATAGGACGACTATCTTCGTGAAGTTCTAGTTGATGGTAAGCATTAACCAAATCTAGTTTGGAGAAATATCTCGCGTTCCGAATTTTGGTCATGAATGAGTCGAATGTTGGGAGGGGGTAGTTTTCCCTCAAAATCGCCTCATTTGCTCTACGCATGTCGATACAGATTCGGATATTATCGTTCAGCTTGAAAATTACGACAATAGGTGAAATCCATTCGCTGGGTTCGGTTACTTTTTCTATTATGTCAGCATCTAATGCTTCTTGCAATTTCGCCTCTACAAGTGCTTCCACTGAAACCGGTACTCTCCTAACTGGTTGTCTTACGGGTTTTACCTGGCTGTTGATCGTTAGTTTAATGCTGATATTTCTGATCTTTGGAAAAGCAGATTTCTCCTTGATGTGATTAATGTGCAGACCTAATTTCAAAATTCCTAAACGTTTGGCTGTGTCTTTTCCCAAAATAGAGATGTCCCCTTCAGTTACAACGAAAAATGATGTTATAACTTCTTCTCGGCCTTGTAGGTTGATCGTTGTTTGAAAACAATTTTTTACCTCCAACGCTTACTCAGAGGCATACCCTTTGAGATTGTGGGGGGGGGTTTGAGGATCGACGTTCCATATTACAGCTTTTCCCTGTGTTAAAGCTTTCCAATCTTTTCCTGTTATTATATTTGCTTTCGAACCAGAATCAGTGAGCAAGGTTAGGGGCACTCCTCCTATTCGACATGTTATCAGGTCATCATCTTGAGGTCCCTGTAATTGATCAGAAATTTTGAAGCATTCAAAATGTCTAATGCCATCGGTACCGATTGTTTCCAGTGAGTCCGAGTCTGCATCATCGTTTTCTACAAAATTTACGTTAGATCTCATTTGCCTTCGTTTGTTTGGAATATCGTATCGTGATTTATCGGTGGGATATGGGCGCTTTCCTCGTGGTGTTTTGCACATGCCTGCAAAATGGCCTTGGGACCCACACTTGTGACACCTGGAATGTTTAGCGGGACAATCCTTCGAATTTGCATTATGTTGGAATTTCCCACATCTTGTGCATTGATTTCCGTTATGTTTGCTGCGAAATTGAATCTTATTTACACCAAAAGACGACGTACTTGACCCCGAATTACATTAGTCCATTGCTTTGGATTGGGTCCCGATTTGTTCGTTAATTTGACATAGCTCTATAACTTCGTCGAGGGATCTTTCTTTCTCTAGGAGCTTCTTTTTCAGATCAATAGGTGCCCATTTGTCGATTATTTTATCCTTGATGTTTATTTCAGCTGATTCTTGAGCTGAGTTGCCAAATGTACACTTGGCAGCTTGAGTACGGATTTTCAAAAGAAATTTATTGAAAGTCTCTGACTCTTCTGCCTTGATACTGCTGAAAATGTGTCGCTCGAATGTCAAATTTTGTTTGGGGGAGAAGTATTCAGATAACTTGTCAAGGAGAGTCTTGAAAATGTCGTTTTCCTTATCGACATCGTAGTCCACAATGGCTCCTGGGAGGTTGTAGGCAACCTCTTGTAACTGTGCCCCGCCTAAATGTAATAGTTTATTCCATTTTTTTGTTGCATCTGTAATGTCTTCAGCCGCAAGATATAATTCGAAAGATCGCACTCACTTCTCCCATTCACCCCTAATCAAAGCCTTGTTGATGTTGTCACACAAGAACGGCCTTATTCCGCTCTCTGACGACATCTTGATCCTGTCGTCGGAATAAAAAAAAATATATAGAATCGAGCAAACCTCTGAATCATTCATTAGTTTTTCTTAATGACGATAAAAACTGTTTCATGTCTGAATTTGATAACAAAATAAAATAAACTGCACTCTCATATCAAAATATATCAATCAGGTTTATGCTGGTATTGAAAATAAGCGACTACCTACTGTTGTTGAAGGATATTATTATGCACCATCGAAATTTATTATGAAATCTCTTGTGAGTAGGTACTGGTTTGGTTTGTCGATATGATATAACATTCAATTTCCGAGAAAATAAAAGTAAAAATATTGACTTTGAAAATTTTAGATTTTTTTTTATTGATAATAATCTATGATAAAATCCCTCGACCTGCGGTCTCGAAATTTTATCAAACTATTAAACATTGTACAATTCAAGTTGATTATCAGTCTGCAGAATGAATGTGAGTCCTTTCTATTCACAAATAAAAAAAAAACATCAATTGTGACAATTCAACTTGACTATTGACATATTGAAAAAAATTTTTTTGTACATCATAATTGCAATTTGGTCCCATTCTTGAATATTTATCAATAATCTAGTTATATTCCAGAATCAGTAGGCCACCAGAATGGACCTGATTATTTCCATTCGAGTTCTTAGCTGAAACCTTAACTTGAAGCCATATTCACCTGATGTATGTGGTCTATGCCTCTTCTCAGATTTTGAATCGTTCTCGCCCTTCTCAATCTGGGTGGCTCACAGCCTTCCTTTATGGCTCACAGCCTTCCTTTATGGCTCACAGCATTCCTTTATGGCTCACAGCCTTCCTTTATGGCTCACAGCCTTCCTACACTCCCCTAAAAATAGGGTTACAGTGTTAGTAAAGATTACATACAATTTTTGTTTTAAGCGAAACCATAAGGCAACTTCCTTCATCACGTTTTTTTTTTGTACGTATGTATATTTTACTTACATGCTCGTATTTCCGATATGGGAAAAAAATGTGTCCTGAAATCCTCGTCGCCAGTTGTGCTACCTCAGGTTCACGACTTTAATTGATACACTGGTATAACACAAAACACTTTTATCAACTTACTGCATTCAATATAATAACAAAACAATTCACTTCAATCAGACAACGCTCTTCACTGTATGAATATATCGTAATAACTAACTCCCAAAGATCCCAGTATCCCAAAACGTTTTTTCATCATATCGCATTCGATGTGTCATCAGAATCCTTGGCTCGAGTGTCTTTACGTAAGAGCTCTCCACAGGAGGTTTCATGAAGAAATAATTCGTCTGCGCCCCATTGGTTATGGCAATTTCTTTGGGATAGAACACACCACGCAAATCAAAACCTTGAATGTCTACTGCTACAAGCTTCATCTTCGGCGTCTCTCATACAACTGGCACATCGCACCTGTAATGTCTTCAAGATAAATGACGAACAATCTCACTCAAAGGTAAATTTTCTATGACACAATCGTGAATTATGATGCAATAGGCATGTGTGTTGGCAGGAAACCCAGTTTTGACTTCAATATCGAGTTTCACATCCACCGTACTCGATTTCACAAATTCAGCTCTTTTCGAAACGTCTACCACGAAAATAGCTCGATTTTTGAATGTTACATAATCGAATAGTGGCTGCTTTTTGGGGAAATTCATGTAGCTGGAATAGAAGTCGGTGTGTGTGCGATGTGCCTCAACGAAATCGCTCTTTTCGAAATCCAATCTCATTCGCTCGTGTAGGTAGATGTCGCTGTTCAAAGTCAATCTGATATCCATCAAATCGATATTGTCAAAGTAGGTGGGATCTTTGCGCAGATTGTCCACACGATCTGTTTGGAATACTGTGATGATATATCAAGGACTCTCCACAGCAGAACACGTTTTGACAGCCCAAATTTCTTTGTAGACCCTGCTGTGAATGCGGGCAGTTCATGAAGCTTCCATTTTCGATACGGCATCATTATAGGTGTATCAGATTTGATGGATTGCAACAAATTCGATCGAATTTCATCATTAGGGAAAATATGCTTCACCTTCAATTCGATACTTTCGATTGTCAATTCAGCAGTTGTCCTTCCAGGTTCATTCGCCGCATCTCTAATTATGCTGTTGTTGTCGTTGCGTGCACGAACCAAACGTAGAGATTGTTTATCGCATGTAGCAAAAGTATAGTCATTGAAAATGCCCAAAAGGTGTCTGAGGGGAATGTAGAAGTTGAAAAATCCATCAGCATCGTTTTTTAGAGATCCATTGGGATAATTCCATCCAGATGTACACAGATGGTTGGTATCGTCTGCACTATAGCACAGGTATCCTCTGAGTGTACTCACAATTCCAGGATTACGAACTGTATCCAATTCTTTGCCATTGAGCTCGTGAGATATGAAATCGAAAAAGAAAGGTGGTGCATTATTGACAAAATTAACAGATCCACCGCCAGCAGCCTTCTTCAATGTTCCTCTAACACTAATGACGGCATCGTACATGAGCAGCCATGCATCACTTTGTTGAATGGAAATTTCGACAATATCATTATTTTCGAACGATCTCACATATGGGTAATGAGTTCTCGTTTCCAAACGTTGAATCGATTCATCGAATTGAGGACGGCGGTAGACGTCGAACACGTGCCGAGACAACATTGTAACCCAATGATTGTAGAAAGCGACGATTTGTAGCGAAAAGTTTTTTGGGAGTGACTGATCTGCTCGGCAGCTTCTCCACTACTGGCGGTGCAGAGGTGTGAGCATTGAATATATTATCGAAAACCAGGCCCATTTTTTGAAATTTTTTCAGAACCAGTCATGACATTAAGTTCACCTATGAAATTCACAGGAGTGAAATCCTGATCGAGTATGTGTACTGTAACTTTGTGTATTTCACCTTTGCTCGTCACAGGTAGATAGATCAAATTTAGTGGAACTTCGTCGATGGCAAAACCAGGGTTGTCTCTGGGTGCAAACTCGTAGATGGTATGTGAAGGTCGTCCGTTGAAATAAGCACTCGAAGTTATTATACAATCCAGGTGAATTGTTCGAACTTTGACAATTTTCACAGGTAGATCAGACTTTTGAACTTGACCAGGTGGCAGTAATCTCTGTGAGAATCCCAATAATCGTCCAATACAGTCGTCAGGTCGAAAATCAATGGTGTGTTCTTTGCTGTAGATTTCACACCCTAGAGTATTGAGGTTAGCTTTCAGAGAAAATACTTTATCACTTATATCGTCGTCCTCCTTCTCTCCACTTTCAGCGTCAGCGTCGTCGTCGTTTTTCTTTCTCTTTTCAACTTCCCCGGCTTTTTCCACGAATTTCGTGAGGAATTTGGCAATGTTGGTGATTTCGTAAAAACCAATGGGAATACTGATGATTTCTCTCTTGGTCTTTTTAGCGTTCTTGAAATAGTAAAACTTTCTATTACCCTCCTCAACGTTGGGAATGCTTGTTGTACGAGTGGAAACCAATCAATGCCAATCCGTATTCAGAGTCGGGGTCCAAGGAAATTGAATTGATGAAATCACTGCTCGCTGTGGAAGTACGACTTGTCAGTGTGACTATCTGAGACATGACTAATGCTCATTGTCGGCTGCTACTAGTTTTATAGAGGAATTCCAAGCACGAGTGCCCACAATTTTGTTCATCAAAATTTTGATAACCCTCTACCGCCCGTTTTTTTTTCAATGAAAGAAAAAATTCGAAACTATTTTTTTTTTCATTAAGAGATTAATTTCTTGAAGTCCTGAGTATAAAAAAAAGTTTTCACCCCCCTTACAAGTTTGTGGAGGGTACGTTACTTGAAAGTAACACTGAGCGTTAATGGGTATGGAATTGCATGAAACAGTTCGAGTTAGGTGTTATACTGCAGCATTCAAAATGCCACATTGTTAATATAGTTACTTTTCCTTTTGGAGTTATGAGCAAAATGTAGGCAATAGTCAATTTGAAATTTTACATTGACCTTCAGGCCATATTCTAATTGAATACTCTGCAAATTACTCATATTCCATGTTCGTTCGATAGTGATGATTGGGTTTGAATTATTGTACTTCGGCAGTGAGCTGTACTGGTCTTGCGCTAGTCGCCAATAGATGGCGCATGCCTTCCCTTTCAACACATTAATTAAGTTCGAAATGCGCAAGTTTAACGGATAGAAAACCAAAAAAGGGGAGAATAGTTTAGTGAAGTTTGAAGGTTCGAAGATAGGCGTTGAGCAGATTGAAATATCAATGCATTTTTCCATGTTGTTTCTGGAATATAAAGAAATATCCAATTGCTTGTGGGAATGCTGAGGGCTGATGTTCCTGTTAATAATTTTGGTACTGTGTTGCATGACCTATACTTGTAAAGAAGCGACATGCCGAAAAAGAACCGGCGTGGTTTTGCTAACGCCGCCATTGCAATAGGCCATTGAAGTTGAAAGTAGATTTCAAACCCTCCACGATGGTGAGGGTTTTTATCATGGGCATCATCCATGCCTGAGTTTGCTGTATTTCGAATTCAAGGATGCTATAGACATTCACAAACATAATTTGAGGAAGTTGAATGGGAGTCCTTTTCTTTGGAGCCCTCGAGTCGACCTAGGAGGCCTAATCATTGTGATATCTGTGGGCAATCTCCACCATTCTATATTAGATTCAGATTGGAAAGTAACCCGGAAACTGGAACTCTTGACGACTGCCCAAGCCCAGTATCCCTGTTCTGTTCAACTAGTCGTAGTCTTGATAGAGGAATGGACTTGTTTTGCACCATACCGTCGGGTACTGGTGAACGGTATTTAAATTTCAAAATCACTCTCACTGCCATGCAGGCGAATGAATATGGTTTTATATAAGAATGTATTTTATATAAGTATTTAATATTTTGGGGAGTTCTTCGTAAGATTTATTCATGAATAACAGTTGAATAGTTTCCTGAGTGGATTACAGCTGTGAACCGAAGCATAGTACCATGACAAGGGTAGGAACTGATTGAGTTTTCTTATTTTCTATTCAATTGAATTGATGATGGTATTGGTAACTGATAATTGGTAAAATTTATAATGGTAATAAGTGAATACATTCATTAAAGGGGTTAAAATTTGAATAAGTGTTTGACTACAGTACTCACAATCTATCAGAAAATAATTAACATCACCTTATATATCATCTAGTTTTCCTGGTTGAATTAGGTAAGTTCACATGTTTAAAATGGCCAGGTGGCGCTCAACATTTTTTTGCATAACATCATACCTCACCTATGACCCATAAATTGCTCATTGATGAAAAGCACCGTGCCTGTAACCCAAGTTTAGATTAAAGAAAAAAGTAAGTTACAGAAAATGGCGCCCAACGTGGGGCCTGAGGTATTTTTTTTTGATTTTTTTAAACAAAGAAAAAAAATCCAACAAATAATGAATCTGAATAGCTTGTGAGTATTTGGTAGTAAACAATTCAGGGAATTTTAAAGAATAACTTTTTTCGCGAGGAAGTTGGAGTTTCCAACATTGTCAGATTTTCTATTTGACTGTACGACCACAATCTTCTTCATCAAGAACTACTTATGATTTGATTTTGAATTACTCAGGGTTATATAGCTTCAATTCTATTCACAATGAAGGAGTATTTCAAGCCTAATCATTTACTGCCGGAAGAACTGGACTATGAACTGAAAATCAGGGAAGTCACTTCTAGCAGAAACCAAAATGATAAAAGAAAGATTTTAGCTCGTCTCTTAGATGAAGAAAAGAATAATGTAGGTGCTTTAATTAATATGAGTATATATGAGTTTGATTTCGAAACTGAAAAGACTGCCATAGAAGCTACTATGACAAGCATACAACTTAACATGGCAGATTTTGAAGGTAAACTAGTGACAATTTGTTTTTGAGATTGACGTCAAGAATTATTCACCTTGCTGCTCGTATCAAAAGGATGCCATTAGTAGATGACGGATCTGTAGAATTTAAAACTAGAAAAGAATATCAAAATGAAAGTTACACATCTTGTATTTCATTAGAAGGGGAACTTTATGAAAAAGCTAAACCACCCTCAGTAACGGTTCTTGCTGATCACCTCAATAGCACTATGAATCCAGTTATCCATGTCCCTGCTCCTGTAGTGACCTATGCTTCGCAGTCCAAACCAATCTTCTATTGGGGTGCAAAATTCAACGGGGATCCTAAGAATGTTTTTCCATTTTTAGAAAAAGTTTCAGAATTAGCAAAATCTCGTAAGGTTGATGAGCAGGATCTTTTTAATTCTGATGTTGAATTTTTTGTTGGAGAAGCTTTCATATGGTATCGGAGCATTCAAAATAAAGTCAATGATTGGAAAGCTCTTGTCGAACTTTTGAAGAAAGATTTTTTGCCACCAGATATTGATGATGATATCTGGGAACAGATTAAACTTTACAAACAGAAAAAGTATGAAAAATTTACCATTCTCATTGCACATATGGAAAATATGTTCAGTCGTTTGAGCAGACCACCCCATGAAACAACCAAGGTCAAATATGTTAAAAATAATCTGTTGCCAGAATACCTTTCCCAGTTGGCTCTACAGGAAATTGCTGATATCGATACCCTTCGGAAGTTAGTAATAAAGTTAGAAGAAGCCAATGTAAATAAATCAAAAAATTTTCAATTCAAAAGACCCTTTGAGAACCAAGTAGCTACAACTACCGCAAATTTTGACTCGAATTCAAGAGTCGATAAAGATTATCATAATAGGTTTAAAACAAAATCCAATAATAATTTTAGAAATTCTGCTCCCACCCGTTTTCAACCCCCAGCTCAGCCTTCAACATCTCAAAATGATAATAACAATGGTAATAGAAACAAAGCTCCCATAGTTTGTTGGAATTGTGGTCAGTTGAACCACCGATTCACCAATTGTTTGTCGAAAAGAAAGATGTTTTGTTATAAATGTGGTAAAAGTGATATTTTATCCAAAGACTGCAATTGTTCAAAAAACGAATGAATCACAGAAGGGTATATGGCCGTCCCTCCTCTGTTAATGCAAAGGCCAAAACTGAATTAAATCAAAAATTAAGTTTGTCTAAAAATTGTCAAAATCTCTCAAACCCAAACCATGTCTCTCCTTTATTTATTCCAAAAGAACTAGATAATAGGCCATATATTTCAGTAAAATTATTTGATAGTGATATTGTTGTACTTTTTGACTCTGGAGCGACCATCTCTGTGGTGGGAGAAAATGGTTTAGATGTGTTGAAATGGAGATTATTCCGAGTGGAACCAAAACCATTTCAACTGCAGATGGTACGCAAAAAGTAGTAAAAGGTATTGTAGATTTGCCAATATGTGTCAATAGTACTTGTCAAATAGTGAGAGCATTGGTTGTCCCTTCGATTTCTCATCCGTTTATTTTTGGTAGCGACTTTGCCAAACAGTTTGAAATTCTTGTAGATTTCAAAAATAATGAAAGGTTTATTCAAAGTAAGATTTGTGATTCAACAATAGATGTTTTCAGAGGTAAAACTCACCCAAAAATTATCTCTTCTCTTTCAACCGATAAATTAGACGATGAACAGAATATAGAAGTGAAAACGGTTTGTCAATTATATGAGGAAATTAGTAGTGAAAAGGGTTTAGGTCGAACTCAGGCCATTCGCATGTGTATAGACACAGGTAATCATAAGCCGTTTGAGAAAAAACAATATCCAATGAGTCCATATATGTTGAAAATTCTCAATCAAGAACTTGATGAAATGCTGAGGTTGGGTGTTGTGAGAGAATCCAATAGTCCTTGGTGTAGCCCTGTTCTATTGGTGAAAAAAAATTCTAATCAATACCGGGTCTGCTTTGATGGGCGAGCACTTAATGAAATAACTCGACATGATTCGTATCCCTTGCCTAATGTTGACAGGATTTTCACTCAGTTGCGAGATGCAAAGTTTATTACATCATTAGATTTGTCCAAAGCCTTTTGGCAGATAGAATTAGATGAACAATCCAAAGAAAAGACTGCATTCAGTGTACCAGGCCGAGGGCTATTCGAATTCCAGGTCATGCCATTTGGTCTCTGTAACAGTGCGCAGACGCAACAACGATTAGTTGATGCTTTATTCGGACCAAAGTATGAGCCCAACATCTTTACATATATTGACGACATAATAATCACTAGTAAAACTTTTGAAGAACATATTAAATTGCTAATTGAAGTAAAGGATATCCTCAAGAGGGCTGGTTTAACGATCAATACGCAGAAATGTAATTTCTTCCGAACAAAATTGAAATTTTTAGGCTATATTGTTAGTGGTAACGGCTTACGCACAGACCCTGACAAGGTTTCCGCCTTGGTCAATTACCCGAGACCTACCAATGTGACTGAAGTCAAACGTTTCATAGGGATGTGTTCATGGTATCGCCGCTTCATAAAACATTTTTCGTCCATGACTTCACCACTTAATGAGTTAATAAAAGGCAAAAAAAAAACAACCAATCGTTTAGAATTCAGAGGCAGAAAATTCCTTTCTAAAAATTAAAGAGGCTTAAGTGTCAGCCCCTCTATTAGTCCAACCTGATTTCACTAAAGAATTCACTGTTCAATCGGATGCCTGTGATGTGGGAATTGGTGGAGTTTTGACTCAAGTTTTAGACGGAGAAGAGCGTGTAATTGCGTATGCTAGTAGATCCCTATCACGGTCTGAGAGAAATTATTCGGTAACTGAGGAGGAATGCTTAGCTTTAATATTTTGCATAGAAAAGTTTCGACCTTTTATCGAGGGTGTCCGTTTCACTGCAGTTGTTGATCATTTTTCCTTACTTTGGCTTAATAACATCAAATCCCCTTGTGGAAAATTAGCTCGGTGGGCAATTCGGTTACGCCAACATAATTTTACCCTGGTCCATAGGAAAGGAACTTCTAAGGTGGTCCCAGACGCCCTGTCTAGGATACCGGAATCCTTCCCTGAAGTTTCCCTATTTGAAATCACAGATGAGAGTTCTGATCCATTTTATGTTAAATTGAGAAAGGACATTTTGCAATCTCCAGAGGCTTATCCTCAGTGGAAGGTAGAAAATAATCTCATCTATAAATTTATTCCATCTAAGTTACCTTTGAAAACAAATTTAAGTGAATACAAATTATTAGTTCCAAAACACCAAAGACAAAATGTAATAAAGTCATGTCATGATCCGAGTACTTGTGCACATTTTGGATTTTTCGAAACGTTCTCCAGGATACAAGAGAGCTATTATTGGCCTAAAATGCGAAAAGATATTTTGAGGTATGTTAAAAGATGCAAGGTATGCGGTTCTCAAAAAGTTTCATCGTCGCCTCGCATTGATAAAATGGGGTTAGAAAAGGATGTACAATATCCGTGACAAATTATTAGTGTTGATCTTGTAGGACCTTTTCCGAGATCTACAAAAGGGAATAATTTTCTGTTGGTCGTAGGTGACTGGTTCACAAAATACACCCTTTCATTTCCTTTAAAAAAGGCTACAGCTCCAAATATTGTTAAAATTATGGAGAATGATGTTTTTCTGATGTTTGGTGTGCCTCAGATAATATTATGTGATAACGGTTCTCAATTTGCTGGATCCGTATTCAAGTCGTTAATGAAGGAGTATCAAGTTCAAAAAATTTGGTTCACGCCCCGTTACTCACCACAGTGCAACTTCGTAGAAAGGGTAAATCGGACAGTTGGAACAGCTATCAGATGTTATATAAAGGAGCATAAAAATTGGGATGTAGAGCTGCCAAAAATCAGACAAGCTATCAACTCAGCTCGTCATGAAGTAACCGGCTATACGCCAGCTTTTTTGAATTTTGCTAGACACATCCCGCTATCAGGTAATTTTTATGGTAATGTTGAATCGACAGCCGATTTAGAAGCCACCCCTGGTGATCGTCAGTCATATGCCAGTGAAATGAACGGACTTGTCCAAGTTTTTGAGGATGTTAGGAAAAAATTGCATAAATCTTATCAAACAAATGCGCGTAATTATAATCTCCGTAAGAGAGATATAACTTTTGAAGCTGGTGATAAAGTATGGAAAAAGAACAAAGTATTGTCAAACGCGGGTAACCAATTTGCTGCTAAATTGGCACCGAAGAAAGTATTGTGTACAGTTAGAAAAAGAATTTCACGTCTTGTTTATGCTTTAAATTATGATAATGGTTCAGATGCTGGAGAATGGCACGTGAAAGACTTGGAACCTTACTTTGGTTCAAATTCTGATATTTCAGTTGGATAGTTTTATTGGTCGTTTGGAAGCTTTCACAACTCTCAGCATACGGCATTTCTGGAATAGTTTTTTTCAACGGTCGTTTGTTTTGCGAATTACATGTTATGGGGTTTCAGGTGATATTATTCAAAGGATTTTGAAATTTAGTTTGAGGAAATAATAGTTATTATATGTGACCACTAGTGTAGTGACAATATCAATGTTGGGACTAATGGTGTATAAATAGGTTGAATGAAATAATACAGCGCTATTGTAAATGAATTTCATTGCGTAACTTCTTTAGCAGTATTTATCTGCTGTTGTAAATGAATTTCATTGCGTAACTTCTTTAGCAGTATTTATCTGCTGTTGTAAATAAATTTCATTGCGTAACTTCTTCAGCAGTATTTATCTGCTGTTGTAAAGAGATTCATTGCATAAATAACATAGTAGCATTTATTTGCTGTTATTAAAATTTCATGGCAAAAAACCATAACAGTACTTATCTGTTGTTGTAAATACAAATTCATTACCTGAGACAGTATAGTAGTCTTATCTGCTGTTAGTATACTATTTTTTTTATCTGTTGTTCAGCACATTGCATGCTGATTCTTCTCGAATAAAGTATTGATATGCATGAGTACGTTTTGAGAGACTTTCCCAAAGCTGTACTGGTCTTGCGCTAGTCGCCAATAGATGGCGCATGCCTTCCCTTTCAACACATTGATTGAGTTCGAAATGCGCAAGTTTAACGGATAGAAAACCGAAAAAGGGGAGAATAGTTTAGTGAAGTTTGAAGGTTCGAAGATAGGCGTTGAGCAGATTGAAATATCAATGCATTTTTCCATGTTGTTTCTGGAATATAAAGAAATATCCAATTGATTGTGGGAATGCTGAGGGCTGATGTTCCTGTTAATAATTTTGGTACTGTGTTACATGACCTATGCTTGTAAAGAAGCGACATCATGCCGAAAAAGAACAGGCGTGGGTTCGCTAACGCCGCCATTGCAATCGGCCATTGAAGTTGAAAGTAAATTTCAAACCCTCCACGATGGTGAGGATTTTTATCATGGGCATCATCCATGCCTGAGTTTGCTGTATTTCTAATTCAAGGATGCTATAGACATTCACAAACATAATTTGAGGAAGCTGAATGGGAGTCCTTTTCTTTGGAGCCCTCGAGTCGACCTAGGAGGCCTAATCATTGTGTTATCTGTGGGCAATCTCCACCATTCTATATCAGATTTATATTGGAAAGTAACCCGGAAACTGGAACCCTTGACGACTGCCCAAGCCCAGTTTCCCTGTTCTGTTCAACTAGTCGTAGTCTTGATAGAGGAATGGACTTGTTTTGCACCATACCGTCGGGTACTGGTGAATGGTATTTAAATTTCAAAATCACTCTCACTGCCATGCAGGCGAATGAATATGGTTTTATATAAGAATGTATTTTATATAAGTATTCAATATTTTGGGGAGTTCTTCGTAAGATTTATTCATGAATACTAGTTGAATACTTTCCTGAGTGGATTACAGCTGTAAACCGAAGTATAGTACTATGACAAGGGTAGGAACTGATTAAGTTTTTTTATTTTCTATTCAATTGAATTGATGATGGTATTGGTAACTGATAATTGGTAAAATTTATAACGGTAATAAGTGAATACATTCATTAAAGGGGTTAAAATTTGAATAAGTGTTTGACTACAGTACTCACAATCTATCAGAAAATAATCAACATCAGCTCATACATCATCTAGTTTTCCTGGTTGAATTAGGTAAGTTCACATGTTTGAAATGGCCAGGTGGCGCTCAACATTTTTTTGCATAACATCATACCTCACCTATGACCCATAAATTGCTCATTGATGAAAAGCACCGTGCCTGTAACCCAAGTTTAGATTAAAGAAAAAAAGTAAGTTACAATACATAAATGTACATTACACTTTACACAATACATTTTAGGTGACCCGTTACAGTGTGGATATCCACATCTTCCCCCTTTTTCAGTAAAAGTTGGCTTATGACCCATTTGATCCTTGCGAGTATCTTCCGTTGGCATTGTAGCTACCTTTCCTCTTTTCTTTTATTATCTATTTCTTTCTCACTAATAAATGAATTTGGTCTTCCTCGTTTTTTCGAATCAACTTGTGCTCCACTGGAGCAAAGAGTACTGGCTAGATCAATCTTGAATTGAAGTCATGACATCTGTTCTTTTTGTGATAAATTGCATCTTTTGCAATCTCTTCGATATAAAAGCCAAGCGTTCACTACGCACAGGTCCATGAGGTGAAAATATATTTTGTGGTACCATTTTTTACTCCGAATTGGATTCAACTCCTCCCATGAATTGATTGTAAATGCAGACAGCTTGTGGGCACAAAACATCAATTTCGGAGTTGGTCTTTTTATCCCATCTCTTCACTTCTTAAGTGGGATGAATGCCAACAAAGCTACTCAGTAAATGAACTGGCTTATTATCATACCATTTCATGGCCCTTAGATTAACTCCATCTATGCATGCTCTTTTTTCTTCCATAGTTCCCCTTCCTTTCTTCTTCATATCTTCATCAGAAGAGAATGAACAACCTGCCAAACTATTATAGCGAACAGTTCCCAAACTTGGGATTCCCAATTTGAATAATTCTACTTGAAGCTTGATACTATTGAACCAATTATCATCATATAATGTATGGTACATGTTTCTGGGGATCATTTTTGCCAATCGCATTACTACATTACCACTTACACCCACATCTACTAGTGTTTGATCAAGTTCTTCTTTGCCAGCATATAATTCCCAGTTGTATACAACACCATCAGAACCACACAAGACAAATGCTTTATATTCCCACTTTCTGGGCTTAGTCTTCATATATTGCTTCAAACAATGTCTACCTTTGAAAATAATCATCTGTTCATCAACACAAAGCTTTTCGGTCATCGGAATATTATTGAAATTTTTCACAAGTTTGTTGATAAATGGACGCAGTTTGAATAATTCATCATTAATAATAATAATAAAAATTTATTTATTGCACCATAATAACATGAAATAATTTACAATATATGTTTAATGAAACGTACAATAAATAATGAAACAAATTCCCTTAAGAATGAAAATTCTTGTGTGGGATAAATATTACAAAGAAAAACTAGGAAAGAAAACAGAATAGAAATACGTACACTATTCAAATTGTATAAGTCGTATTCGATATTAAAATCAGTGTTTGATATTTCGGTTTCTGTCTCTTTCTCGGAAGTAGAGATCAATGTCAAAATATGAAAATTGGGTGACAAATATGGGCAAGGTATATATTACATTGTTGGTGTGTTGATCAAAGTACAGGCAAAAGTGTAAGATACGAGAGGTAGAGAAAGCAGTAGTTATCTCATAAAAGGATGTTCTACGTGGTTATGCAATTCTTCTCTAGGGATAGATGCTATATGATTTTTTAGTTCATGCTTAAAGCGTGAGTGACTTTTAATATCTGTTAGCTGTGGGGGAAGGAGGTTATAGAGTTTCGGTCCAAAATATTTGAAATCTTTTTGCCCAATGCTTTTAAATGTTTGAGGAGGTAAGTAAGTATTGTGTTTTTTTCTTGTGTGATAATGATGTTCGTTTGTTTTTAGGTCACTTCTATGTTTATGTTGTTCAATGTTTGAAAATAAAAAAAAGAGCTGGCGAGGGTCGAAAAGTTTTAGTTCTTGAAATAGAAGGTTTGAGGAATATGTTCTGGGCTTGTTGAAGAGAATTTTCAAAATCTTTTTTTTGTACAATCATTAGATTCGATATACTTGTTTTTCCTACTATTCCCCAAGCTACTATTCCATAAGTCAGATGGGGCTGAACAAGCGCTTGGTAGACACATTTCATCCAATGCATGTTCAATATTGATTTTAGATTTTTTAATTTATATATCAGAAAATTCAGTTTTTTTATCAGATAGGCGACGTGTTCTTTCCATCTGAGGTGACTATCAATTATAACTCCAAGATATTTGAAGCTGTTCACAGACTCAATCGAAAAGTCATCTGTGACTCGTAGGGTACGATAATTGGGCAGCGTTGTCTTATTGGTTGAAATAGGAAGGAAAAAAGATTTGTTGGCATTAATTGTTAGCAATCTACTCTGAAACCATGATTTAACAATTTTCAGGTCTTTTTCAACATTGATTTTTAAAGTTATCCAATTTTCAGCTGAATAAAAGATGGCTGTATCGTCTGCATATGTGATTATATTACCATTCGTGTTGAGAGTAAAGAGATCATTTAAATATATATTGAAAAGAATGGGACCAAGGACTGTTCCTTGCGGGACGCCATACTCCACTGATCCTGGCTCACTGCAGAGGTTATGAATTTTAACTGACTGTTGTCTACCTGTGAGGTAAGACTCGAGCAGGTCCAAGCTTTCACCCCTGATACCGATATTCTGCAGGGACTCAAGCAGCAGAGGATGGCTGACCGTGTCGAATGCTTTTGACAGGTCGAGGAATAAACACAATGCAGGACGACTTCTGTCTAATGCTGATCTCATTTCACTGGTTAGTGTCAGAATTGCATTCTCAGTGGACACCCCCCCTCTGAATCCATATTGTTTTCTTGAGATCAATTTGTATTTTTCGAGGAACGAATCCAGGCGCTTTTTCAGTAGCTTCTCGAAAATTTTTGAAAAATTTGTGATCACTGAAATTGGTCTGTAGTTAATGATCTCTTCACGATCACCAGCTTTGAAAATAGGAAAAATTATTGCGTTCTTGAGAGCTGAAGGAAAGATTCCCTGTTCTATGCTTTTATTGAATAGATAGGATAAAGGTTCAGAGATGATATAAGAGATCATTTTGAGAGCTTCAGAGGTAAGGTTGTCCACACCAGGTGCCTTCTTGGACTTCAGGTCAGAAATTACATTCCTTACTTCGTTTTGGTCGGTAGCTTGTAGAAATAGCGAATTTGTTAATGTATCGGAACGTGCGGTAGAAAAATCCGGATCGACGGTGATTTTTTCAGCTAGTTTTTTTCCCGCTGTTAAAAAGTGTTCGTTCATTATATTTGCAATTTTTTGTGGACTGCTTATAGGACCCTTTTCCGATTTGATTCTCAAAATGTCACTGTTTGTTCTACCCTTTTTGGGTCCAGAACATATTTCGTTTATAGTATCCCACATTTTTTTCGAATCTCTACCTGCCTCGTTGATTTTGTTTGTGAAAAAATGGTTTTTGGTTTTATGAATCAGAGAGGTTAATTTATTTCTGGAAGATTTATAAGTTTGTTCAATTTTTCTATTGGTGGGATTCTCCAATAGTTTCTGGTATAATCTGTCGCGATTTTTGATCATAAGACCTAGTTCTACCGTCATCCATTCCTTTCTTTTTTTGACTTTTTTTCTTATGTTATGTGTGCACTTTCTCATTTGTTGATCGAAAATTTCAACAAATTTTTGGGTAGCAGATTCTGCGTCTTCAGTATCATAAACGGTCTCCCAAGAAATTCCACTCATTTTTCTAGCAAACTTGTTGTAATCTAATTTTTTATACATAACTAGTTTGAGAGTTTCAGATATGTGTGCGTTTTCGAACATAACTTGTAAAAATGTCGAGTAATGATCTGTTAGGTTTGTTTTTATTATTATTGGTAGAATTAGTTCTAGATCACAATTCGATTGTACAAAAATATGGTCGATAGTAGAGTTGCTTTGATTTACACACCTCGTATATTATTTATTTATCATTATTATTATCCTGCAGCAAATCATTATTATTGAAATGGAGTTTTGATTTCATTCGTTCCCAACGATTACGAGACATTGTTTCAGTTACTTTTGTTACATGACACTCTTTTTGCCAAAACATGCGAGTTTGTGGTGGGTCATAAACTGACATGCAGAATGTTATTCCAATAAACCTCTCTAGCTCCTCCACGGTCATCGAAAGTGGTTTATTGGGATCGCACTGGCAAGAAAACAGATTACCCTGTTCAACTATGAATTCTAGTAGTTCACCGTTGATAAATTTTCTAAAATAATGCATAGGAGTATAGGGAACATCGGGAGCCAGTGGTAATTCTCCTTTCCATGGTGCAATGGGTTGTATTGTTTGTGTTTTTACTGCTTTCCACAGTACTGTATCCTTATTGGGACCTTTTCCCCTTTTTAATTGGTTTGATTGTTCTGTATTGGCATTGTCTTGTTATTTGCGTTTTTGCTCGAAATGCTTTTTTGTTGCGACCGAAAAAGAAAACGGTAGCCAGGGTTTCGATGTTTGCAAAATAATTTCGAGTGTAGTGTGAATTCGTTGATTAAACGTGAACTTATCGAATACTGTCTATTATTTCAAAGTTGATTAGTGCGATACATAACATTGGCGACGAGGATTAAAGTGAATTAACTCATAATTGTGAATCAGCGGAAGTGATTGATTTCAATTCGTTTCAATTAGAATATTAGAATGGCTGAAGCAATAACGTCGACAGTTGGTGTTCTAGGAACACTGAATAATTTCGATCCAAAAACCTCAGATTTTGCAGTGTTTCGAGAAAGACTAGATCAGTTTTTTGTGGCCAATAACCTTACAGAAGAATCTCGCAAGAAAGCAATTCTGCTGAACACTCTCAATGAAGAATGTTATGTCTTATTACGAAACCTTTGTGTTCCATCCGATATTAACTCAAAAACCTACAAGGATTTAGTTACGCTTCTAGTCGAGTATTTCTCGCCAGTGAAATCGTATTTCTCTGAAAGAATGAAATTCTATGAGGCCAGGAAATATACGCATGAAAAAGTTTGCGAATGGGAGGCGAGAGTCAAGAGCCTCGCCGCAAATTGTGCCTTCAGTGCCGAGTTCTTAAAAGTCATTATGAGAGACATCTTTGTCGTTGGAATTGGAGACCCTAGGCTCCAGGATCGATTGTTTGAGGAGGATGCGAAAAGTGAAACATTGACCATGGAACAAGTGGTCAAAATTGCTTTAACTAAAGAGTCAGTGTTATCGGAAAGGTCTGGAAGAACGGTTTTGAATCAGGAGGAATCACAACCCTCCATTAAAATAGAAGAGGATACCAATATGCATTATGGGGGTCATCAGCGGAGTCTTGCCGCCATTTCCCGAGGACAACGGCAGCAACGAGATAGCAGATTTTCGATTAAACAAAAAGGTACATCGGAAAATCAATGGGCATCAGGTCATGGAAGTAAACAGGGCAGAGGACGATCACAGGTAACCCGACCACAAAGCCAATGTCAAAGTAAGTGCAATATTTGTGGACGTTCCAATCACAATTCGTATGAGTGCTCCTATCGTAACTGTATTTGTCACAAATGTGGTACGAAGGGACATTTGGCCTCCGTATGCAAACAAATCTCGCAGAACTTCATTGCCCAGAATAGTGAGGACTCTGATGAAAATTGTATTTTTAATCTCCGAGATATGGACAATTCTGAGAATGTCAAGCCCATTTATGTAAATCTTATTGTAGAAAGCATTCCCATGAACTTCGAAGTCGATTCGGGCTTTGCTCATGCTGCCATATCAGAAAAAATATTTCGTAAATATTTTAAAAAATTTAAACTCTTAGAAAATGATCTGAGTTTGAAGGATTATGTTGGAGTTACTTTTGAGCCACTTGGTTATTTGAATTTAAATATCATTTTTGATAAGAAAAGTTACATTTTGAAAACGTATATTATTAAAAATGGCGGACCTCCTTTGATTGGCAGAAATGGCCTCAAAATGTTAAATCTAGGTATCACTAGGGTTGAAAGATTTCAAAATAATTTCCATATAGGTTCTTCTTGCAACTTGGAATATTTATTAAAAAAGTATGAACAAATATTTGATGGAAAGATGGGATCATTTAATAAATTCAAAGTTTCTTTAAAATTAAAACCTAATGCTACCCCAAAATTTTTCAAACCTCGTCCCGTACCTTTTTCCTTGAAACCAATAATTGAGCAGGAATTAGATCGCCTTGTGAAAAATGATGTTTTGGTTCCGGTTGAATTTTCGGACTGGGCAACACCCATAGTCCCTATTATGAAACGTAACGGCGGTTTGCGCATTTGTGGGGATTTCAAAATAACACTGAATCCCCAGTTGGAGGTCCAGCAATACCCATTACCACGTATCGAATATTTGTTCAGTGAATTACAGGGTGGAAAAACTTTTTCCAAAATTGATCTCTCAGAAGCATATCAGCAAATTTTGTTGACCGAAGATAGCACCAAATTAGTTACAATTTCCACCCACAAAGGACTTTTTTCATACAAAAGACTTCCGTACGGAATTCATTGTGCCCCAGCAATTTTTGAAAAAATAATTGAACAAATATTCGTTATTCCTGGGGTGGTTTGCTTTTTGGATGACATTCTTATAACCGGTAAGACAAATGAAGAGCATCTAGCTAGGTTAGAAATGGTTTTTTATCGTTTACATGAATGTGGTTTCAAGGTAAAGAAGGAAAAGTGTGTTTTTTTTCAAGAATCGGTAACATACATGGGGCACAAAATTGACAAAGACGGTTTGCACACTTCAGACGAAAGAGTAAAAGACATTAAAAACGCAAAACAACCATCCAACATTAAAGAATTAAAATCGTTTTTAGGTATGGTCAATTACTATTGTAAATTCCTCCCTAGGGCTTCTACTGTATTATATCCACTGTACAGATTATTGAGAAAAACTTCCGATTGGGTGTGGGACACTCGATGTCAGGAGAGTTTCGAAAAAATTAAATATCTCTTGTCTTCCGCTGAAGTTTTGGCCCATTATGATCCGAAACAAACTGTCAAGTTGACAGTTGATGCCTCCAGCGTAGGCCTAGGAGCAATTATCAGCCATGTATATGATGATGGTTCTGAACGCCCAATTGCGTTTGCCTCTAGATTGTTGAACACAAATGAATTGTCTTATTCCCAAATAGAAAAAGAAGGGTTGGCTATTATTTTTGGTCTCAAAAAATTTTTTCAATATTTATATAACAAAAAGTTTGTTCTTGTTAGTGATCACAAACCTTTACTTTCGATTTTCGGGGAAAAAAAAGTTTACCTATTTTTGCTGCCAATAGGCTACAACGTTGGGCACATATCTTATCGGCTTTTTCTTATGAGATGAAATATATAAGTACGGACAAGAACTGCGCAGACTTTCTCTCAAGGTTACCGTCTACGAACGAGATATCGGATTACCCAGGAAAAAGTTCCTATCTTTATTACAATGATATCAATGACAGAATTTCATATCTTGATTTCATAGAAAATACCGATTTTCCTATAAATTCTGGTCTCATTAGGAAGGAGTCGGCGACTGATTTCGTCATAGCCAAGGTTCTTTTTTATGTTCGTAATGGTTGGCCTTCAGCATGCCCCAAAGATGAAATGAAACCTTTTTTCATCAGAAAACATCAGTTGACAGTGGAACAAGGTTGTTTAATGTGGGGGTACAGATTAATAATTCCGGTTGCTTTCAGAAAGAATATTTTGAATGAATTACATTCCACACATTTAGGGATAGTTAAAATGAAATCCTTAGCTCGTGCATATGTATGGTGGCCGTGTATAGACCAAGAAATTGAACAAATCGCAAATAATTGCATGATATGTGCAAAGTTGTCAAATAATCCACCTAAGGCATCTTTATTATTATGGGACTGGCCTAGGAAACCTTGGGTTAGGTTGCACGCAGACTTCTTCGGCCCTTGTTTACAAAAATATTTTCTAGTAGTGGAAGACGCAAATTCCAAATGGATAGAGTGCTTTGAAATGAATAATATTACTGCAAGCTCTACAATAAAAATTTTACGTAGACTTTTTTCGCGTTTTGGAATCCCTAGGGATATTTGTACGGACAACGGGACAACATTCAAGTCGGGAGAATTTTCGAAATTTTTATTGCACTACGGAGTGAGGCATTTAACTGGGGCGCCTTATCATCCGGAGACGAATGGCCTTGCAGAGTCTGCCGTAAAAATAATGAAACGGGCAATCATTAAGGGGAACGAAGAACATCCCGGTGATGTCAATTCAATAATTGATAATTTTTTGTTGCACTATCGTAATACAATACATACAACTACAGGTGAAACTCCAGCAAAATTGTTGATGGGTCGTCAGCTTCGGACTAAGTTGGATCTGTTAATGCCTTCAACCGATGATAATGTATGTAAAAAACAGATCTACCAGCAAGAGCAGCATAAGAAACATAATGTTGTTTTTTGCGCGGGGGAAAAAGTATGGGTACGAGATTATCGCGCAAATAAAAGTAAATGGTGCCTTGGTCTTGTACATGAAGTAGTTGGAAGAAGAACTTATATAGTCAAGGTAGATGGAGTACTCAGCTGGAAGAGGCACACAAATCAATTAAAAAAATGCAAGTCTGATATCCAAACAAAAAATTCAATTTCTATAACCCCTCGATCTACCTTGAACGAATGTATTTCAGATAATAATGATACTAATGTTCCTGATATACCCTTATCAAATAATGTCACACTTTCTCTGAACAATGATATCCCCTCGTCTAGCAGTGATATAACAAACGAACGAGTTTTGCGGAGACGAAGTCAATTAAAGCCTCCAGATAGATTGCAACTCGAATAAATACACGTAACGGGGAGGTACTATTGTCATGAAGGGGAAGGTGTTCTGTATTGGCATTGTCTTGTTATTTGCGTTTTTGCTCGAAATGCTTTTTTGTTGCGACCGAAAAAGAAAACGGTAGCCAGGGTTTCGATGTTTGCAAAATAATTTCGAGTGTAGTGTGAATTCGTTGATTAAACGTGAACTTATCGAATACTGTCTATTATTTCAAAGTTGATTAGTGCGATACATAACAGTTTGATACATCATTGAGAGGCAAATCGTCTTCGTCAGCTTGATTATTTTCATCTTCAGCAGGAGAAATATAATGAGCTAGGGGGGTATCATCTTCAGAAGACCAATCATATTGATGGCCAGGGTTATCCAAAGTATTTCCTATTGGGATATCTTCATCACTACTATCATCTAACATGTAGTCTCCAGAATCCTCAGCATTTCATATAATTCTAGTTAGTATTTCTGGATAATTATCTTTTGCGTTTCTTCCACGAAAAATCTCATCATTATTTCTATCAATATCTTATAGATGGCGGTAAAATATAGAAGTGCAATCGTCCATATGTCACTCTGGAGTAACAATGAGCTTTCATTGGACTTTGAGATGGAAATGAAGACAAATCATGATAAAATATAGTACGTTACTCTGAAGTAACACAGGGCCATGGAGGGATAACGATCATTGTTGTAGAAAATTTTGGCATTTTTTCCCAGGTATTGCACCAATTCCACAGGTGGTTTCAAATGACCAAAACTGTCAAAATATTGCACCTTATTGCCTTGTTTGCGGTAAGCTACCCATTCTTTTGAAGGTCCAAATTTATGATGGCACATTCTCTGTAAGCCTGTCGAGTGAAATTTGCGAGTTGATCACGCATGAAGACTCCCTTAAAATGAGGAATTTTCAGACGTTTCACATATCGCATCAACTCCGCATCGTAGAGGGCCTTATTGAGCAGCTTCAATGGGAATATTATTCTGAAGACCCTATGGAAATATTTTTTCTCGATGGCATGACATCAACTTTTTTTTTAATTTTTCACTCATTATGTGGAACGCTTCGATCACGCAGCCCATTTTTATGGTGATGTCATGCCATTGAAGGAAAAAAATGAAAAAAAAGTTGAGGAAAGACATCAAGTTAC